>JASGCC010000314.1:0-234429 GCA_030067915.1 Hydractinia echinata | reverse complement strand
AAGCTTTTTATCGCCGTTCTTCGTTCTTAAATTTTTAAAACGCGATCTAAAAGTATTTCTATCGCCGCTTTCGTTCTTAAACTTTAAAAATGCGATCTAACGAAGCTTTTATCGCCGTTCTTCGTTCTTAAATTTTTAAAACGCGATCTAACGAAGCATTTCTATCGCCGCTCTTCGTTCTTAAACTTTAAAAATGCGATCTAACGAAGCTTTTTATCGCCGTTCTTCGTTCTTAAATTTTTAAAACGCGATCTAAAAGCATTTCTATCGCCGCTTTCGTTCTTAAACTTTAAAAATGCGATCTAACGAAGCTTTTATCGCCGTTCTTCGTTCTTAAATTTTTAAAACGCGATCTAAAAAGTATTTCTATCGCCGCTTTCGTTCTTAAACTTTAAAAATGCGATCTAACGAAGCTTTTATCGCCGTTCTTCGTTCTTAAATTTTTAAAACGCGATCTAAAAGTATTTCTATCGCCGCTCTTCGTTCTTAAACTTTAAAAATGCGATCTAACGAAGCTTTTTATCGCCGTTCTTCGTTCTTAAATTTTTAAAACGCGATCTAAAAGCATTTCTATCGCCGCTCTTCGTTCTTAAACTTTAAAAATGCGATCTAACGAAGCTTTTTTATCGCCGTTCTTCGTTCTTAAATTTTTAAAACGCGATCTAAAAGCATTTCTATCGCCGCTTTCGTTCTTAAACTTTAAAAATGCGATCTAACGAAGCTTTTTATCGCCGTTCTTCGTTCTTAAATTTTTAAAACGCGATCTAACGAAGCATTTCTATCGCCGCTTTCGTTCTTAAACTTTAAAAATGCGATCTAACGAAGCTTTTTATCGCCGTTCTTCGTTCTTAAATTTTTAAAACGCGATCTAAAAAAGTATTTCTATCGCCGCTCTTCGTTCTTAAACTTTAAAAATGCGATCTAACGAAGCTTTTTATCGCCGTTCTTCGTTCTTAAATTTTTAAAACGCGATCTAACGAAGCATTTCTATCGCCGCTCTTCGTTCTTAAACTTTAAAAATGCGATCTAACGAAGCTTTTTTATCGCCGTTCTTCGTTCTTAAATTTTTAAAACGCGATCTAAAAAGTATTTCTATCGCCGCTTTCCGTTCTTAAACTTTAAAAATGCGATCTAACGAAGCTTTTATATCGCCGTTCTTCGTTCTTAAATTTTTAAAACGCGATCTAACGAAGCATTTCTATCGCCGCTCTTCGTTCTTAAACTTTAAAAATGCGATCTAACGAAGCTTTTTTATCGCCGTTCTTCGTTCTTAAATTTTTAAAACGCGATCTAAAAAGTATTTCTATCGCCGCTTTCGTTCTTAAACTTTAAAAATGCGATCTAACGAAGCTTTTTTATCGCCGTTCTTCGTTCTTAAATTTTTAAAACGCGATCTAACGAAGCATTTCTATCGCCGCTCTTCGTTCTTAAACTTTAAAAATGCGATCTAACGAAGCTTTTTTATCGCCGTTCTTCGTTCTTAAATTTTTAAAACGCGATCTAAAAAAGTATTTCTATCGCCGCTTTCGTTCTTAAACTTTAAAAATGCGATCTAACGAAGCTTTTATCGCCGTTCTTCGTTCTTAAATTTTTAAAACGCGATCTAACGAAGCATTTCTATCGCCGCTCTTCGTTCTTAAACTTTAAAAATGCGATCTAACGAAGCTTTTTTATCGCCGTTCTTCGTTCTTAAATTTTTAAAACGCGATCTAACGAAGCATTTCTATCGCCGCTCTTCGTTCTTAAACTTTAAAAATGCGATCTAACGAAGCTTTTTATCGCCGTTCTTCGTTCTTAAATTTTTAAAACGCGATCTAAAAAGCATTTCTATCGCCGTTTTCGTTCTTAAACTTTAAAAATGCGATCTAACGAAGCTTTAAAAATGCGATCTAACGAAGCTTTTATATGCCGTTCTTCGTTCTTAAATTTTTAAAACGCGATCTAACGAAGTATTTCTATCGCCGCTCTTCGTTCTTAAACTTTAAAAATGCGATCTAACGAAGCTTTTATATCGCCGTTCTTCGTTCTTAAATTTTTAAAACGCGATCTAACGAAGTATTTCTATCGCCGCTCTTCGTTCTTAAACTTTAAAAATGCGATCTAACGAAGCTTTTTTATCGCCGTTCTTCGTTCTTAAATTTTTAAAACGCGATCTAAAAAGTATTTCTATCGCCGCTTTCGTTCTTAAACTTTAAAAATGCGATCTAACGAAGCTTTTTATCGCCGTTCTTCGTTCTTAAATTTTTAAAACGCGATCTAACGAAGCATTTCTATCGCCGCTCTTCGTTCTTAAACTTTAAAAATGCGATCTAACGAAGCTTTTTATCGCCGTTCTTCGTTCTTAAATTTTTAAAACGCGATCTAAAAAGTATTTCTATCGCCGCTTTCGTTCTTAAACTTTAAAAATGCGATCTAACGAAGCTTTTTATCGCCGTTCTTCGTTCTTAAATTTTTAAAACGCGATCTAACGAAGCATTTCTATCGCCGCTCTTCGTTCTTAAACTTTAAAAATGCGATCTAACGAAGCTTTTTATCGCCGTTCTTCGTTCTTAAATTTTTAAAACGCGATCTAAAAAAGTATTTCTATCGCCGCTTTCCGTTCTTAAACTTTAAAAATGCGATCTAACGAAGCTTTTATATTGCCGTTCTTCGTTCTTAAATTTTTAAAACGCGATCTAACGAAGCATTTCTATTCGCCGCTCTTCGTTCTTAAACTTTAAAAATGCGATCTAACGAAGCTTTTTTATCGCCGTTCTTCGTTCTTAAATTTTTAAAACGCGATCTAAAAAGCATTTCTATTCGCCGCTTTCGTTCTTAAACTTTAAAAATGCGATCTAACGAAGCATTTCTATCGCCGTTCTTCGTTCTTAAATTTTTAAAACGCGATCTAAAAAAGTATTTCTATCGCCGCTCTTCGTTCTTAAACTTTAAAAATGCGATCTAACGAAGCTTTTTTATTCGCCGTTCTTCGTTCTTAAATTTTTAAAACGCGATCTAACGAAGCATTTCTATCGCCGCTTTTCGTTCTTAAACTTTAAAAATGCGATCTAACGAAGCATTTCTATCGCCATTCTTCGTTCTTAAATTTTTAAAACGCGATCTAAAAAAGTATTTCTATCGCCGCTCTTCGTTCTTAAACTTTAAAAATGCGATCTAACGAAGCTTTTTTATCGCCGTTCTTCGTTCTTAAATTTTTAAAACGCGATCTAAAAAAGTATTTCTATCGCCGCTTTCCGTTCTTAAACTTTAAAAATGCGATCTAACGAAGCTTTTTATTGCCGTTCTTCGTTCTTAAATTTTTAAAACGCGATCTAACAGAAGCATTTCTATCGCCGCTCTTCGTTCTAAACTTTAAAAATGCGATCTAACGAAGCTTTTTTATCGCCGTTCTTCGTTCTTAAATTTTTAAAACGCGATCTAAAAAGTATTTCTATCGCCGCTTTCGTTCTTAAAACTTTAAAAATGCGATCTAACGAAGCTTTTATATTGCCGTTCTTCGTTCTTAAATTTTTAAAAACGCGATCTAAACGAAGCATTTCCTATCGCCGCTCTTTCGTCCTTAAACTTTAAAAATGCGATCTAACGAAGCTTTTTTATCGCCGTTCTTCGTTCTTAAATTGTTAAACGCGATCTAACGAAGCTTCTTTATCGCCGTTCTTCGTTCTTAAATTTTTAAAACGCGATCTTAACGAAGCATTTCTATCGCCGCTCTTCGTCCTTAAACTTTAAAAATGCGATCTAACGAAGCTTTTTTATCGCCGTTCTTCGTTCTTAAATTTTTAAAACGCGATCTAAAAAAGTATTTCTATCGCCGCTTTCCGTTCTTAAACTTTAAAAATGCGATCTAACGAAGCTTTTATATTGCCGTTCTTCGTTCTTAAATTTTTAAAACGCGATCTAACGAAGCATTTCTATCGCCGCTCTTCGTTCTTAAACTTTAAAAATGCGATCTAACGAAGCTTTTTTATCGCCGTTCTTCGTTCTTAAATTTTTAAAACGCGATCTAAAAAGTATTTCTATCGCCGCTTTCCGTTCTTAAACTTTAAAAATGCGATCTAACGAAGCTTTTTATTGCCGTTCTTCGTTCTTAAATTTTTAAAACGCGATCTAACGAAGCATTTCTATCGCCGCTCTTCGTCCTTAAACTTTAAAAATGCGATCTAACGAAGCTTTTTTATCGCCGTTCTTCGTTCTTAAATTGTTAAAACGCGATCTAAAAAAGTATTTCTATCGCCGCTTTCCGTTCTTAAACTTTAAAAATGCGATCTAACGAAGCTTTTATATTGCCGTTCTTCGTTCTTAAATTTTTAAAACGCGATTTAACGAAGCATTTCTATCGCCGCTCTTCGTTCTTAAACTTTAAAAATGCGATCTAACGAAGCTTTTTTATCGCCGTTCTTCGTTCTTAAATTTTTAAAACGCGATCTAAAAAAGCATTTCTATCGCCGCTTTTCGTTCTTAAACTTTAAAAATGCGATCTAACGAAGCATTTCTATCGCCGTTCTTCGTTCTTAAATTTTTAAAACGCGATCTAACGAAGCATTTCTATCGCCGCTTTTCGTTCTTAAACTTTAAAAATGCGATCTAACGAAGCATTTCTATCGCCGTTCTTCGTTCTTAAATTTTTAAAACGCGATCTAAAAAAGTATTTCTATCGCCGCTCTTCGTTCTTAAACTTTAAAAATGCGATCTAACGAAGCTTTTTTATCGCCGTTCTTCGTTCTTAAATTTTTAAAACGCGATCTAACGAAGCATTTCTATCGCCGCTCTTCGTCCTTAAACTTTAAAAATGCGATCTAACGAAGCTTTTTTATCGCCGTTCTTCGTTCTTAAATTTTTAAAACGCGATCTAAAAAAGTAGTTCTATCGCCGTTTTCCGTTCTTAAACTTTAAAAATGCGATCTAACGAAGCTTTTATATTGCCGTTCTTCGTTCTTAAATTTTTAAAACGCGATCTAACGAAGCATTTCTATCGCCGCTCTTCGTTCTTAAACTTTAAAAATGCGATCTAACGAAGCTTTTTTATCGCCGTTCTTCGTTCTTAAATTTTTAAAACGCGATCTAAAAAAGCATTTCTATCGCCGCTTTTCGTTCTTAAACTTTAAAAATACGATCTAACGAAGCATTTCTATCGCCGTTCTTCGTTCTTAAATTTTTAAAACGCGATCTAAAAAGTATTTCTATCGCCGCTTTCCGTTCTTAAACTTTAAAAATGCGATCTAACGAAGCTTTTATATTGCCGTTCTTCGTTCTTAAATTTTTAAAACGCGATCTAACGAAGCATTTCTATCGCCGCTCTTCGTCCTTAAACTTTAAAAATGCGATCTAACGAAGCTTTTTTATCGCCGTTCTTCGTTCTTAAATTGTTAAAACGCGATCTAACGAAGCTTTTTTTATCGCCGTTCTTCGTTCTTAAATTTTTAAAACGCGATCTAACGAAGCATTTCTATCGCCGCTCTTCGTCCTTAAACTTTAAAAATGCGATCTAACGAAGCTTTTTTATCGCCGTTCTTCGTTCTTAAATTTTTAAAACGCGATCTAAAAAAGTATTTCTATCGCCGCTTTCCGTTCTTAAACTTTAAAAAATGCGATCTAACGAAGCTTTTATATTGCCGTTCTTCGTTTCTTAAAATTTTTAAAACGCGATCTAACGAAGCATTTCTATCGCCGCTCTTCGTCCTTAAACTTTAAAAATGCGATCTAACGAAGCTTTTTTATCGCCGTTCTTCGTTCTTAAATTGTTAAACGCGATCTAAAAAAGTATTTCTATCGCCGCTTTCCGTTCTTAAACTTTAAAAATGCGATCTAACGAAGCTTTATATTGCCGTTCTTCGTTCTTAAATTTTTAAAACGCGATTTAACGAAGCATTTCTATCGCCGCTCTTCGTTCTTAAACTTTAAAAATGCGATCTAACGAAGCTTTTTTATCGCCGTTCTTCGTTCTTAAATTTTTAAAAACGCGATCTAAAAAAGCATTTCTATCGCCGCTTTTCGTTCTTAAACTTTAAAAATGCGATCTAACGAAGCATTTCTATCGCCGTTCTTCGTTCTTAAATTTTTAAAACGCGATCTAACGAAGCATTTCTATCGCCGCTTTTCGTTCTTAAACTTTAAAAATGCGATCTAACGAAGCATTTCTATCGCCGTTCTTCGTTCTTAATTTTTAAAACGCGATCTAAAAAAGTATTTCTATTGCCGCTCTTCGTTCTTAAACTTTAAAAATGCGATCTAACGAAGCTTTTTTATCGCCGTTCTTCGTTCTTAAATTTTTAAAACGCGATCTAACGAAGCATTTCTATCGCCGCTCTTCGTCCTTAAACTTTAAAAATGCGATCTAACGAAGCTTTTTTATCGCCGTTCTTCGTTCTTAAATTTTTAAAACGCGATCTAAAAAAGTAGTTCTATCGCCGTTTTCCGTTCTTAAACTTTAAAAATGCGATCTAACGAAGCTTTTTTATCGCCGTTCTTCGTTCTTAAATTTTTAAAACGCAATCTAAAAAAGTATTTCTATCGCCGCTTTCCGTTCTTAAACTTTAAAAATGCGATCTAACAAAGCTTTTATATTGCCGTTCTTCGTTCTTAAATTTTTAAAACGCGATCTAACGAAGCATTTCTATCGCCGCTCTTCGTCCTTAAACTTTAAAAATGCGATCTAACGAAGCTTTTTTATCGCCGTTCTTCGTTCTTAAATTTTTAAAACGCGATCTAAAAAAGTATTTCTATCGCCGCTTTCCGTTCTTAAACTTTAAAAATGCGATCTAACGAAGCTTTTATATTGCCGTTCTTCGTTCTTAAATTTTTAAAACGCGATCTAACGAAGCATTTCTATCGCCGCTCTTCGTTCTTAAACTTTAAAACTGCGATCTAAGGAAGCATTTCTATCGCCGTCCTTCGTTCTTAAATTTTTAAAACGCGATCTAAAAAAGCATTTCTATTGCCGCTTTTCGTTCTTAAACTTTAAAAATGCGATCTAACGAAGCTTTTTTATCGCCGTTCTTCGTTCTTAAATTTTTAAAACGCGATCTAACGAAGCATTTCTATCGCCGCTCTTCGTTCTTAAACTTTAAAAATGCGATCTAACGAAGCTTTTTTATCGCCGTTCTTCGTTCTTAAATTTTTAAAACGCGATCTAAAAAGTATTTCTATTGCCGCTTTCCGTTCTTAAACTTTAAAAATGCGATCTAACGAAGCTTTTATATTGCCGTTCTTCGTTCTTAAATTTTTAAAAACGCGATCTAACGAAGCATTTCTATCGCCGCTCTTCGTCCTTAAACTTTAAAAATGCGATCTAACGAAGCTTTTTTATCGCCGTTCTTCGTTCTTAAATTTTTAAAACGCGATCTAAAAAAGTATTTCTATCGCCGCTTTCCGTTCTTAAACTTTAAAAATGCGATCTAACGAAGCTTTTATATTGCCGTTCTTCGTTCTTAAATTTTTAAAACGCGATCTAACGAAGCATTTCTATCGCCGCTCTTCGTTCTTAAACTTTAAAAATGCGATCTAACGAAGCTTTTTTATCGCCGTTCTTCGTTCTTAAATTTTTAAAACGCGATCTAAAAAAGCATTTCTATCGCCGCTTTTCGTTCTTAAACTTTAAAAATGCGATCTAACGAAGCATTTCTATCGCCGTTCTTCGTTCTTAAATTTTTAAAACGCGATCTAAAAAAGTATTTCTATCGCCGCTCTTCGTTCTTAAACTTTAAAAATGCGATCTAACGAAGCTTTTTTATCGCCGTTCTTCGTTCTTAAATTTTTAAAACGCGATCTAACGAAGCATTTCTATCGCCGCTCTTCGTCCTTAAACTTTAAAAATGCGATCTAACGAAGCTTTTTTATCGCCGTTCTTCGTTCTTAAACTTTAAAAATGCGATCTAACGAAGCTTTTACATTGCCGTTCTTCGTTCTTAAATTTTTAAAACGCGATCTAAAAAAGTAGTTCTATCGCCGTTTTCCGTTCTTAAACTTTAAAAATGCGATCTAACGAAGCTTTTTTATCGCCGTTCTTCGTTCTTAAATTTTTAAAACGCGATCTAAAAAAGTATTTCTATCGCCGCTTTCCGTTCTTAAACTTTAAAAATGCGATCTAACGAAGCTTTTATATTGCCGTTCTTCGTTCTTAAATTTTTAAAACGCGATCTAACGAAGCATTTCTATCGCCGCTCTTCGTCCTTAAACTTTAAAAATGCGATCTAACGAAGCTTTTTTATCGCCGTTCTTCGTTCTTAAATTTTTAAAACGCGATCTAAAAAAGTATTTCTATCGCCGCTTTCCGTTCTTAAACTTTAAAAATGCGATCTAACGAAGCTTTTATATTGCCGTTCTTCGTTCTTAAAGTTTTAAAACGCGATCTAACGAAGCATTTCTATCGCCGCTCTTCGTTCTTAAACTTTAAAAATGCGATCTAACGAAGCTTTTTTATCGCCGTTCTTCGTTCTTAAATTTTTAAAACGCGATCTAAAAAGTATTTCTATCGCCGCTTTCCGTTCTTAAACTTTAAAAATGCGATCTAACGAAGCTTTTATATTGCCGTTCTTCGTTCTTAAATTTTCAAAAACGCGATCTAACGAAGCATTTCTATCGCCGCTCTTCGTCCTTAAACTTTAAAAATGCGATCTAACGAAGCTTTTTTATCGCCGTTCTTCGTTCTTAAATTGTTTAAAACGCGATCTAAAAAAGTATTTCTATCGCCGCTTTCCGTTCTTAAACTTTAAAAATGCGATCTAACGAAGCTTTTATATTGCCGTTCTTCGTTCTTAAATTTTTAAAACGCGATTTAACGAAGCATTTCTATCGCCGCTCTTCGTTCTTAAACTTTAAAAATGCGATCTAACGAAGCTTTTTTATCGCCGTTCTTCGTTCTTAAATTTTTTAAAAACGCGATCTAAAAAAGCATTTCTATCGCCGCTTTTCGTTCTTAAACTTTAAAAATGCGATCTAACGAAGCATTTCTATCGCCGTTCTTCGTTCTTAAATTTTTAAAACGCGATCTAACGAAGCATTTCTATCGCCGCTTTTCGTTCTTAAACTTTAAAAATGCGATCTAACGAAGCATTTCTATCGCCGTTCTTCGTTCTTAAATTTTTAAAACGCGATCTAAAAAAGTATTTCTATCGCCGCTCTTCGTTCTTAAACTTTAAAAATGCGATCTAACGAAGCTTTTTTATCGCCGTTCTTCGTTCTTAAATTTTTAAAACGCGAACTAACGAAGCATTTCTATCGCCGCTCTTCGTCCTTAAACTTTAAAAATGCGATCTAACGAAGCTTTTTTATCGCCGTTCTTCGTTCTTAAATTTTTAAAACGCGATCTAAAAAAGTAGTTCTATCGCCGTTTTCCGTTCTTAAACTTTAAAAATGCGATCTAACGAAGCATTTCTATCGCCGTTCTTCGTTCTTAAATTTTTAAAACGCGATCTAACGAAGCATTTCTATCGCCGCTCTTCGTTCTTAAACTTTAAAAATGCGATCTAACGAAGCTTTTTTATCGCCGTTCTTCGTTCTTAAATTTTTAAAACGCGATCTAAAAAAGCATTTCTATCGCCGCTTTTCGTTCTTAAACTTTAAAAATACGATCTAACGAAGCATTTCTATCGCCGTTCTTCGTTCTTAAATTTTTAAAACGCGATCTAAAAAGTATTTCTATCGCCACTTTCCGTTCTTAAACTTTAAAAATGCGATCTAACGAAGCTTTTATATTGCCGTTCTTCGTTCTTAAATTTTTAAAACGCGATCTAACGAAGCATTTCTATCGCCGCTCTTCGTCCTTAAACTTTAAAAATGCGATCTAACGAAGCTTTTTTATCGCCGTTCTTCGTTCTTAAATTGTTAAAACGCGATCTAACGAAGCTTTTTTTATCGCCGTTCTTCGTTCTTAAATTTTTAAAACGCGATCTAACGAAGCATTTCTATCGCCGCTCTTCGTCCTTAAACTTTAAAAATGCGATCTAACGAAGCTTTTTTATCGCCGTTCTTCGTTCTTAAATTTTTAAAACGCGATCTAAAAAAGTATTTCTATCGCCGCTTTCCGTTCTTAAACTTTAAAAATGCGATCTAACGAAGCTTTTATATTGCCGTTCTTCGTTCTTAAATTTTTAAAACGCGATCTAACGAAGCATTTCTATCGCCGCTCTTCGTTCTTAAACTTTAAAAATGCGATCTAACGAAGCTTTTTTATCGCCGTTCTTCGTTCTTAAATTTTTAAAACGCGATCTAAAAAGTATTTCTATCGCCGCTTTCCGTTCTTAAACTTTAAAAATGCGATCTAACGAAGCTTTTATATTGCCGTTCTTCGTTCTTAAATTTTTAAAACGCGATCTAACGAAGCATTTCTATCGCCGCTCTTCGTCCTTAAACTTTAAAAATGCGATCTAACGAAGCTTTTTTATCGCCGTTCTTCGTTCTTAAATTGTTAAAACGCGATCTAAAAAAGTATTTCTATCGCCGCTTTCCGTTCTTAAACTTTAAAAATGCGATCTAACGAAGCTTTTATATTGCCGTTCTTCGTTCTTAAATTTTTAAAACGCGATTTAACGAAGCATTTCTATCGCCGCTCTTCGTTCTTAAACTTTAAAAATGCGATCTAACGAAGCTTTTTTATCGCCGTTCTTCGTTCTTAAATTTTTAAAACGCGATCTAAAAAAGCATTTCTATCGCCGCTTTTCGTTCTTAAACTTTAAAAATGCGATCTAACGAAGCATTTCTATCGCCGTTCTTCGTTCTTAAATTTTTAAAACGCGATCTAACGAAGCATTTCTATCGCCGCTTTTCGTTCTTAAACTTTAAAAATGCGATCTAACGAAGCATTTCTATCGCCGTTCTTCGTTCTTAAATTTTTAAAACGCGATCTAAAAAAGTATTTCTATCGCCGCTCTTCGTTCTTAAACTTTAAAAATGCGATCTAACGAAGCTTTTTTATCGCCGTTCTTCGTTCTTAAATTTTTAAAACGCGATCTAACGAAGCATTTCTATCGCCGCTCTTCGTCCTTAAACTTTAAAAATGCGATCTAACGAAGCTTTTTTATCGCCGTTCTTCGTTCTTAAATTTTTAAAACGCGATCTAAAAAAGTAGTTCTATCGCCGTTTTCCGTTCTTAAACTTTAAAAATGCGATCTAACGAAGCTTTTATATTGCCGTTCTTCGTTCTTAAATTTTTAAAACGCGATCTAACGAAGCATTTCTATCGCCGCTCTTCGTTCTTAAACTTTAAAAATGCGATCTAACGAAGCTTTTTTATCGCCGTTCTTCGTTCTTAAATTTTTAAAACGCGATCTAAAAAAGCATTTCTATCGCCGCTTTTCGTTCTTAAACTTTAAAAATACGATCTAACGAAGCATTTCTATCGCCGTTCTTCGTTCTTAAATTTTTAAAACGCGATCTAAAAAAGTATTTCTATCGCCGCTCTTCGTTCTTAAACTTTAAAAATGTGATCTAACGAAGCTTTTTTATCGCCGTTCTTCGTTCTTAAATTTTTAAAACGCGATCTAACGAAGCATTTCTATCGCCGCTCTTCGTCCTTAAACTTTAAAAATGCGATCTAACGAAGCTTTTTTATCGCTGTTCTTCGTTCTTAAATTTTTAAAACGGGATCTAAAAAAGCATTTCTATCGCCGCTTTTCGTTCTTAAACTTTAAAACTGCGATCTAAGGAAGCATTTCTATCGCCGTCCTTCGTTCTTAAATTTTTAAAACGCGATCTAAAAAAGCATTTCTATTGCCGCTTTTCGTTCTTAATTAAATCAAGAATCTTTTGTTTATTACGCACAAGTTAATGACTTAAGACTCAAAAGATAAATAATAAGAAAAAAGATAAACAACTACCGCCTCCGAGAAAAAGGTGTGAAACTTAAGCGTACTCTTACGCTTACATCTGGACCGTGCTGTATTTATATAAGATTTTTTTTCTTACTCATGCGAATTTAATAAAAAAACTTTTTTTTAAAAAAAAACCCATACGCATTTAATTATAAAAACTCAAACGAATTTTTTTTAAAAACTCATATACGAATTTAATAAAATCTCGAACGAATTTAAAAAAACAAAAAACATACGCATCTAATTAAAAACTCACGAATTTTTGTTTTAATTTAAAACTCATACGAACTTAACTCATACGAATTTAACTCATACGAATTTAATTTAAAACTCGTACGAATTTAACTCATACAAATTTTAAACTCATACGAATTTAATTTAAAACTCGTACGAATTTTTTAAAAACTCATACGAATTTAATTTAAAACCTATACGAATTTTATACGATTTTAGAAAACTTTCATACGAATTTAATTACTGTATGGCAAAAGAAAATTCGTATAGCATATAAGAATTTTTTTAGTACGAATTTTGTACCCCTAAGCACTTGATTAATTTATTACGGAGATAAAGTTTTTACAAAGAGCTATGATCATGGAGATAATTATTTTGTGACAAAACATGATTATTCTCCACAATATATTGCTACGGTTTTTTAATTGTTATACGCAGGCAATTTTTTTTAATTTCGGCTTTTTTTCTTGACTTAGTACCACAATGCATTGCGCATCTAACTATTTATGGGAACGGTGAATTAAAAACGCGGCGTGAATTGAAATGATACCCGACATAAAATGTGCCTACGAAATTTATTCCCACTGTGACAAATTTTTGCGCCATATATGTTTACAAAATCAGCGACTATAGCTAGCTGACTTTACAATATCAAAAGAATGTATTTTTGTACTTATCTAATAAAAGTCTTGATCTGTCACGAACAGACTTTTGTGTTGTAGAAAATGTAACTAATGTGGTGAAACTTAGATCTTCAGATACACTGGTCCAAGCAGTACCAGATTCTTTATTTCCTTGCTTAAAGAGTACCTCATGAAGAAATAGAACTTAATGTATTTTAAGGTAGGAGCATACTATAATAAATAATATAACTTTCTTTTCGACAGAATTTGTGCCACAAGGATGAAATGTTCAAGAAACTTCAAAATATCACCCTCATAGGTTGTTTGCATGTAAACAACCTATGACAACCTATGACTATGACGCGATGGCCGTTGTGTGACGTAACGAGTATCCACAATATGCAGATCAGAATAATGATAGCGAGTCTTCTATTCAATGCCGCAAAACAAGTTGATTTTGATAGTATTCAACCCCTGTACTTCTTAATTATCCAGTAAATGCATTTGTTGGAATGTTTCGAAAGTATAAAACTTAAAGAAAATGGCTGAGAACACAAACGCAATAGTTGGCTTTCAGTTTGAACCCAGAAGATGATTCACGAAACCCACTTCAGACTCAGATTCCAGCTGGGAAAGTCTAAATAAATCAGACAAGGATGTCAAAAGTCCACATCGCAAATGTGAGCCAGTTGACACCTTGTGCCAAATGTGGCAACTGCGATAATATGCCAAGTGAGGAGGATGATATGCCAAAAATTGAGGTTACTTTCACCTATTTGAAAGTAACCTCTATTTTTCTCAGATGATGCCTGCAAGTGCATAATTGAACATACGCACTTCATCAGCATTGTTATCTTGAGGGATGATCTTTGGACCGCATTATTTGGGATAGTTGATCTAGAGGCTTGTCATCTACCCAACAGAAATAATGTTCCAGCAAGGTGAAAATATTCCTGAATAATTTCCTTTTTTTTCCTCACTATATTATGCTTCTTTACACACACACAAAATATATACATGTAGTAATAACGTTTGTACACTAATTATTCTGTTTATTTATTACGTGCAGGACTTATAGGTACGCAAGTTACCGTCAGTTTACTTGGTGGGTCCACAGGAGAGTGATCCCATCTTGTGTTGTAAATAGAATTTGTAGAGAATATCCTGCCCCAGATGTTATTTACGTGGGCTACAAAGATGGAGAAGGAGGCCCAGATGGTCAATTTGTTCTTGGCTTTCAGAGATAATATATCAGATTAAAAATATTAAACTTTTTTCTCTTTTATTTTTCCATACAACTAAATTTAGTGGAGTTCGTAATAGTTTCCTCTCAACCAGGTCGTTCTATCAGTCACAAAAGCAAACGTAGTTTTTTCAATAGTCCCTCTTCTTTTAATGCGTGTCAATGAATGCGGCTGGTGTCTTGCAGGAGGCAGGGGATGATTACTCAAGGGCCCGCACCAGATCCATAGCATGAGTGAATTTCACCAATCCTCATGTTTCCACATTCATATAGGTGTCTGTTTCAGCACATCCGAAATCCATTAGCTTTTCGATCATCCCTGTAAAGGGGAGAATACAGAAGTTCTCCAGTGGCTTCTTATTCTTTGGAGAGAAACCTCCTTTTTTCATTAACATCTCTATCTTAAAGGCTAGTTATATCTGCATTGCGATGTAGTTACTCCTATTCTGTATACCGATCTAGTCATGTCTTGCGTGAAACTGTATTTTTCGGCGACTTCAACCTTTTTAGAAGTGAATCAGTTTAGGAAGGTTCACTTTCCGACACGATGCTGTGCTTTGCGGGCTCCTGTTAAGTCTAGAGCGTTTTTCATCTGAAGTTGTCCCGGAAACGAAAAAGCACCTTAAAGTGTCATTTGTAAAAGCAGGTAGCTATTCCTCCGCTAAAAGATCAAAACCAACTGGTCTATTCCACCATGCTAGTGACTGGGTGATTTTAGCAGATCTGAATGAAGGATTTGTGTTTCCTGGCCATATTGCAATCACATCCCTCAGGCCAGACATTGTAATATACTCAAATTGTTCTAAGCGCATCATCATTATTGAACTAACTTGTCCTTGTGAGGAAAACATGGGATCCTGGCATTCCACCAAGCTTTCCAAATACTTCCCTTTGGTCGAGGTAATACGTAGCAACGGGTGGTTTCCGCATCTTTTTGCAGTAGAAGTGGGTGCTAGGGGCTACTCTTCAGGGTCTCTAACTTGCTGTCTAAAAAGCCTTGGCTTCGCTAGCAAATCTGCATTTTTAACCACCCGCAAGCTTGGCGATATAAGCATGAAAGCATCCTTTTGCATTTGGATTGCACGAGACTCACCACAGTGGTCACAAGATCTTACGCACTGCAGTCCGCCAACATTGCCATGACCAAAGGATAGTATACCTCATAAAATTCCTCGTCTGTTACCAAATCCATTAAAAGTCCATCTTCACCCATCTCTGACATGCAAAAACCCACGGAACACCATAACCTTAGCCAGGAACTTAACCAAAAGGTGAGCATCGTCTACGCTGGTTTGATAAACAAGGGGAGCACATGCTACGCAAACTCCATTTTACAAGCATTAACAGTTCTTCCAAGACTTTGGTCTCAATTACCATCAGAGTCCTCTTTGTCATCTCCTCTAGTAAAGTCTATAGTCCTAAATATGTCACTACTGAATCGCTCTCGTTCACCAATTGATCCTTCCAATTTCTTACGAGCGCTGCAAAACAGAATGCATGCTCTTAACAATAACGCGTTTTATCACAATCACCAACAAGATGTGCCCGAGATCCTTCAGGTTGTTTTTGACGAACTTATTGGATCTTCCCCTTTGGTTGACAATCTACTGTCTGTAACTGTGACCACAACAACGTCATGCAACTCCTGTTGTTTCTCCACTTCCAGGGAACATAAGGATTCAATTTTAATTTTACCAACGTGTAAGTCAATAGCAGACTCTCTTAACAAATTTTTACAACCTCAGGAACTTCTAGGTGACAACAAGTGGTTCTGCCCCCAGTGTTCAACGCATCAAGAGGCCACAATTGAAACTCAGATTTCTAATTGCGGAGACTTCCTTGTTGTACAATTGTTAAGATACACATCAGTAAATAGGTCTTCTTTTAAAGACAACAATTTAGTCAATTGCTTGCCTAAAAACATCATGTCTTAAAGGTACCATCTCACCCAACTGACGATGTGTCTTTCAACAACAAGTACAACTTGGTTACTACCATTAACCACTCAGGTACATTAAAAGCAGGTCATTACTGGACCTTTATTAAGGACCAACAAAACACCTGGTTCAAATGCAACGATCGCTGTATTTCTCAAGTAGACACATTCCACTTGAATAATTCTTCGTCATACATACTTTTCCTTTCCAGAAGTTAGCTTATTTGTATGTCACACAACAAATGGGGGGGGGGGGGGGGTTATTTACCCCAGCTGATTTACCCCAGCTGATTTACCCCAGCTGATTTACCCCAGCTGATTTACGTTGGTCAGTGCACCATGAAACCGGAGTTTGCTCACTCCTCTCTTTCTATCGAAACACTGTAAGTAGCACAGCAAGGGGGCTTGACATAATATCTTGTCTTTGGGCTTGACGATCCCACTTATTACCCCAGTCCAGTAGGGAGCCAGAGTTTGCTCACTTTGCTTTCAGGATTGACAATCCTGCTGCCCTTAGTCATTTTAGAAGTAGCTTTGCAAGGGGGTTAGATTTTCTTATCTGGTCTTCGTGGTGTTACGCCCACGCATATTACCCCAGTTACGACAGGCTGGTACTGTCATTAGGCAGGTCCACAGCAACAATTATTTGTGTAAGGCTGAGTGTTGGAGCTCCGTAACACATGTGGAAAGCTACAGCCAGGGTCACAAGTCCTGGCGCACAGATAGTTGTTTGCTTTAACTTAAACACGCTCCGTTAAGTCGCTGTTGTATTTTTCTGTCTCTTTACGGTCAATGTTTTTAGGAAATCGTTGCAAAAAGGGGGATTTTGCTTTTTTTGAAAAATCTTTAGAGGGTTGCAACCTCTATAGTAGAACCAGCTGTCATTAGACAAGAAATATCATTACAGCTAGCTGTTTTGTCACCTCATCATCAATTGTATTCTGAAGCGTGGAACGTATTCTCCCTCCAAATTTTTTTTCTTGTAATTAGAAATGTAATTATTACAATCGTATTGGCACAATAGGTTAATCACAATGAAATTACATGTGCTCTATCAACGTTAAAATTGGGATTTTTTTCCCTCTCAAAGAATATACTTTTTGGAAGATAGCGTATCTTCGATGCGTGAAACACCTCAATCCCAGATTTTCTATACGAACAGCACAGCTGTTGTGGAGTTAATATTCACCGAGGAAGGAACACAATCGAGTGGTTGTCGTTATGGGATAAACCACATAATTTTGCTCACTATTTTACCGTCCTTATCTTTGATTAAAAAAATTCTGCTTGTAAAATATTTGAAAAAAAATCAAAAAGTTTTCTTGTAGAGTAATTGGCAGTCGACACAAATGTTAGCTTTGTGTTTGTCTTCAAAGTTTGGAGCGGATACTGCATTGATCATGGAAAATTTACCACTTCCAATATATCTTTTTGATAATGATAGCACTTGCAAATCCTCCTTACCTTCTTTAAATTCGGTTTGTATGCTGTGGATCTGTTGTGTCTGTATATCCAATGTTTATGGTAATATTAGGTAGCAAAAGTAGATAAGTACATTTTAATTTTCATTTGAACGAAGTTGCTTTTAGTACTTCAAAAATTTTGTAGTAGTGTAGACTTCAACACCAAATTTCATTGATTCTTATGTTGATTTATGCACAGCGTATAGTTTGAAAACAAAATAATTGTTATATATGCCACAGTTATAATACTTAAAAAATATAATAATAATTTCAATGTTCATTTATGTGGGCTGCTTCTCTGTACGTTTCGTTATCCCAGATATGGCCTGTGACTACAAAGAAATGCATATTTTTACTGTGTGTACTTCAGCTTTTAACCGCTTAGTGCCATCTAGGTTGAGCTTGATCCTATCTTCGATCTGTTTTATATCATCTTGGTTAACTTTGATATCATAGAAGGTTAATCCAATTACCTTGTTCCTGCATACTATCCTTCCAAAAATGGAGATCCTGCATTGCATACCGATCTTTGGCGGGTGTAACCTCCACAAGTTTAACTATTAGAGTTATTAGACTACGTTACAGCTTGCTGTTTTGTTATCTCCGTTTTGTTATCTCCAAAAAAAAAATTATTTTGTTTCGTACCATGTTGATGTCGTGTTGGTTCTGACAAGTGCAACATTGGTTCTGTTTGATCACATGTTGATTGTGCCTAATGCCATCTTAATCCCTCCATCAACTGTTTTTTTTTTTGCCTGGACAATAATTAAAATGTCGCGTACAGTGGTAATGTCGAAACGTTCCGAGTTTGTTTCCTTATTCTTCGGAAGTACAATCTCCAATTGTTCTTTTTTAAATAAATTAAGTCTTTCTTGAATCGTATCATTGCTAAATATAGTTGCTTTTTGTCTCTTGACTTGTTACCATCCGCAGGGTCATGTGGAATTGCAGATAAGTGATCACAACATTCGTTGAGAAGTGTAACCAATTTAATTTGAAACTCGCTGTTTGCAATTAATGCATGATGAAGAGATCCTGCTTCAAGTATTGCCGTTACCACAATGTCTATCAGACAAAAATTTTCATTAATAAAAGATTAAAAAACGTATGATTTCCAAATTAATTATCAACAAAATCCCTAAGGTGTGGTTGAGATAGCAAATCCTGGTACGCCCTACAATTCAAAAATATTACAATAAAAATAATGATACTGACCAAACTGCTGGTCAGCATACGTAAATGCATCGCTGCAGCATTCACATGTTCTTGCGAAATTATATAATAATTTTTATTGAAAGTCAATGTGAATAACAAATTTCGTACAACTTATCAGACAAAAAACATCGTCGGAGAAAACTGTATCACCAAGAAAAAATGTTGTCACTTTTGTCCCACAATAAGTTTCGTCCCTTTTTTAAATTACGCAAAAAAGACAATTTATTTAATTTTTATAGTTTTAACTGTAAATAAAACGGAACAAAAATACACTTCTCGACCTCAATCAAAGGCGGGTTTTCACTGTTGTCTTTTTCGTCGTCAGATTCTTGAATTTGTGATTGCTTTCTCTTACTCCTTGATATTACCACGTCTTGCGTTGTTCAGCGTGATCCCCATTGCTTCTTCGCTTGATCATCTGCCACTGCATCGAAAAGTAAAGTTTAGTTAGAAAGACCTTGATTTATATATTTCGTGTGTCTGGGACTCTTAAAACTCAACATCAGCGGTATTTCTAACCCACCAGCTGGAATCAGCGAAGGTCTGTAAATTGTTGAGAAAACAACACCTTCCACTTGGCTTTGAAATTTCCCGTGGAATATGACCGACAGTGGCCAGTTTGCCAAGATTTTAGACTAGGACCTTTACTGCACGTGAGTACGGGTCAATTTTGATTTCCATTCATTTAATTATCATTATCATCTCTTAATATTTTCCATGACGAATTCGTTTCTTTGATTTTTTATGAAAAAGTTCATTTTGTTTTCGCATTTGATCTTCTTTGCTCAAAGTAGATGCAGATGCCGTTGTTCCAATATTATTTTTTTCTTCAATAGCTCTCTATGATAAACTAGAATATTTTTCTTTTTAAAATCCAAAAGTTTAATCTTCTCGTCCAGTGTTAAAGCTCGTTTAGAAACCTTTCAGCAAGCTGATGCTTATTTAAAGCTGTAATGTATGCAAACGACACCGTGATGTATGTTGCCAGCCGATATGAAAGCCATATACGATTGGTGAAGTGAAAACGAGATGATCCCTAATTTAAAAAAGGAAAACAGAAGCAATGCTTTTGGCACTGCCAAGAAACTTGAAAAAACAATCAGAGAGTTTTTGTTACTTATGGCGACCATTGCATCAATATGACGACAACGTACAAATATCTTGGCATTATTCTTGATCAAAGTCTCAACAGGAACGCCAATTTTGATCCGACGGACAAAAAAGTTTCTGGGAAAATTCGACTTTTACAGAAGATACGTGTAATGTTGATACAGCTGCTGCGTACTCCAACTACAGATGCATGATTTAGCCAACTCTTACTGTTTATTAAAATGTGAAAACGAAGAAAAGAAAATTAATATCCTTACATGAGCGGGCATGCAGGTTGATAGGTGGATCTGTGAAAAAGGTTCCTACATCAAGAACTATGCTCAACATTCGATCATGTTTGTTTGTCCGAAACGCTATCGATCTGTTGTACCCATAGTTATTCTTGTAAGAAGCTCTGCAAGGGTGTGTGAAATTTCTCTTTCTTGTCTTCGTGGTTTTACGCCAACGCATATCACCCCAGTAACTTCAGGCTGGTCCTGACCAAGGCTGGTCCTAAGCATCAATCAACTGTGTAAGGCTGAGTGTAACACGTGTAAAGCTACAGCCAGGTTCACAAGTCCTGGCGCATAGGTGGTTGTTTGCTTCCTTTTTTATAGTTTCTATTTATTTGTATATATGTACGTTTTATGTCAATATATGTTTCTTTGTTGCGATGTCGTTCGTTTTACAGTGTTTCTTTAATATTGTTGTGTGCACACTATTTGTATTGTCCAGAGGGTTGCTTTTTCAATTACCTTGGTTGTACAGACCATTTTTGCAAAAGGGAGATCTTGCTTTGCACAGAGATCTTTAGAGGGTTTAACCTCATAACTAACATAATAGAGTCATTAGACTAGTCAAATCACTACAACTTGCTGTTTTGTTATCTTATAATCATAAATCGTATGCCGAAACTTCAAAAATTACTTTGAGTATATAAATCACGAAAAAGCAACAAGAAATAATAACTGTTTGATTTGATTACCAAAGTCTTAAGCTCGAGTCAACTAAATTATCTTTATATTTTTTCTGTTGCTGTATTGTACAATTCTTTACCTCGTGATTTACCTCGTGATTTATGTATGATGAAATGTTATAGCGATTTTAACAGAGAAGTTATTTTATATTTTACATCATTTTTTTCTTTAACGTTATTTCATACATTTTAACTACACGGGACGCATATTGATAACAGGTTTTTTACCTTTATTGTAAAAATTATGCTTCTAGAGGCATTTTCTGTAGAAGAGTATAACCTCTTGTTGGTTTCCGAAGACCTAACAGGTCGAGTTCATCATTGCGGTGGCTAGCCACCTCTTTGTAAATTATTTTCTTTTCTTTTTTCTTTCTTTTTTCTTCTTTTTTATTTTCTCTTCTGAATTGCTTATACTATATAACCATTCGTTAAATAAATAAAAAAAATAAACGTGTGTTTTTTTTTAAAAAAATTCATAAAGCTTTTGAAATTGTTTAGACTGCAATGTCATCAAATATTAATACAAAACACGATTTCTTTTGTTCAACACAACGAGGAAATAGTTCAAGTCAAGTCAAAGCAGATAAAGAAGACGAAATGTCATCAAACAAGCTCAATCTTTCAGATATTTACTTCATGACATCAAAAGACCAATCCCTTTTTGCATTGTAAAATCAAAAAGATACTCTTTCAACTCATTTGCTCGTGGTTACCATGCTTATAAGGATTCATGGGATCGTTCTTTGGAGTAACAAATAAGGACCAGTTTGCAAGCAAGTGATGACTTTTCAGGTTTTTTTGAACTTACATCGTAAACATTTCTATCTTTTGATGTTTCCTTGTCGTCTCTGATGATAGGTTGGTATTGTAGGTAGTGTTCTTGACCTTGGTAAGCAGCGTGGTCTAGAGGAATTTGTTCTATAATTCTTTCTTTTTCTTGATCTTTCATCATATCATATCTGAGAGAATCCTTGTTAAAACGGAGGGTTTTGCTATTATGCAGAATCTTCGGAGGGTTACAACCTCTATAATAATTAACCAACCGTCATTAGACAAGCTATATCACAACAGCCAGCTGTTTTGTCACTTTATCATCATTTAAGTAATTCAGAGATTTTATTAATCTTCTTATCAACGAAAATAAACGATCTTTGCTTTTGATGTTAGTTATTGCGTAGGTTATCATGAGATTGTTTTCATAGTAACGGAACTTCTTATCTTCCCCCATTTTGTATTATTCGCTATATCATTCAAAAGGTTAATATTGGCGAAATTTGCGGAAGGTTCTCTGTTGATTCCAGGATGACACCTGTTGACTTGGTTTACAAAAAATGATCGAATGATTGTGAGAGATCGATGGGAGGTTCGGAATCATAATTTATGCATGACACATTCATCGCGTGACTAGGGCAAAACCATCTGGTATCTGCATTGGTATTGTGTATTTATGTTGTGTGATTTAATATCCGATTTATGTTTGGTTCATAAAAGGAAGTTTACTTTTTCAAAGCAGAGACTTTAGAGAAAGCTAATTTTCTACATGAAAATCACTGACTTAGCAGGTCAAGTATGTCATTGTGGCTGAGTCACTTTGTGAACTTCTTCTCTTCTCAGATATATCGACATTAACTCGATGGGTGACCAATAGGTGATGGGAAGTTTAACTGTCTTCTTGGCAGTAACTTTGAAGGAACAAAACCTCTATGATTTAACCCTAAAACTTAACAGGTTGAGTATTTCATTGTGCTTAGCTGCAATGTTCAAAATTTTCTTTTCCCTGAAAACACCCATTGGTCCCATACGTACCAAGCCAAGAGTTGTTTCAATTGCTACTGGTCCGTTTTCGGCTCATTTCATAACGCCATGTGTTTCCTTTTCTTTACGATAACAAGATTCTTGTTGTTGATCTTTTGTATCTACTAACTTGTGATCTGAATGATTTACTCACCGCAGAAATAACATTGAAACTGATGGACTGGCAAAATTATTTTTAACATTTTAATATAGTTATAGTTATTTTACTTCGCTTTGTTACAGAAGTTTCTGTAATAAAATCTTTCCTTCAACAGCAACAACAAAAAGACTTAATTGTTTACGTACTGGACATTTTATTAAAAATTAGCAAAAAGATTCTCGAGTGGTGGTAGTTGTTTCATTTTCGTGAAATTGGATCAATCCGTTCACCTGGCATGATGTGCTAGAGATTCTTGAATATCTCATACCTGAGTTGTCTTTAGTGTTTCCTTTCTTTGGTACATTATTCAACACTCGTGTGTAAATCTGTACTACTTGCAACACTTGCAATAATATTAGCACCTCTGAACAAATAACTCCATTTCTTCTACTGCCCCTAAAATCGGCTACAATTGTCGGTAAATAATTTTTTCGAGAGCGAAGAATTGTCAGGTGTAATAGTCACCAAACTCGTACTTCTGTTAGTACTGTAATAGTCACCAAACTGCAACAGTGAAAAAAGAAGTGGCAGAGTGCAGTCCATTTTTGATTTTGCAGTTAAAGCGTTTTGCCTATAACAAAACTTGCAAAAGGGGGAGGATTTCTTTTCCTAGTGGTTTTATTACCCTAGCTGTTATTTTCACTGGCAGCCTACCGTAATTCAAGAGTTTTCTCACTCTCCACTCTCTTGCAGAGTAATTAAAAGAAGCTAAGCAAGGAGGTTTGACAATCTGTCTTGTCTTTGGGTGTGATGGTCTCACTTTTAACCCCAGTCCAGTAGGGAGGCCAAGTTTGCTCACTCACTCACTTTCCTGATGTACCCACAGTTATTATTATAAAAAGGTTTGCAAGGGGGTTTAAGATTTCTTTTTCAGGTCTTCGTGGATTTACGCCCACCCCATTTTACCCTGGTAACTTCAGGCTGGTCCTGACAAAGGGCTGTTCCCAACCGTCACTCACCTGTGTAAGGCTGAGTGCTGGGATCCCGTAAC
Source organism: Hydractinia echinata (assembly GCA_030067915.1). NCBI lineage: Eukaryota > Metazoa > Cnidaria > Hydrozoa > Anthoathecata > Hydractiniidae > Hydractinia > Hydractinia echinata. The sequence goes on along the minus strand of JASGCC010000314.1, from coordinate 210,898 downwards.
ACATGTGGAAAGCTACTACCAGGTTCACAAGTCCTGTCGCATGTGTGGTTGTCTGCTCTTATTTATAGTTTTATATTTATATTTATATTTATTTGTTTCTTTCTATGTTATATAGCAATTTGTAACTGTCAGTAGGTGTTTGTGATGTAATGTTTATAGAGGGTCTTTTTATATTTAGTTCAATTACCTTGATTCTGCAGACTATCCTTGTAAAAAGGGAGATCTTGCACTGAATATAGATCTCTAGAGGGTGTAACCTCTACAATTCAAAAACAAAAGAGTCAGTAGACTAGTTCCATCATTACAGCTTGCTGTTTTGTTATCTCACAATCAAATCCATTCAAAAAAATTGTATGGAAAAGTTCCGGGTTGCTGGGAACACATGTCTCTTGTTTGGTCCACACTTAAGAATGCGAAGGCAAGACATTCTTCACTTTCAGCCATATGGCTTGATATTGCTAATGCATATCCTTCAGTTCCGCACAAGCTGATTTTCATGGCTCTCAGACGTGGTGAGATGGTGTAGATGATGGTGTACCAGAATCCTGGATAGGGCTTATCCAGCTATACTACGACAGCCTTTGGAGTAAGTCTTTTTCTACCTCTGCGCCTTCCAGCTGGCATCAACATTGTAGGGGGATTTTTATCGGCTGTACACTTTCCATTACACTATTCCTTGCAGCTATAAACGTTATTATTGAATATGTGTCTGTTACCCCATGCCTTATTGGTACTAAAAGTAATAAAAATAAAATCCCAGCCCAACCCCCAATAAAAGCTTTTATGGATAATATATTCCTAATGTCCACATCAGTTCAAAGTACCCAAAATCTATTAAACAGATGTACAACAGTTCTTGATTGGGTAGGCATGTCGTTTAGGCCTTCTAAATCACGCAGCATTGTTATTGATAAGGGAAAAGTCGTCCAAAGTTCACCGTTCACAGTTGGCAGCGAAAAAATTCCATTCATTCATTCTAATCCAATTAGGTTTTTAGGCAGAACAATAAACTCATCCTTGTCTGATTCTGCTGCAATTCAAGAATTTCTAAATGACGCCGAAGACAAACTTATAGCTATAGACAAGTCTTTTCATAAAGGGGTTCATAAAATCTGGTTTTTACACCATCTGTTAATTCCCAGAATCCGCTGGCCGTTATTAATTTATGAAGTTTCTCTATCTACTATAAAAAAACTAGAGCAAAGATTTTCTGTTTTCATTAGGAAATGGTTAAAACTACATCTTTCAATTTCCAACATTTCCTTATATTCCTCGTCATCGCCTTGTCCTCTTCCCCTGAAAAGTCTTGCATCTGTTCTCAAATCTGCCAAAATCAGTGGACATCTTTTACTAAGAGATTCTGTTGACCCTTGTGTGTCTAAGTGCGTTCCAGATTTAAAGGCTGGAAATTGGAAAGTCAGTGAGGCAGTTCTTTTGGCTGACAGTCAGCTCAATTTCAAAAAGATTTTAGGTTTGCATCAGACTGGGCTGGCTTAGGGCTCTTTGACCACAAAAGTATACCACCAAAAGGCACTTATGCTTACCGAAAACTTGTTTCAAATATCATTGAAGAAAACGAAGAAGATATTTACCATGCCAGAGCTGTACAGTTGCATTTGCAAGGCAATTGGACAAAGCGGTGCTCTTATGTGAAAAACGATTTATCTTGGAGACCAATTATTTCACTGCCACAATGTCTAACTTCTTTTTGTATAGAGGCAACCTACGACACCCTTCCCTCTCCAACCAACCTTGTGAGGTGGGGAATTGCGAAAGACAAAAGCTGCATTATGTGCAAGAAACCATCCTCAAATGTCTCTCACATATTGGGTGCCTGTAAGACCTCCCTTATGCAAGGTAGATACACATACCGACACGACTCGATGTTAATTGTTTTGGTTAAGGCATTAAAAGAATTTTTGTCATCATATACACCACTTAAGGCTTCCAAGTGCAACAAAATTAATTTCATTCCGGCTGGTCAATCACCATCTAAGAAGAGGAATACAAAGTGTCGAGGCCTTCTTCACCTTGCTTCCGATTGAAAAATACTGTCAGATTTAGATTCAGTTTTAGTTGTTCCACCATACATTGCAATAACACAACTACGCCCAGACCTGTTATTAATATCGACTTCTTCCAAAACCGTAATTATGTTAGAACTGACGAGCGAAAGCTTAACAAGTATTCTTCACTATGTTATGCTATGAAAAACAATGGATGGATCGTGCATTTCTTTGCCATTGAGGTGGGTGCAAGAGGTTTCTGTTCAGAATCAGTAAGAACCTGTCTTTGTCGCCTTGGTTTCCCTAACAAGCCTTTACGTTCCCTATTAAAATCCCTAACTGTTGTCTCCATGAGTGCTTCTTTTTACATCTGGATGTCTCGAGCCTGAAAAGGCCCCAGTCATTCCTGGAGTTTCTTCTGTTACAAATAAGGACTGTAAGAAATCAAAAACACCTGAGAAATCTTCCGCAGGACACACAAAATCTTGTAAAATCCAAAAACCCGAAAAACTTGGTACAAGGTCTTTTAAAACAACAGTCCCATTGCCATCTAACACTGATATTAGGAATAGCGGTCTAAAAAACTTAGGAAACACTTGTTAAGCGAACTCAATCTTACAATGTTTTTATACCCTCTCAAAAGTTACAGAAGCCATTTCAGTCAGCAATCTCTCTATAACTCTGACAACAAGTATTGATGGAGATGGAGAAGTGAAATTACGTAAACATTTTCAATTAAGGGCTATTATCAACTCTTGCGGCAACTTAAATAATGGTCACTACACAACCATAGCCTTCGACCAAAAGGTTCACAGGTAGATACATTGCAACGATAGAGCAGTAATGTTCTGTGATGACCGCCTTATTAACAGTCACGAGTCATATATTTTCTTTTTAGAAGAGCTGAGATAAGAGTAGTTTAACTAGAATGAGTCAGCAAGGGGGCTTGACTGCACTCAGTCTTGTGTTTGGAGAGTGACGACTCCACTTATTACCCCAGTCAAAAATAAAATAAAAATTAAGTAAGTAAATAAATAAATAAATATTAGCAGGGGGGGGTGATCACACATGATCTTGTCTTTGGAGAATAACGACTTCACTTACCGCATTCTTTTTTACAGTTAATGCCTGGTCTATTGAGTCACACTAGTCTGAATAAAATGTGATTATATAACGTTTGGTATTCTCATGAAGTGCATCATAGTTTGTGTCTAATTTTGGGTGAAGGTAACTATAGAATAGTCCTATGGCGATAAGCAACTAATGAAGAGCACAGGCCTAGAAAGTTATTAGTGTTTAATTAGAACCTTGCACATAGGCGGCTTGGGATATTGGTCGCTGTTTCTGTAAACAAGTGAATACAATGCAGAATTTTGGCAGCACCTCAGGCGACTGATCAGCCCTCTTCAGGATCACACTGCTCACCCTAACTTTTGTCTTCAATATTACCTGGCTAGTAACCGCAGCTGGCGGGTTTCTCATTAATGCGGTGGCACGAATAATAATAATTTAAATAACAATCTCCAATGTTAAACCATGCAAGGGGGGTTTATCTAATATCTGTTCCTGAGAATCATCCACTTGTAACAATAGAATCCCATGTCCGGAAACACGAAAGGAATGCAGGGTAGTTTTATACGGGGATAATGATTTGAAGATGCTACAGAATAAATGTGGAGATGGTGAAAGCATTTTTCCCTGTAAAGTAATAAGGTGTAAGCTAAAGGAAAATTTTGTTGCTAAAGATAGGGTAATAGGTTCTTGTACTAAAAGGTTTTATGATTGCATTACACCTTCTGGGTGTGTTTACATAGACTGTCATTCTTCTAATGTAATATATTTAATTACATGCAATAAACTGTTCAAAGGCTAAATGAAAGATTCAGTATGCGTCGGCAAGGTATTAAGTCACCAGAGAAACATGGCACGTGCCGCATTCTTTCTGGTCATTTTAGTAAGGGTTCGTGTAAAGGTGCAACTTATTCTGTGAGTATTTTGGAAAAGTTGGAAGGCAATGGAAGAACTGGCAGAAATGCTTTAGATCCATTACAAACAGCTATCAGAAAAGAACGAGAATTACATTGGATGTTAACACTAAGAACTGTTTTTCCATATGGATTAAACGACCGGATTGGTGATGAATATAAAACTGAGGAGGCTCAACATGCCATTGGTTTAAGATTCCCAACTTTGAAAAGAGTCCATCCTATGTTACGTGAAATTAAGCGAAAAGGGAATAATAAAATAACGGCTCGTGCTTTTCTTAATAGAATGAATGGTATGTTAAGTAACGATTTGCATAACACGCTTAATTTCACTAGAATTCAACTCAACCTGTTAGCGGATATTTCAAATGACAAATTAATTAATGTGTCATCTACTTTTCCTTATTCTCACTGGTATGCAACTGTCATGGATATAATCGACTCCCGACTGTATAGCCTTTGCCAAAGAAATTGAAGAAAGGACCACCGGAAAACTCATGCCACATACACTTTCACAATAAAGGTTTTGAAATGATAGGACTAGGTAGTATTTTGCACAGTAACACTGTATTAAGCTGTGTTGCTTCTCTTCCTAAGGTATTTGAAGTTCCCGGTGTCATATACAACTTGAGCAAATCCATTAGTTCCAAAGTGTTCAATTTTAATAAATTTGTATCAAACTTGGATGTTTCTAGTTTTATCAAGGATAATAACATTCTTCCGTGTAATTGTCGGGGATCACCATTCATTGATACAAATCATGGTCATATAATTTCTGGTAACTTGCAAATTGTGAAAGATGAAAGGCTTTGCGACTTGTTTCGTAAAGGACCTAAATATAGAGAGCCAAGGGACATAAATTGGGCTGAAGGAAGGGCGTGTATTTTAGAAGGCATACATGATTGTGGTGTTAAATGGTGTTCGGAAAGAAAAGTAAATGCAAAAAGATTGAAAGATTGGGAGGCAACTGTAATGGATCAGGTGGATGAAAGAATTCAGTGGTTTAAGTCACATCGTAAGTTTAACCATTGGAAGAAACGTTAAAAACACCACATCCAGAAAAGAATTAACTAGATTACAAAATAATTTCGTCATCACACCAATTGATAAAGCTGGCAATAATATAGCATTCATCTGTCAGAGGTACTATGCCAGGGTGTTAACACGGGAACTAGGAATTCATGAGCTAAGTGAAAATCCAACCTACCAGGAGAACGCAGATTTAAAAACTGAAGATGTAATTAATAACGATACAAAAGAACTGAAATCACTCTTTGGATTAACTCTCACTACTGATAACGAATGCCTACCACATATTTATTGGATCCCAAAAATGCACAAAAATCCAATCAAATTCATATTTATTATTGCTGCACTCAAATGTTCCATTAACCCTATTATACCTGGGGGGGGGCACAAAGTGCCCGCGGCCTTTTTGACTAGGCATAACTTTAGATACACATGTGATTAAGTGCTAAAATGTTGTGACTATTCCTAACTTTTATTATGGCTTCTGATGAAAAAAAAAATTTTTGGAAAAATTTTGTACTTTGCTGGGGGTATTGCATTTTTTGGACGGGGGTAAATGTTTTGGAATTTTGAAATCCGTTGACATTCATGTAAGAATGTTATAAGATGTTGTATTGGGTATATAATTATTTATTACATGTATGTTGGTTACTAAGTGGTAACCAAGGTGTTGCTAAGGTGATATATGGTTACTAGGGACAAAAAGCAGACCAGATTTGAAGGAAATATCGATCCAGCAAATTGACGTCATTTCGGATCCCAATGACGTCATTGTATTGTTTTCCTTACCTCGATTATCTTTAAATGTCCTGTTCTACATATATGCCAAGTTTAATGACATGAGCATCAATATTTCTGGTAGAACGGGTCTTTTTATCTTTATCGTTAAAATAAGCATTTTTTGCCGAAATGACGTCATTTTTTATCCCAATGACGTCATTAAAATTACTTTTTTCATGTGAAACACATACTTTGGTATTCATTCCACAAATCTACCAAGAATCAAGGCCATATCATTAATAACACGCGAGAAATTAAAACGTACTGAAAAATTGGGAAAATGACCATTTTTCACATGCGTGACGTCATTTCTAATCCCTATGACGTCATCAAATTATTTTTTTTACCTGGATTGAGTTTGTACTAAGACATTCTCCAACTGAGCCAAGTTTCATCACTTTAGCACAAGTGGTTCAGGATTTATGGCCCGCGGGCACTTTGTGCCCCCCCCCCAGGGTTACAAGCGCCAAAAAAGCCCAGGTATAATAGGGTTAAACCCCTTTCTAAAGCTATCACATCGGTATTCAGGCTGTTTTATTATCAAATTGAAGCATACAATAGAAAGAGCCATTTCTATTCTGGTATAAAACATTTTGGGTAATTCAAAATAATGTTCCAGTTATCAACAGCGTAAATAAAATTAATAATAGGAAGAGGGCAAATTGTATTTCAACATTCCATTTCTCCACACTCTATACAAAGATACCTCATGATAAATTGATTTTTGTACTCAAGGAATTGATAGACTTCTATTTTCAAGGAGGCACCCACAAATATATTGCTGTTGCAAAACATGGTGCAAAATGGGTTACAAACCCTTCTAAATATACTGTTGTGTTTGATAAAAGTGCTATTAAAACAGCTTTTAAATATCTCATGAACAATTGTTATTTCACCTGTGTTAGAAAGCTTTTTCGACAGGTTTTAGGAATCCCTATGGGGTCAGACCCTGCTCCATTTATGGCTAACCTATTTCTTTATTATTATGAAAGCAATTGGCTTAATGAAATTAAAAAAACAGACTTGAATAGGGCTAGAAAATTTGGCAATACATTTCGATTTATTGATAATTTAAATGCGATGAATGATAGTGGCGAGTTTGGCAGAAGTTTTAAAGACATCTACCCTCCTGAGCTTGAGCTAAAGCAGGAGAATAACGGAGAAAGTGCAGATTTTTAAAATTACATATTGCTCACAAAGATAGAACATTTTCATTGAGTCTTTTGATAAAAAGGATGGTTTTTCCTTTACTATAGTTCGGATGCCATTTCGTACTAGCAACATCCCTAGTAAAATATTTTATTCTGCATTTGGTGCAGAGATATTAAGAATTGGGAGAATTATATCGGAGACCAATGATTTTCTTCTGTGTGTAAATTCCCTAATGAAAAGAATGTTTGATCAAGTAGCGATTAAAAAGGGAGTGCTGAAAGTTTTGTATAAGACTTACGGAAGTGGTAAACTTTAAGGAACAGTATATTCATTACAGCAGGGTGAGTAACTTTGTTTACCTACGGGGTTAACGGTCCCACTGAACCTAGTTAATAATTTTTGGGTGGAATTCAATGGTAAGGCTGAGTGTTGGTATACCATAAAACATGTTTAAGGTTACAGTCAGGGTTACAAGTTCTGACGCCATTGAAATCCACATTTCTCTCGATTTGTCGTTAAACAAAATATTAAAATTATAAAATATGAAGATGTTAATAAAAATATGATAACGTCTTTTAAAAATCTGTAAATTTACGTGTCGTGTACACATTAACATAATGATTGATAGTGGTTGGTGGCGCTCCACTTGCTAACAGAGGTGTGTGAAGACTGTGGCACTTCACATGGGTACATGAACCGTGAGAGGATTTATGCACATTGTTAAACAGGGCCTCCATTGATAGCAGTTTATTTTTTAAATTGACGGTAGCCACCCTGTATAAATATGTTTTAAATAAATAAAATAAATAAAAATAAAATAAAGGTTATTGTGTATTGCTTGCTTACATTTATAGATTGTGTCGACTGATTAGTTTAACTGGCAACATACTTTGATGTATTATATCGTACCCATTCTTTTGTTGTACCATTAGATCTCCATAACATATATTGATTATTACCTGAGTTAAATACAAAGAATAGCAAAGTTGAATAGAAAACGGTTAAAGTTTACTTTAGGAAGATAGGGATGTCTAGTTTCTGCTGATGACCGACCGCGAACCTCTTCGAGGTGACCCAGCTAGGGTACTTAGGTTCAGAAATATTGGTCGAAATCTACCTGCCCTTGGTTGAAGTTCGGTTCATCTTTACAAATGTGTTGTGTCGTTTTTATTTTTATTTATTGTTAACCTCTAGCTTGTTTCTAAAGACCTTACAGGTTGAGTCTCTGGAGGGTGTAACCTCTACAATTCAAAAACAAAAGAGTCAGTAGACTAGTTCCATCATTACATCTTGCTGTTTTGTCATCTCATAATCGTCTTATGTGTAAGGTTTGTTCTTCTATTACATCTTACCCGGGCACCATTCCTATACCTGTCAATGTAGAAAATGAAGCCTCGTGTGGCAAGCACTACAACTTAAGGGCTGTAATCAACCATTCTGGAAATTTGGACAACGGTCATTATACTACCGTCGCTTATAATCAAGTGCATGGTAAGTGGTTTCATTGCAACGACAGAGCAGTGGTCCCTTGCAAAAAATGCTTGCTAAATGGTGTACAACCTTACATCCTTTTTCTTCAAGAGCTTAGGTAAAGTACAGCCATCAACACCATAAATTACGGTTTATGTCAGCAAGGGGGTTTCACTGTACTGGTCTTATCTTTGGAGAATGACGACTCCACTTATTAACACCAGTCAAATTTTAACAAAAAAACAAAAAAATGATGCCAGCAAGGGGGGTTGACTGCACTGGTCTTATCTTTGGAGAGTGAGGACTCCACTTAATACCCTGGTCAAAATTAAACCAAAAAATTATGACGAAATTATAAAAGAATGACGACTCCACTTATTATGCTGTGTACCCCATTGCTACAACAACTCAGAAAGAAATCCTAACTTGTCTTTTAATGTCACCCCAAAAGTTACTGTATTGAGACAAAAATGGCTACATAAAATCAGTCGAAAATCATTTAGCACACTTCATAGAAGGTAAAAAACCTTATATGAACAATGTTCCAAGGATAGTTCCCAAGACTATATAACCTAAAGAGTGGAAATCTAGAAAAACGATCATTAGTTCTGGAAGGGATCGTATTCTTTTATCTCCTATACGTCCTGATAAAGCTACATGTCAAATAGAAAAACAGCTGTCATTGGAAGAAGACCTTGAAGTGTACTGGGGGTCAAACACAAATATGGAAAGTAAAACATCAGAAGAAATAACCAAAAGAGGACGAAGTAGAACACTCAATTCAGAAGAGGAATTCTTTCTTGTACTTGTTTGATTAAGATGTGCTTTCCCGCTGGACGATTTAGCAATCAGGTTCAATATACTTTTTGCACTCTCAATTCAGAATTCTTTCTATTTCTAGTAAAAAAAACGAGCAAGATACAATGCCGAACTGTTTCAAAAAAGAATATCCAAGTACGCGTGTTATTTTAAATTGCACAGAAATTTTTATCAAAATGCCGACATCTTATCGTAGCCAGTCCGCTACATTCTCAAGTTATAAACATCATAAAAACGCAAAAGGACTAGTCGGATAGTACCAAATGGAGCATTAACGTTTGAATCTGATTTGTATGCTGGTCGATTTTCAGATAAAAAAATAACTAAGAACAGTGGTATATCTAACTTGCTACAGCAAGGTGACTCAGTTATGGCAGACAGAGGTTTTAAACTTGATGATGATCTTCCGGAAGGTATGCTACTGAATATGTGGTATATTCTTCTGAATGGAATATCACAGTTGATCTTAGAAGAGGAAAATGAAACTAGACGAATTGCATCTGTTCGAGTACATGTTGAGAGAGCAATAGAGAGAGTCAAAAATTTCAGAATTTTACAAACTGTATTTCCATTATCTATGGCACCAGAACTTAATAAAATCTGGGTTGTTTGTTGTTATGTGGTAAACTTTCCACAATTAGTACAAAACAAGGAAGAATGATTATGAGTCAAATCTCCACTCTGTAAATGTTATTATCATATACTTTGAGTTTTTCTCGCAACTTGATTGGCTAATCTGCACGAAATATATGCTGTATTTTGTTTTTCAACCGAGCAACGAGTGCAATTTTTACTTATACAGAGTGCAAAAAGCTTATATTCTTCCTTTGATTGGCTGATTTAGCGTGCAAAAAGCTTATTTTTTTTCCTTGATTGGTTGAAAATTCGTAGGAAAAGCCTATATGTTCTTAAAAACGAAAACTTGTCGGTGAATTTATTTTCACAAATATACATTTTATGATTCGAAAATTTTCTTTTGTTTCAATAGTCATTAATCAGAGAGCACGCGCTCTTCACCGGGGATTATTATTATTATTATTATTATTATTATTATTATTATTATTATTATTATTATTATTATTATTATTATTATTATTATTATTATTATTATTATTATTATTATTATTATTATTATTATTATTATTATTATTATTATTATTATTATTATTATTATTATTATTATTATTATTATTATTATTATTATTATTATTATTATTATTATTATTATTATTATTATTATTATTATTATTATTATTATTATTATTATTATTATTATTATTATTATTATTATTATTATTATTATTATTATGACATGTATTGGATGAAAAACAATTGAATTATATCAGTCAACTCGAAAGAATTATATAATAGCACGACGATGGAGTGCTGTGTTATTTGGCTTCACAATGATAATTTATTCTTTTGAAAATTCGTAGTTTTTATTTCCATTCAAATTCTTTCAAGCGTGACATGAACATAATTTGTTATAATGATCTAAATCGCACGTGACTTCATAAATTCAAATAATTTATAAGTTCATGAATATAAATGAAATAAACTACCTTGCAGCGATTTTATTGGCCCCCATAACAATGCTTGTCAATATCGTGAACATAATTAAGCAGTGCATATATATATATATATATATATATATATATATATATATATATATATATATATATATATATATATATATATATATATATATATATATATATATATATATATATATATATATATATATATATATATATATATATATATATATATATATATATATATATATATATATATATATATATATATATATATATCCAACGCGGGATATCAAGCTTAAGTCCAGTAGCCTAATTAATTGCTATTATTTTGAAGTTTCTGTTCAGTTGGAAATAAGAATTTTTTATCCTATTGTCATGCAGGGTAACAACGGCTGTTTCCGCTGTTTTTATTTAAACCGAAGTTGCAGTAAAGTTTATTGGAAAAATGTATTACGCCTAGTGCTTTAGGAGTGTAAAAATAGGTTTTAAACTGTGTTTTTATTTTTAAATGTTACAAAAACTTTTCCACAAAATAAAATTGCTGAATGATTGTTTTAGCTGCGTAGGATAACAACAGGGTGTTTACTGTCTGTTTATTTGAACCGAAGTTAGGATAGTTTTTCAGAAAGGGGTATTATGTCGAAACGTATATATATATGTGCGCCACAGTATATCTGTACTAATCACTCAGCCTAGTGTTAACGACAAGCTATTACCTGTGTTTCTATTTCACAGAAGTTGTGCTAAAGTTTTTTTTGAAAGGGTTTGTTTACCTACACTAATGGCGCACCACAGATTAAAGTACATATATATTTTAAGTTTCACCGGGAACATTTTGCGAAAAATAAAAAAGGTTTGCTGACTGTTTTCGCTATGACATGGCACAATATGTAAATTGTGTTTTTATTTCAGCTAAAGTTGAAGGAAATATATTTTCTGAATCTGAAAAATATAATTATACCCGAAACACCTTAAATGTTGTGTGTTTCACTCGATTTACGATATACTGCACACCTGTACTAAGGCGCTCCACATGAATGTGTGGTACAGTTTACAATTCGTATTAACTGTTCCACCAAGCGTTTTACGCCAGGTAACACAGTTACTTGTGGCTTAACCAGCATTTCTCAAAAGGTTAATTAACTAGGCTGTGTGCTGTAAATTCCTAAGTGTATATAATATTCACCTGTAAAATATATATATATATATTTATGCCCTGCTGGTCTAATGGCTATGACACTCATGCAAATGAGAGATTCAGGTTCAAATCCTGGACAGGGCTAGGAAAAACATAATTATCTTGCACCTACAACAACCAGGTTTTCATATAATAGGTAATCTTTGAGTCGTAGAGGGGGGGAGTTGCATACATTTATCACTTTCATTTATAGAGCCCAAAAATGCTTTGTTTTTTGTAATAGATCTATCACTTTATGGTAAAAAGTTTTGTGTTGATATACCTGGTAGGCACAAGAAACCATAAAAGGCGTTTTTTAATAATTTTTTTTGCCTTTCTCGTGGACTTCTCTGATTATTTCTATATCTTGACTTTTTAATGTTGTTGTCATTGGAACCAAGTTAATCTCAGATTTATCAACAAATGATATGGCGTTATGACCCCTTGTTTAAATACTTGTATTGGCACATAATTCTGCTAACATGATTCACTGTATATTGACCTGAGATAAATGTGAGACTTTTTTTTTTAGATATTGAACTTGAAATATTTGAACCTCAATATTTTCTATACTCCTGGACTAATATGATACTTATCTTAGATATATTGAGTATACGCAATCTTTGAGTTTTAGGGGGGAGATTTTCAGGCACCCCTGGTCAGGCACTCCTGCCTTGCCGTTCCATTGCCTTGCCAGCACTGACCGTGCCTTTGCCTACCCTTCCTATGCCTTTTCTGGCGCCTGCCTACTATGCCCATGCCTGTGCCTCCCATGCCTTGCCTACCCCTGCCTTCCTGATTCCTCTTCCTGTTTCCTTGCCTGCCTTTGTCGTGCTCTTTCCTTGCCGTGCTTAATGCCTTTGCCTTGGCAACCTCTCCGCAACACTTTCTATATTGATTGCGGAGCAAAGCGGAGCCCATTTCCTCATTAAATAAGCCAAAGAAAAAAGAAAAAGGAAGCACGGCGGAGAGTATATAGCATTTCTTTAAGATTTCCGAGCGTCGCCCCCCTATACATCAAAAATATGAAAAATTCTGCCGTTTTGGGTCAGTTTCCCAGCGATGTAATATGGTGATTCTTTGGTACATTTGTTAGTTAGCGAGGCAACATGTTTTTTTTATGCACGGCGATGGAGTTTTTGTTGTTTTTTAAAGATGGCACCAAGCGTAAATCAGACGAAAAGACATTTTCAACGAAGAAAGAGCATGGAGCTAGCTGGCTAATATATCACTATTTCTCTTACGTTTGATGAACCCTTCTTAGCCAAACTTACACCCAATGCTTGCTAGCATAAAACCATGACTTAGCTGGAATAATGATAAAACTTTGATAGCATATATAAAGCTAGCTAGCTAGCTAATGTTATTAAGGAAGTCGTACCTCCAACCTCAGCTCAAGAGTACCACAGAGACAGAAAATACGAAGTGATCACTAAAAGAATATCTTAAATCCTTCTGACAGGGCTGAAAAAAATATAATTATCATGCACGTATAGCTATATAGTAGCTATATTGAGGTCAAGTGAATCTTGAAAAATTGCATACAGCTCTATCCTAATATATCACACATGTGGGGTGGTTTATGATGTTGCAAAGTGCAGAAAAGTGTGATTTTTTTAAGACTTTTAGCCAGATGGCATAAAATAGAGCAAACATACAACATATAGCTACAGCTAGCATAAAACTGGCTACAAAACTAGCATAAACTTAACTACTTAGCTGGGATTAAACTACCAATTTATTTCGCATAAAATTAGCTACTTCAGCTAGCATAAAATCTGCTACATAGCTAGCATAGAAAAATTCTTTTGGACAGATTTTCTACTAGCTATAGCTAGGTAGCTAGCTTTACATATACTACACAGTGAGTGAGATAATTCTATTCTGTAGGAATGTCCCATCACATAGTAGCGCGTTCCAGCTACAATCGTCCACAAAATTTGTTGTCTCTGGCAATTTTATACCAAAAACCAAGAACCAAAAAGTTTAGCAAAGGTAGCGAAAGATCAAAGCTAGCTACATATTTTTCAGATAATACGTTCCGTCCTCACTCATGATCAATGTTTATGTAAAGGTATTTCACGTGTAATTGTTTACGTTGCTCAGACACAAAGGGCAGTTTTTAACATTGAGGGGGAATGGAGAGCCATATTTTTGTTGTACAAAATAAAAATATACTGCTGCACTGACCGTGTCTTTGCCTACCCTTCCTATGCCTTTTCTGGTGCCTGCCTACTAATGGCCTTGCCTCCCATGCCTTGCCTACCCCTGCCTTGCTGAGTACTCTTCATGTTTCCTTGCCTGCCTTTGCCGTGCCCTTTCCTTGCCGCGCTTAATGCCTTTGCCTTGGCAACCTCTCCGCAACACTTTCTATATTGATTACAATTCTTCACTGTAATTGAGGGGTTCTAATAATTTTAAAATGTTGTCTTTGATGATCTTTTTGAAGCTTTCCATAATACGAACACAATTTCGAACGTCTGTGTTGAAGTCAACCTTTTTCACCCTTAAAACAAACTATATCACCCTCTTCAAACTGTTCACGAAGAGCCAAAAAGTAATTCTCTCCTTTCTTTATACTGCTACTTAAACCGTTCCCTTTTATTGTAGGAACTTTGTCAATGTCGACAACACATATATCTTCAAGACGTACGGATTTGACCCACTCTGGGATTTCATCAATTTCTGGGTCTTGTCCACCACATGACATAAATACAGTGTACATATCTGCTGTTTCGGATATAATAATAACAAATGAATTTTTTTCATTTGTACTACATTTTCCCTCACCATAGCTGAAATGAATCTCTTCTTTTAGGATCCCCCAACGTGCAACAATCGTAACGTCCCCATTTTTGTGAAATCTACACAGAGGAGTGTTTTTTTAGGATACCTCATTTGGCTCACATCTTGCACCTAAGCAGCAAGTAAATAAAAGTTTATGCACTGGCGGTATCACTAATTCTCTGTCATGTCCACTTAAAGAAGCAGCTTTCCAGGTGTTATTATTGTTGACTTTAACTTTTATTTGGTACAATAAAATGATCAGCATGGGTGCAAAAAAATTCTTTTAAGAGCGCTTGTGGAGGAATAAATTCAGCTATCTTTGCTGTATCAAGAAAGTTTAAGCGTAAATTTACAAACCCGTTGTATCAATGCAACTTTGCAAACACGGCGAAAAAAAATTCAGGACCCGCCACTAACGAAAAATCCAGACTCAGATCGCCGTGGGAACTGTTATACCAGATCCATTTTCTCCTAAAAGTGGTTGGCTGGCTGAGCTTAACGGAACTGGTCTATCAAAGTGGCCGTCAGTTTACTATACAAACGTTGAAAAATGTTTAGCTTCTGTTAGCATGTCGGTAGACCTCCTTTACAGAATTAAGAGTGAATACAAAGGAGGAAAAGCTTATCGTTATTTTAAACCCTATTTCTAATGACTCAAAGGTCTGTTTCTTGAAAGGTAGAGTCACACCTTCCCAAAGAACTTCAAACACGGCCTATCACGTTTTGGACGCTGTGGAAAAAGATGGTAAACGACGAGGTGAAAATGTTCATGGAGCGTATTGTACTTGTACAGCGGGACTGTTATGCAGTTGTAACCATGTTACAGCAATGTTGTTCCGCGTTAAAGGAGCTGTTCTTAGTGGTGCAACAAACATCATTACAGAAGGTACGGAAAGACCACGCAAAATAATCTTGCAGAAAGTAATAAAACTTTCCATCAATTTTCTAGCTTTGCTAATCCATCGCAGTTTAAGCGTAATAGAAGCGGTAAAATCATTCAAGATTGAAAACAACAAGAGTATAGAAGAAAATGTATCCATATTCACTAATAATGTTAAAATAGATAAAACAAAAATCACAAATGTCGAAGAAGCTACTAGGAATCAGTCCTTGTCAAATATATGGAACCAGCAAATACGGGAAGAATAACAGCCCCAAAATTCCATAGGGTTTTCACAAGAATGGAAACTGTCAATTCCGATGCAACTGCAGATAAATTAATAAAAGAAATGTTACGAACGAAAAATTTGAAACATTTACAACTCGGCATGGCATTGCAACAGAGCCACATGCACAGACATCTATAGTCAAAGTTGTGAAAGAACAAGGACACAAAAGTCAATTCTTCGCATTCTAGTACCATTATTGACGAAAACATTCCATACATATCAGCATCCCCCATACATACCAGCATCACCTAAATAACTTTTTGAGTCGCTGGAGGGGAGGGGGTATTAAAGGGGGGGGGGGGGTATTAAAGGGGGGCTAAATAAAGGGAGGGGGCCATAAATAGGAATTACGGTACTAAAGTTTTTAAAGTGTGGCGGGTTTTTATACTCCCTTCAAGTTAACTTTTGAAGATCCAGATTTTTCGGCGTTTCAATAAAAAATTTTGTGCCATCCAAAATTGAATACATTTTGGGCAATGACTTGAATCTTTTCGGTAACTTATTGGATAATTTATCTTTGTCTGCTACATATACAATGGGACTCAGTGCTGCCGAAGCAGCTTTCAACCACGAAGCTATAATGCTGCTAGTTAATCCCCCGATCTTATGCTTGAATGTACATGTTGTGGAAAAGGATTAGTGGAAATTAAATGTCCCTATGCAATTCAAGATTGCAAACCAACACTCAAAATGTCTTTTTCACATTATCATTATACAAAGTACTAGTCGATAAGGCCCGTGGAAAAATCCACTTAGGTTGCTTTAGATGTTTTGCTGACGTCAGCAGTGCATATACAAAAAAAAATGTTCTTAAAATCTTACAGCAAATGTCAAATGTCAAATCGCATTAAATCCTCCACACAAATCTTACACAAAATAAAAAAGAACAGCTTGCAAGGTGCAAAATCTAGTTGATAAAAAGTTACAACAACGACACTCACAACATCAACACTCACAACACCCACAAAACCGACATTAAGAACACCGACAGTTACAACACCGACAGTCACAACACGGATAATAACAATGTTAGAAATATCTTATAAGTAATTATGTTGAAAACCCTCAGTATTTTATTCTGAAATGTCAAAAAGGAGGCCTGCAAGAGTTAGCACAAATCAACAAAAATAAGTTCTTTACACATTTTAAATATTGTCTTTCCCTTAAAAGTTTAAACAAAAATATGAAAAAGCCATAGTTTGGAAAACATCAAATTTAAATCTAGAAATATCAGTCACTTCGGTTGCATACCATCCTCTCCCGCAAAAATTTACACAAAATGTAAAAATCAACCAAACTCAACTTGAATCAACAAACATTGTATACGGTTCATAAACAAAAGTTTACACAAAATGTAAAACAGATCGGTTTTGAGAAACACATCTAAATCAACAAAAATAAGATCATTCAGCATGTCGTTATTGCCATTAATCTTCCACAAAAAGGTTATGAAACACATCAAAATTTAAAAAAATCAGTCATTTCAGTGCACACAGTTCTCGCGTTTAGATTACAAAATATAAAAAACAAAAACAGTTTCAGTCAGAACATTAAGTAATTTTTTTATCATCAGCAAACATTTATCCCTACAAAATTTTGTAATATTCTCAAGAAAAACAAAAACGTGAAACCATGGAATTTTCTTCCAGCAAAAATTACATCACATACAGTTAGTTCTCCCAAACAATAGTTTATAATACGAAATATAAAGACAAAGTTGTTTATATAGTCTGAAGATGTACTTAAATAGTGTACGAAAAGCTTAACAAATAAATACTTTTTAACTTTCAAACTCAATTTATTTTTTTCTTATTAGTAAACTATGGCTGTTATTTTTACCGATAAAGACATCAGCTTTACAACAGCTTACAGTGAAGTTTGATTCTACAAAGATTTGTTCTTTCAGTATATATATTGCATGTGGTCTATTTCCACAAAAGTTTACACAAAATTTCAAAAAACAGCATTTTGCAACACGAACAATATGAACTGACAACCATACCATCCTCTCATAAATTTTTTTAACCCAAAGTCATAAACCCACGTATATAAATTTCCAATCAAAAAACTGGCATTTTACATGTAGGCTGACAAAAGTTTAACAGGATGAGGAAACAAAACAATAAAAAATAACTTAACACACACACTTTAAATTCTATAAAATTCGTTCCACTTGTCATATTGTGGTCCCCTTGTAAAGTTTACAGGAAATGTGAAAAAAACTATACTCTATGGGCATTAACCTGAGTCACACTATCCTAAAAGTTCAAGAAAGATTTTGTAGCTAGCTTGCTACATCATAATTCGTGTTCAAAAAAGAAGAAAAGTTTGACTACTAAGGTAGCTATAAATACCTAAAAAAAGAGGAATAACAACAAAACTCATAGATTAGAGCTAGCTATGGGATGGAGCCTTGAAGCTAACATTAGCTAGCTAGCTAACAAAACAGTACCTAAGACACCCAGTTAAATATACTTAACTTAAGCTGGGGAGACTTAGCTAAGTCTATAGCTAGCTATTTATGCTTAGTAAAACACATTATAAAGGAAAACAATAGCAATGTAGCAATGTAAAAATTATGACATTTGCAGTTATAGTTCAACAAACCAAAACTTTCTATTTCGCTGGCACATTTGTTTGGTAGCCAGCTAACAGCTTTATGTAGCATTTTGAATTTTAGGACAAATACATTAGTTACGCACCAGGAGACACATTAATTATGCATAAAAACAAAACAAAAAACGCGGTAAACTTTAAAAATTTGAAGCTCTAATGGATTCTTTTTGATAATACGATTCTCCTTGACAATTTTAAGTGTCCTACATATAAAAACGGAACGTCTAAAAATATCAAAGTTCTTACTTTTTTCTGAATTCCAAGTCACTTGAACTTGAAACGCTAGCATTCATTTTCTACTTCTAACTTTACTTTACTACTTCTAGCTCCACTCTTCACTTCCGAAGTAACTTATTGTGGCTTAACTTCACTTTTCTACTTTTACTTCTTCACTTGGACTTTTCTTTCTCATATATTCTTTTTTGAAACACTTTACCATTTCACTTTTTGCACTTTTTTGAAGACGAAGGGACCGTTCCTTTGTTGTTGTCTTGCGTGTCGATGTTAACCCTGTTCCAAATTATATGCTTTTTTAATCCACTCCACTTCTTCACTTTG
This sequence comes from Hydractinia echinata, assembly GCA_030067915.1. Taxonomy (NCBI): domain Eukaryota; kingdom Metazoa; phylum Cnidaria; class Hydrozoa; order Anthoathecata; family Hydractiniidae; genus Hydractinia; species Hydractinia echinata. Next base: position 191,812 of record JASGCC010000314.1, on the reverse strand, counting down.
ACTTTCCTTGCTCTTAATATCTGCACTTTTTTATGATTAAGGGATCGTCGAAAATAAGACATTTTCTAATCGCTTCTTCAGTTCGCCTTTTGTGTCGAGAACTTTGTCGAGAAATTTTTATGTTTGTTTGTTTTTACGCCAAGGAAACTTTCTATTCGAATGCTGTCCCGTTCGAAAGTATGTATTTCAGCGAATCATACTGCTTATTTTCTATCACGTGGTTTCTAACGGTTGCGAGACAAATGTAAACAAAACAAAAAAACTCGACAAACTCGCGCATTCGGGTGGTAAAAAATATCGTGTTTGCAAAAGTGACAGACAGACACACGGAACTGGCTTATTATTATAAGAGATAATAAACCTAGGAAAATGATAAATAGGCTTTCTCAAATTGCTTAAGGCTGCGCATATCGTTAACACATAGTCAAATGTTTTTGTTTTTCTGTTTTTTTTTAACTTCTGCAGGTGTCATCTATGCAGCTCCTTTTCGTCCAGGAGGTACCATATATGTAATAAATCGTTGGAAACATTCCTCATGAATTTTGAAACCTTTGTCGAACATTATTTGTGAATATTGAGGTACCATATCCAGATAGCCACAACGGTTTGTTATTTTCTTATCTGATATAGAACCTCCATATGCTTTAGAAACAAATACAATCGCAAAATTGGGCGCAACACATACGTTCTTCATTGGTTAGGATGGTCTTCAGTTGCAATCTCGAGACGATTGATAACACGATTTGTAGTTGTCGACTCTTCTTTTTTCAACGTTTAACAAAAGTTATTGGTTTTGGCGGATGGTGTCAATGAATGCGACTGGTGTCTTGCAGGAGACAGGGGATGCTTACTCAAGGGCCCGCACCAGATCCCAACCATTAGTGAATTTCAACAATCCTCATGTTTCCACATTCATAGGTGTTTGTTTCAGTACATCCGAAATCCATTAGCTTTTCGATCATCCCTGTAAAGGGGAGAATACAGAAGTTCTTCAGTGGCCTCTTTTTCTTTGGAGAGAAACCTCCTTTTTTCATTAACATCTCTGTCTTAAAAGGCTAGTTATATCTGCATTGCGATGTAGTTACTCCTATTCTCCTTCCAAAGAATGGAGTGTGGCGGATTTCGAAGCATAAAAGTGGACTGGGTGGTGAGGTGAATTACTTGTTTAAGCTCGAGACGATATGTAATGGTTTTCTGGGTTGCCGCCGCTGGGTTGCAAGTCTACCTTTCTAAGGGGCGGTTTCTTGGTCAGCCAAAGCATTACGATACGATTTCTCAAGTGTTCATGTCTAAGGTCAGAAAGCTTTTCTGTTTCCAGGTTTGCTGCTTTTTATTCTTTGTCACAACCTCTCTAAGGGCTGGGTTCCTAGTCTACCTCTCTTAGCCCTTGGCTCTGTGTCAGTATGTAAAAGCAACAACGATACGATTTTCAGCTGTCGACTTTTCTTTTTCCAAAGTTTAACAAAAGTTATTGGTTTTGGCGGACGGTGTCAATTAATGTGGCTGGTGTCTTGCAGGAGGCAGAGGATGCTTACTCAAGGGCCCGCACCAGATTCCAAGCATGAGTGAATTTCACCAATCCTCGTGTTTCCACATTATAGGTGTTTGTTTCAGTACAGTCGAAATCCATTAACTCTCCGATTATCCCTGTAAAGGGGAGAATGCAGAAGATCTCCAGCAGCTTCTTATTCTTTGTAGAGAAACCTCCTTTTTTTTCATTAAACTTTCCGTCTTAAAAGAGTAGTTTTATCTGCATTGCGATGTAGTTACTCCTATTCTCCCCCTCGTAATTCCTCTTTTTACCCCCCGTGGGACTTATGAAATTCTAGAGGTTTTAGACGGAGAGCTTAATTGAAGGGTTGGGGGGGGGGGGGCTAAATAAATAATATAATTTTAAACACCATATCTATTTTTCAAATTAATGCATAATTCATCTGTTTCATCATCATCTTCATCTAACAGAAGAAGTTCTATTATGAACTTGTAGTGCCTGGAACATACACAGCCCGTTGTAAAAAAAAAGAACCATAGATATTTTGCAAACAAAACTTGGGGAGAAAAAATTAAAGCTGTATCATATGGATATCGTTGTAAATCAACGAATAATATAGATTTTTTTTTACTACTTTTACTTTTTTTTTTTGGGGGGGGGGGGGGTAAATGTCTTTTTGAGTCGCTGGAGGGGAGGGGGGGGGGTTATTAAAGGGGGGCTAAATAAAGAAAGGGGGCTAAAAAGAGGAATTTCGGTAATAAAGTTTTTAATGTGTGGCGGTTTTTTTACTCCCTTCAAGTTAATTTTTGAAAAAAAGAACCATAGATATTTTGCAAACAAAACTTGGGGAGAAAAAATTAAAGCTGTATCATATGGATATCGTTGTAAATCAACGAATAATATAGATTTTTTTTTACTACTTTTACTTTTTTTTTTTTGGGGGGGGGGGGGGGGGTAAATGTCTTTTTGAGTCGCTGGAGGGGAGGGGGGGGGGTTATTAAAGGGGGGCTAAATAAAGAAAGGGGGCTAAAAAGAGGAATTTCGGTAATAAAGTTTTTAATGTGTGGCGGTTTTTTTACTCCCTTCAAGTTAATTTTTGAAGATCCAGATTTTTCGGCGTTTCAATGAAAAATTCTGTGCCATCCAAAATTGAATGCATTTTGGGAAATGACTTGAATCTTTTCGGTAACTTATTGGATAATTTATCTTTGTCTGGTACATATACAATGGGACTCAGTGCTGCCGAAGCAGCTTTCAACCACGAAGCTATAATGCTGCTAGTTAAGCCAACAGATATTTTGAAGCGATCGGCAAGATCTTCATTAAGAAGTGCTAAACGCAACTTCATCACAACTACATCTTTGCTACAGAGCTTTCTTTCAGGTCCAAAACGATTCGGTTGTTTTCTGAACTTTAGAGTAATTGCTGTTGACGCGCGTTTTAATCCTCTCCACCTTCTATTTACAAGTGGTGCAACAATATCATGTATTGCCTCGAATATTTCTACTGACATGATGCCATTAAAAAAATCACACTTTTTGGTACTTGTTGGTAAACGTTTATAGTTAGGAAATTTACAATAGCATTCACTGATGCCTTTATGTATTTTTTTATTTGTTTTTAAAAAATTGACAATTTTGTTGTTTATAAAGACTGACTTTCTTTTTCATAACTGATAACTTTTTTGATAGAATTGTACGTAATTCATCTTTTTCCATTTTCAGTTTTCAATTTTTTTTCCAAATATTTTATTTGTTCCTTATCATCATTCGGCGAGAAAATACAATCTGAATCAAGAGAATGTATTTCAGAAAAGTTTGAAATTACAGGCTGTTCCTGTGGTAAAGTGGTAGACATTGGTATTGGTGATGTGAAAGTTGACGACAACAATGATGTAGTGACTGATAGTGTTTAACATGTTGGTATAGACTGTTCAGATGGTGGAGAAGACAAGGGTGACGTTATTGGAGATGTTATTGTAGATGACGATGATTTCTCAGTTGTTGGTTGAGCTCTCTTGCTTTTTTTTTGAGCGGTGATTTATAGGTTAATTAGATTTATAGGTTATCATCAAAGTGGGATGTGGATTGTCAAATGTTGGTTTCTTGTCAATAAAATGATCGGAACAGAAACGCATTTTAGTTTTGACTGTAAACAGATGGTTACGGTTACTTGGGCTGGCACGATTTATCATATTTTTCCACATAGCATGGGCTATTGGTTGTCTTTTTAGAGATGGAAAAGGACGCAACCTGAAAGAAAAAGCTGAAGTATTTAAGTATGGAAAAATATCCCTAAAAAAATCAGCAGATACAAGGCAGACCTAGGAGAGAAGAGGACAAGTGAGATAAAAAAAAGTTATTTCTGCCTCTGCCTGTTCTTTGCATATTTTAACTCTATTTTTACTGACTATTGGCGATAAAAAATCATGGGATCGCTTGGAAAATTGACTCATTTTTGCCATCACAATACTTCGCTGATAATAGTAGTTAACTAAATAGGATGGGTACTCACTCGTAGTAAGGTTTTTCACAGCAACAAGAACTGCTCGCAACTTTGTGGATTTCACAAGTTTGGCTGCCCCAAATCGTACTCACTGTGACTGCAGTTAATGACAGCACAAGTTCTGGAACGCTCTCTCTTTCCACTCAGAACAGTTTTTATATTATATATAATATTTTAAATACTTACAAGAAAAATATCCACGAGCTCCTACTGGTGTGAGTTGAAAATAAGAATGTTTTCTTCCGATTGTGCGCGCGCATCTATTTTTTTAACGATGACATAATGGTCACGTGATCATCACACACGAAATTCACGGAACTGTGAAGTGGTGTATTGTTTATTTCTTCGTTGTATATGGCCTAAATAATGTTTTTTTGTATTTGTGGCTAAAAAACAGCCGTTTTATTTGGAATTTACTATAGTGCTTTTGCGATGTCATATCTTTTTCTTTTTGCACCTTTTGATGATGGCCAGTAACAGATAAAATTGTTGACTTCATCATGAAACTCGCTTAAAAAGTCAAATTCTTCTTTTTCCCCAAATCGAATATTTTTATCAATGCAAAAGTTGTAATTGGAACATATGGCAATGATGAGTGAACAAATATTATTCACGTCAGTGATATCATCAAGCTTAACCCTATTCGGTCCGGGGGGGGCGGTGGGGCGGTCCGCCCCCCCTGACGGTTTTTTTTTAATAACTCCTTATTGCTTTGTTATATGGGTATGATACTTACTGAGTTTTATTATTTATCTATTAGACACCTGCATGCGAAATTTTTAGGTCCTATACCTTTCAGAGGCTTTGATATTGGCCATTACTCGAAACTACCCCTAAAAATCTCTATGAAATCCTTATAATGGGGAAAATATAATAACTCCTGTTAGGATTATCCTTAGAACTCGAAACTTTCAACACAACTTTGTTTCATCAAGAAGAATCATTTTGCATAATTTAGACACGTGACTAATCCGATTTCCCGAATTTGTCGGGTTTTACCCGAAAATCGGGAAAAACCGGATTTTCGGGCAATTTTTGGCAATTTTTTTAGCGATCAAATGTAAAAACCGGAAGATATGTTAAGCAACTTTTATTTAGCTTTTAGAAACTTCAAACAGAATGTAAAAGTTCGCTCTAGAACAAAAGTAATTAAATTTTAAGCAGATAGTGGCATTTTTAACACATTTCAAGCTTCTGATGACGTCACAGAAAATGTGCTGACGCAAGCAAAAATTTATTGCCGCCATTTTGTTCCTTTTATGACGTACTTTAAGTGTGCCAAGTTTGATTCCATTTGAACAACCCTATGAAAAGTTATTGATGGCGGATGTTCGAAAAACCCCGGACCGAATAGGGTTAAGTCGAGGAAAACGCGATTTTAATAATGCAAATGCTCTCATTATGATGTTGTGTGTTACGGATTGGATGTTATTATATTTTTTCTTGATAGTATGAAGAGCGTTGATACATTTATAAGTTGTGATCATATATGTTTCAGTTTGTATGCTGCGTCGCCAACCATAAAACTGCCATTGGGTACCATGGTACGTGGATCATTACTGATGCGTTGCAGAAGGTCGCTATTGTCGAATACCCTAGCATCGTGTACAAAACCAGGCCATCCTGTATAACAGTATGTAAACCTCGTGTTATGATCGCACATTTCCTGAAGAATTATGGACGGAAAGCCTTTTCTGGTAATATAATTTTCATTACAAAGGGATTGGCCTGATATTTTAATGTGCGTGCCATCTATCGCCCCAATCACACCTTCCATGCCTTTTGGAAGTTTAAAGCCATTAGCTACTTCGATTATGGAGTTTTTAGAAGGCCAAATAATATTAACTGGAACGAAACAATACATAATTGCCTTTTATAGTTCACGTATAATTCTTAGTACTGTTGACTCGGCAACATCGAACCGATCAGCAATACTACGAAGTGGTTCCTTTAATCCACAATACCACAAAAAAATACACATGTTTGTGAAACTTGACCATCTGTCTTCCACCACTTTTTAATTTGAGAAACTGATCGAAGTTGCCAACCTTTAAGCACAATGATTCTACTAATGTTTTCCTCAACCTAAAATGGTATTTAAAGGTTTCATCGGTATACAAGGGTATTACTGTTTCAAAGTATCCCGGTATCCTAACAGCATCGACACGGTTGGTAGAACTTATTGCAGCAACCAATGGTAGAGTTAGGTCAGTTATATTCTCTTCATTTCTTTTATCTTCTTCGTTTTCTTCTTCACTAAAGGCTAAAAGCGCTAGCACTTTCGCTTTTGAAACAGCCACATTTGTTTACAAAGAGCCGTGGTTTCTTAATTATGTGAAAAATATGTTTTTGGTCACCGGAGCACTCGGAGCAGTTGGAGAATACAGATCTGAATCTCAGGTATGAAAGAAATAGCCCCTTAATTGTTGCAAATTGTATGTACGTGTACTTATATACAATCTACTAATATATTGTATAGGTACACGTATTGTATAGGTTCTTATATATTGTATACGTAAACGTGACGTACAATATATTGTGACTTCGAAGATCACAATTTTTTTATATAGGTATAAAGAAAACAATATAATATTTGTTTGTACATAAAGTTTCATGCTGCCGCAAGGGCGACAATCCTCTGCAAACTAATTCGTTATTATATAATACAATGCAATGTTAATTATCATGTCTTCTTCTTATGATGTAAATCTTTACTGTCAAACTAAGAAAGCAAATACTTTCTCCGGTGACGGCATTGGGCCACGATTTCGCTGCGTTTGTTTAATAAGTTTGACCCTGTTTAGGTTGCAATCTCAAACATTTCTGTTAGGCACAACGGGCATGTTATACATATATATATTTTACTAAAAGACTTTGAAAAGTAATTAATTTAAGTTATGTAATTTTGTATGCTAGACCATACATGTTCCATTATGACGGCATTTTTATTTTAAAAAAATTCTGAATTTGATGTGAAAAACTGAGGTATTTATATAGTAATAATCCAGAAGTCATTGATGATGGTTTAAATATAAGTGTCAGATTAACCACATAATTAGTAAAGACACAAGTTTTGACTTAACCGGTTGATATCAATACTCCCCAAGCTGCTGAATTAATTTGGAAATGTGTCACATGTCACAAGGAAGTGACAAACATTTAAAGCAAATTATGAAGCGAAATAATGTGAAATTTCCCAAATATGAAGAGGTTTCAAAATACTGCAATGCTGTTGGGACCATCACACATGATTGTCATTGTAAGGGCTGCGTGTCTGCTGTAACTTCTTTTCGTTAAATTGATTTGATCAAAAAATTCGAATTTAAAACAGAGTTTGACTGCGCTGGTCTTATCTTTGGATTTCGAACATTGTATTTTGGGATTAGTCTATGCATTATCAGATATTTTTACTCTGGAGGTTGGTTGCGCTCCGCCAATGTTTGTGGGTGTAGTAGGTGGCACTCTACACAAGTGCACAAATTGTGGCAGGGTTTGTGTAATGTTAAGGTCTGTGTAATGTTAAGGTCTGATATGCTATGTGGTTTATGATGCAATGCTCATTTTAGTAATCTTAGGATAAGTTATTTATCTCTTGTTCACATACTCCATAATTTTGATAGTTATATTAACAACAATTTTAACAGATGACTGTAACTGTCTTGATTATTACCCCAAAAAGAACAAGTACAAAACTCAGTACAAAAGGTTGTACTGAGTAGGACAGATGAAAAGTTTTACGAATGAAAGAAATGTCTAGTTCTTGCTGAAGACTGTTCGCAGACCTCTTTTGAGGTGACCCACCTAAACATTTTAGGTACCTTGGTTCAGGAACATCGGTTAAACCCCTGTACCTTTTATAGAAGTCTTGTCCTACTCTTTGTTTGTTTGCCAAAATTTTGTTCGTATGTGACAATTAACTACCTGGAAAAAGGAAGAATTGTGTTCTTTTGTGAGCACATGCTTTAGAGGAGCAAAACCTCTAGACTTTAAATCTAAGACTTAACTGATCGAGTTTATCATTGTGCTTGCACCTTGTAATTTTTCTTCTTTCTGTGAACAACAGAAACGTTTATTTAAATTCTGAAAGAAAGAAACTGTACAACTTATAAATCTATGGATGCTCCGAAACAAATATTTTTTTTGGCAAACTGGGGATAATTTTAGGGCATGTGCCAATTTTCAAACTAAATATCTTTTTCAATTTTAAACATCAAAGATATGGTCAGTTTGTCAATGCATTATGGCGTGGTAACGAATCAAGAAATGGGCCAGAAATCCATGTTAAGAACTTTCTAAGTGAAGTTGACAAGATTGCAGAGTAAGGTATAAAGTTAAACGTGCAAGGGGTTGTCAAACATTTTAATGTAATCATATTCCTCGTAACAGATATTGATCTCTTGGAAAAATTGCTCAAAAAATGTTCCTTCTGCCTCTGGAATTTGTGGAGTTGCTCACTACTTTCTGTAAGTCCATCACGTCACCTGTAAAATATAGCATTAAGTTTGTTAAAGCAGGTGCCCACACTCCTGGCAAAAAGTCTAAACTTACAGGTCTTTTACATCTGGCCTGCGATTGGATGATTTTGTCTAACTTAAAGGTACTGTCCGGTAAAAAATTAAAACTTGATATTACTTACATCTTGGTACAAAAGTAAAGAAAAAGTTATTTAAATACAACCAAAATTGTCTTTCATAAGTTTAAACTGAATTTGTTTACTTGACCATGCCATTCGCAATCGCCATCTTTGCTGAACTTCGAACGCGGAAAAAGGACTGGGTAAAAACATTAATATGCGCAATTTATGCAATGACGTATTCTTTGGGTTACCCCCGTGTAGAGATTGGCGCGTGCAGAAAGAGAAATGAAGAAAAAAAGTTAATGTTATTCCCAACGGAATTTTTTTACGTTTATCAATCATGTTCACAAACAGAAGTGTAAACATAATTGGATTTCAGTTTGAGCCAGAACGACCCAATAACAAACAACAATTTCCCTCTTATAATGACGACGATGAAGCAGACGCACCAGAATCACCCGCTGCTTCTCGCACACAGATAGATGTCAATGAGTGGTGCTTATGTGAAAAGTGCGCGAGGATGCCTTCAGCTGTTGAGTGTTTGTGCTGTAACGAGGTGGACACTATAAAATACTTCCAGCCACAGGGTACCTATATAATTTGACCTTACGTTTTTCTACTGGTTGTATTATCAATGAGCGCCTGGGTACAAGGTTTCTATTGTGTTTTTAAACGAAATGTATAACAGAGCACGCGTATTTCAACGCGGTTGTGATTTTAAAGAACACTTTGTGGAAAGCGTTAGTCGTTCTTCATGATCGGGAAAGCCATGGACTTAAAAGGACGAAGTTTCTAACAAGTAAGTCGCTAGCACTCTTGAAATTTCTGTTGCCATAGTATTTCCAATCTTATTTGGGGGTGATATTTTTAGATCTTATCGATATGCGGCATACCGCCAATTCTGTTGGTTTGTTCATAACCACTTGGGAAAAGGCGTTCGTCGGGTGATACCATCTTGTGTCGTGTCTAGGATACGAATATCCAAGTCCGAATGGGGTGTATACTAGTTTCAAAGAAGGTGAAGAAATACTTGAAATTGTTTTTTCATGGACAAATGAAGTTGACGACGAGAATACTGGATTGTAAATTAAAAACAACCTCGCACTCAGTACGTTTTTATATTAAAAAATAAACAGAAAGCTGTACTGGAAACGAGGTTGCACATTTTTCAAAATATTTACAGTTGGTTAAAATATATACATATAAAAAGTGATAAATAAAGTGATAAATAGTATTTCTTTTTGTTCGCTAATTGAGTAGGGATAGAATAGGGGTACTGGGAACGAGGTTTATAATTATCTAGGAAGTATAAAGGTACATAAACCCCAATTTATTTAATGCGTTTGTATTTCATTGCATTTTCTATAATTTCTTCTTTCGCTGGTCGGTTTTCTGGAGCAATCTGTAATGAACATTTTCGTTTCAAACGACTTTTCTTGGTAGCTTTCCGCATGCATAGAGACCGTTTTAAGACTTTGCGTATAATGTAAGTTAAGTAGTCATAACTTTTATCTTCTTTTATAATTTTTGCTCCGTATCTTCGATTTGGTTTAGAGTACGCGATTTTGAATAGCGGTATCTTTGCACCTTCCTCTTCAATACTGTATTTCTAAATATATATTTATATGGATGAATAAATAAATTTATGTTTTTACTCTTATCCTATAAAAACTTAACTTTACCTGTTCACGGTTGACGTTGTTGTTGTGGTCTAGAATCGCTAACTGCGTACCAGCAATCATTTTTCCATTTTGAAAAAAGGGAAATACTTGTTCAGTCATCTGCTCCAAATCTTTCACCAATACTGATTGCGTCACTACTTTTATTAAGTTGGCGTGTGCTGCCGAACCCATGTCTAACCACTCCTTCCTGCTTAAATCTTCATTAGATAGATGTGGATGGTCACACTTTTTATAAAACTGATTATGTGGAAAAACATGCCTGTTGACAGAGTGGTGAACGATTGAAGTGAATTGCTCAGCCAACTCTTTTCCATTGCCTCCGCATGTGGCTTTTGACCAATAAAGGTGGTTGACAACCGCTGGAGCCCACCTAGCAAGTATCTTCATATCTAAATGAAAAAAGCGAGCATGTATGTGGTTGTGTTGTAAGTAGCAATGAAAAAATGTAGTGAAAGATATCAACCATCCATTACTTTTGGTCTTCGAAGCCTTCATCAGCTTCTTCAAACAACCTTTCCCAATATGCCAGGGATCAAATTGGTGTATTATTGTCTTGTATTTTTCATCAGTTCTCATTAGTTTCTTGATGGATACATGCCTTCAAAGAAACAATCTGGACTATATAATTTGCGTTACATACTTTATAAACTGGGAACAATAATGCTGTACGTACCTATCGGTGGAAATGACCCTGATTGGGAGATGTTTTGCTTCTTGGATTTCGTCGATACAATCTATGAAGCCCTTCTTTTCCATCGCCTGGGAACTGGAAACTTCCTAAATATTTATACAAACCTTGCAGATGTTCCAAACATTTATAAAAACACAGTGGATACATCATTGACAAAACATAACTACAAATAAGGAGAAAATTACCTTTACATGGACAATTTTAATAATTTGTTGGTGAGTGTGTCCATCGCAGAAACTGTACTGTATGTAGCGTTATGTCCTGGTGAATCACATTGCCCATCTACAGCTAGTTCCAACGACCTCCCACTCTGCAATACCTCCGCGACCTGCTCCTCTTGTTTTTAAGCCATGCCTGATTTATTTCTGGAAAAATATAGTTCCCACGGTGTTCGTAATATGTCGATTTTCCGATAAACTTCAAGTTGAGAAAATTTGCAAATTTACGACCTTTGTAAAAAGATGAACCCGACAATTCAATTGCAGCTGTTAAAAGAAGGTTGCCAACACCTTTGGTTCCTTTCCGTTTTGGTTGTGATGACCAAACGTATTCGCATCCTACACGAAGAATGTACAAACATTACAGTTGACGTGCCTTCATTCAAATATAATGCGAGTTTTTTCTAAAATTAAACCTGGGTACAACAATGGTAAGAAGTTGTACCTTTGACACACCGAAAACGATATGACAATTGACTTCCCATATTTTGGTGCTCTTCTGTCAGTGCTTGATTAAGTGCAGCACCACACTTGTTACAAAACTTTAACAACTCCATAAGGCTCGATTTGAACACTATAAATGTAGACTGACGATAAATAGGTTCTGTCTCCTTACTACAACCTTCTTCTGAAACGCTATCAGTATCTGTATCCTCGTCTATTTCGTAATCGTTCACGAAATCTGGACGTCTCTTTCGCACATTAAAAAGTAAATAACATTGTATATTTTCATTTGGCTAAATGGTAGACCGACCAGTCCCCTATTAGGTTATTAATTACCTTCTTAAAGATTTCAATAACCAAGAATCGTTTTTGTCACTTTCACCATCTGTTTCCTCGTCTCCATCTAAAACATCATCGCCTTCATCGTTTGTGTCGTACTCAATATCAACTTCGGACTCCTCATTTTGCCTTTTAAATATATTGGACAAGCCAAGCATAAATAACATGCCAAGTATTTGTACAATTTAATATGTACGATGCGCCTCAACTAATTACACGGCATTACATGGTACGGTACGAACCTTCATTATTTGGTTGTAATGTGCTGTTTAATGGCAAATTTGCTTCCTCTTTCTCTTCTGACGATGAGTCCAGCTCTAAAACGTAAATTAATGTGAAATTGTGTACCATATGACAACAACAGCGGATACTTTGGTATATTAAAATAAATGATTACCAGATTCGTCAAGGAATTCAACTTGACATGTGGCATCTGATTTTTTCATTTCACCATCGCACGATGTTGTCTGCGTTTGAGCATCGGCCACTCCAACGGATGTCTGCGTAGATATATTTTTATGTAAATAATCTTTATATTGAGCAGATGAATTGTGCGTGGTTACTACAGCCTGGCATCCGATCGAATATGATGATGGATCAGGTTCATCGAAAGATGACGACGAACATACCATCGGGTCAAAAATAACGGGTACATCTAAGGAGGCTATAGCTTGCCCTACAATCTAATGACAGAAAAATGGAAATAGTATGTTTCGAACGAGACCACCATCAAAGCAAATTTTGACTTACCATTACCTACAATAAGGCTACAACTTCAATGAACACTGCTGAAATTTGAAACGTTTTTCAAACTATTACCAGATTTAATGAAAGTTGTTCATACCTCTTCATGTTCGTTTATTTTCCTTCTACGAGTTGAAGTTTTCCGCTCTTTTGGCTTATCCTTATATGGAAAAATAGTTGGAATGGCGGTAGGTAAAAGTTTTCTCTTCTGAGTCCGGTTCTTATACGGAGAAAAAGAATTTTGAATATCCCACGAAGTGTCGAAACAACTTTCTTCAAAATGGTCCGAACAGACCTTCACGATAGATGGTAAAGTTGTACGAATTATATTTTTTAGCCAAATTGACCTCATTTTAGGATCAGTTGTAAGTGAAAAAAAGGTTCTTTTCCCAGTTTCTGTAACATTTTCACTTTCCTCGTTTTTCTTTTTATTCTTTTTATTCTTACTTTTACTTGAACAGTTGACAACACACCAAAACATTTTAACATTGTATGGTTATCAAAGATAGAGACAAACGCATGGCATAGATTTATACAATTCTGTAAGGCTGATATTACCCGTGTCTGGTCTCAGTTCCGGCACAAAAAATAAAGCAGCTTTAAAATAATCTACCTTAATTTGTGTAGACAGACATTCTGTTTGTGTGAACAGGGACATAAAGTTCTATCTCTGAAAGTGACTCGCATGCTTTGAAATTATGTATTCATAAATTGCTACATTACAGGGGCCAACGGATGACATATCATTTAACAACAAATATTCGCTAGCTGTCACTATTAATCATTCGGGCACCCTAGGAGCAGGCCAATATTGGGCATTCATTAAAGATCGCAGCTGTGGCTCATGGTTAAGATGTGACGATAAAGCAGTTGTTACAGTTGCACCATCCGATTTAACTTTTCTGTGTATGTGTTTTTCTGTGTGAAAATGTAAAAATTGTCTGGGTAAAACTCACATAAAAGGGGGAGGGTTATCTTTCCCTAGCGGTTTTGTAATACCCCGGCTGTTTCTGTCACAAACCTAGAGTTTGCTTACTCTTCACCCTCTTTTAGAGTAATCATAAGAAGCTTAGCAAGGGTGGTTTGACTATGTCTTGTCTTTGGGTGCGACGACCCCACTTTTTACCCCAGTCCAGTAGGGACGCCAAGTTTGCTCACTTGGTCTACAGGGTTAACGATCCTGTAAGAAGCTCTGCAAGGGGGTGTGAAATTTCTCTTTCACGTCTTCGTGGTTTTTGCGCCCACGCATATCACCCCAGTAACTTCAGGCTGGTCCTGACCAAGGCTGGTCCTAAGCATCAATCACCTGTGTAAGGCTGAGTGTTGGGATCCCGGAACACGTGTAAAGCTACTGCCAGGTTCACAAGTCCTGGCGCATAGGTGGTTGTTTGCTTCCTTTTTATAGTTTCTATTTACTTGTATATATGTACGTTTTATGTCAATATATGTTTCTTTGTTGCGATGTCGTTTGTTTTACATTGTTTCTTTATTATTGTTGTGTGCACACTATTTCTATTGTCCAGAGGGTTGCTTTTTCAATTATCTTGGTTGTACAGACCATCCTTGCAAAAGGGAGATCTTGCTTTGCACAGAGATCTTTAGAGGGTTTAACCTCTACCATTTAAAGTAATAGAGTCATTAAACTAGTCAAATCACTACAGCTTGCTGTTTTGTTATCTCATAATCAATAATAATTGGGACAACCCGAGAAAACCAGAAGGTAAAGAACAAACGGGATAACTGACATGCATATAATTGGAAATAGAACACTAGCGGAATTAGGAACGAAACCCAATCGCAAAACTACAAAATTTACAAAGTTTCAGCAATCATGCAAAAGGGCAATATGAGTTTTTCTTATGTTTTTATTGTTAATTTTTTAATTTTGTGAATTAAGAAGAAGGTCTAAAAGAAAATGAAATTTTGATTTTTCGGCACCACCAATGATGAAAACTTTTACCTTGTTTTTGGTGACTGAAGAGTGTGTGTTCTTCTTTGGTTAGAATTGGTCTTCTGTTGCAATGTTGAGACGATGATAACTTCTTCCAAAGAATGGAGTGTGGCAAATTTCGAAGCATAAAAGTGGACTGGGTGGTGAAGTGAATAACTTGTTTAGGTTCGAGACGATACGTAATGGTTGTCCGGGTTGCCTCTTCTTTTTCCAGCGTTGAACAATAGTTATTGGTTTGGCGGATGGTGTCAATGAAAGTGGCTGGCTGGTGTCTTGCAGGAGGCAGGGTATGGTTACCTAAGCATGAGTGAATTTCACCAATCCTCATTTTTCCACATTCATAGATGTTTGTTTCAGTGCATCCGAAATCCATTAGCTTTTCGATCATCGCTGTGAAGAGAATACAAAAATTTTTTAGCGGCTTCTTATTCTTTGGAGAGAAACCTCCTATTTTCCATTAAACTTTCCGTCTTAAAGGACTAATTCTATCTGCATTGCGATGTAGTTACTCCTATTCCCTCCTTGTTCCCTACACTGCATTCTTGCCCACTATAGATATTTATGGAAGTTTTTGTTTTATGTAATCAGCCAGAGAGATCAAGAATCTCAAATTCCGCCATCATTGTGAGTCATTCTGTTTGAATACTAAGCATACCAATATGAGTGCTACTTAAAGAGGTATTATATATGTAATAGAATTAACTTTATGTAAAACTGACATTTCTAAAAACCTGATACTTTTGTATATTGTATATTTCTTAGTTAATCCATAAAAGAAGCCTGACAGTTGGCTAAAACAATAATTTTTAAAAGTATATTTATTTTTGATTAGCAAGGAAAAGTATTATGATGGAAGCGATACACTAAAAATGATTGGTTGCCACTGCAAGCAGTTAGAAGAGAATATTGACAAGTTTCTAATGAACTTCTTGACGCTGGGTGAAGCTCCGAGGACAAACGTTTTTTGGAAAATGAGACAAGTTAGTTATTTGTACCATCAGTTTCAGGACTTAGCACGGTAAGTTTTACTTTTGTTAACTTTTTAATATGCTTATGATGCTGTGTCTAATGTTCTTAGTCACTCATATCTACTGTTTTTTTAAGCGAGTTGTCCATCAGGTGGATTATCCCACATTGCAACAGACCCATTCTATGTTCAGCTGTAAACTAACTTATGGACATAAATGTGGCATGAACGTGTCATAGATGTTTGCGAATTAAGCCCAAAATCGCAAAGTTAAATGTCTCAAAGATTAGGACGGTACCTAAATAGCAATTATTTATGTCACAACATATAAAGATTTGTGGCTAAACGCAAAGATTTTATGTCGCAAAATGCGAAAAATAGTTAATAGCGGACGCTGACTTTCAGATTTTTCGCGGGTATTTAATTAACATTTTAGAAATATTAGAAAGAGGTGAGTCATAATTTCGCAAGAAATTATTGCATTATACTTATGGTGTTTCAAAAAACATGTCTATAAACTTGAACACATGGTAATTGGTTATTGTCTATTGCCAACCCAGACCTTTTCCACATAGTAGAGAAAAAAATTAAAAAAAGGAAAAAGTTAGAAATCGCAAACATATACCACAAATTTTAGTAAAAAGATGGAAATCGCAAACATTTATGACGCAAAATAAAATTTCTTGAACCTTCGATTAGCAAACATTTATGACGCATTCTTTTGTCCCAGCATTAATTTTTGTCCTTAAAATTCTGAACATTTCTGTACGTTAATCTTTCTGGTGGAAAACCGGCTCTTGGCTGTCCATGTTTGGAAATTACTAACAGCATCCATATATACACATTTGCATCTTTTTGGTAACTATCCTTAGCATGCTGATGAGCTTTGATATTGAGCGAAACAGTCAATGTAATATGTTATACCTTAATCGTACTAATTTTCACTGCAATTCACGGGTATTAATTTTCGTGAATCGTTAGGAATGTGATAAATATTAGTGAAAACTAGCATTTTCTCATAAAACATTCACATAATACGTTTTTAATAATCCTTTATTTTGGAGATAGCGTTACATTTTTATTGCTCTGAGATAAAAATTTCGATAAAAACCCATCTGATTTTTTCAATTCGGAACACATTTCACGTTTTTCCATCAAAACAAAATGTATACCTTAAGGAAAGAAATTTGTGTCGAAAAAAATCTTAGAGGTACATAAAAAAAATATATTCTACCTTATTCAAAATTTCTCGAACTTCTGGTTCACAACATCTTCAATTGTTGCATCTTTATTTGCCTCAGTAGCACCTCCGGAGCAAATGTATGAATATATCGCAGGCGCCAAATGATTGAACCCAATCCCGATTTGACAGATACAATGGGCTCAAATTTTACAAACAAACTTTGGAAGGCCTAAAACAACAAACCCTGCATTGAAACTGGGAAGTTTCCGATAATCCTTGCCCTCAAACAAAGCTGGTAACGAGTCTGAACCTTCCAATAACTGTGTGAAGCAATCAGTGTAAAACTGACGTAACACCCCTCCTGTGTCTGCAGCTGGTTGTTTAGAATAGACAATTTTCAATTTGCTTGTTGGTTGAAAGTCTTTGTCTTTGTAATGCGCCAAAGTATCTTGAAGGCAATCATCTGGACACGTTTTTATCTGTTCATATTCGCTATTAATTTGTCCCTTTAGATCATCTAACAGTTGAGACAGAGTATCATACATCTGTGATTTTATTTTATCAGGAGTTGCCTCCAACACATCATTCAAAAGACTTTTAGCTTTCTTAACGTAGCTTTCTAGCAGTTCACGTGGAGGTGGTTCCGATGAAGGTCCAGGTAATGCTGATCTTGTTACTTTTGATGAAAGCTGTAGGGCTGTATAAATAAAAACAATATCATGATTGCAACAAAAAGACGAACGCATAAATTCAAAAAACTAATTATAATTCAATGTGATCCTTCCCCTCCAGTAAACATGCCACCTGGAATAGTTACTTCTTTTACTTCATTGGGAACCGTTTTGCGTAAAATCAATTCCAATACTTTACTTTGGTTAATTTCGATTCATTATATTTAAAGCCTAAAAATTTCAGCCGATAAAATTCTGTCAGAAAACCTTGCGTGTATAACATTTTGGACAAAAATTTATATTAAAAAAATATTTGAGACAAATGTACTCTAAATGTATTTAGCAAATATTTCAGAAATTTTGAGCTGGAAAACCCAGATGGAAGGTAAAAAATTGACTATTTTTATAAAACAACAAACTCACTTTTTTCGAAAATATCAGTTGTATTAAGATCATCATCATCTGATAAACAAAGTTTGTCTGGAAATGTTTCCTTGATTCTTTCATCACCATCGTATTCCTCTTTTATCAGTTCTCTGTAAGGTTTAACCAAGGCACAGTATAGCTTGTCTTTCCCTGATAACACTTTGATACTCTGAAAATTCCAAGTCCAGTCAGTGCTTATAATTTCTGGGTATACTAATTTATTTCTCTCACGTTTCACATAGATGAAGTTACATGGTTCGATGGTTGGAATTTTTTTCCTAAACAATTCACAAGTATGAATTTTATTTGGAACTCCTTCATGTCTGTGTCTAAACTCACATATCCTTTCATTAAAACCATCTCCCCTTGAAACATGATTTCAGCAAAAAAAAAAGTTTTTTAATTGTTCTCTAGTTTAACAGAGATATCACCTGCCAGTACAGAAGCTTTTTTAATACCTGTCTTTAACTTTCGTCTTCTGGCTTTCCTTTCTTCCTTACTTTCTGTAGAAGATGGCTGCCAATAGTTTACACCATTTATTTTACATTCGTGCTTTAGTTTTTCTTCAACTTTATTCATTTCCAAAATATTACTTTGTCCAACTGTTTTCAAATTATTCTTTCTCTGTTTACCAGAATCAAGATTCGACTCTACAAAAAAGCACTTCTAATACAATTTATTTTGTCAGATTTAGCGTTGCTGTTTGCTTTATTATTCTGTCTTTCGTTTTCAGGTTCAGTTTTACTTTTTAATGGAGCTGAAGAAGTAATTTCAAAATGAATTTCTTGCTTGCTTGCTTGGTAAGATGCTGTTTAGTCTTACAATTTTTGATTGATATTGCCCAGAATTACCTGAAATAACCCTGCCACTAGACTTAGCCATAGGTGGCAAATTTGAAGAGATTACATCTGCATATGTTCGATTTATATTATTAGGTTTACCAATTCTGCCATTTTTCTTTTGCCAAGGTACTTCACCAGAAAAGAGTAAAGATTGGAAATGTTCATTTTAATGGCCAAACAAAATCGACCAGTGTATTCGTTTAAATCAGGTGTTATGTCCATAGAAGATAATGATGGCCAAACTATGCTATAAGGATACTCAGGTGTACTGTCTGCTTCAGTAACAATAATCACTGTAATAAACATGATCGCAGTTGCATGGATAAATAGTTCAGTTGCATGCACACCTAAATTAAACTGGTCAAAAATTGAGTCATCTGCACTCTCACTTATGTGTGTTTTTTCCCAGGTTAAAACAAAATCGTCATAATGGTGTTGACACACAAAACTTGTAAGTCTTTATGGGTTCCAACAAAATTTGGTGTAACTTTTTTATAAATGGTTTCCAAAAGTGCATGATAAAAACAGTTTCCATCTCCAGCAGTTACCCTTCCATCTATTCCATCCACCATCTATTGGACTGAATGTGTACTATACACATTCAGTCCAATAGATGGTGCCTTTAACACAATTCTTTGTGCAGCATTCTGACAATGCAACCTTGAAAACGCATTCATAATCGACATCACCATGATGCACCTAATTATTACTGTTAAAAAAATATATGACAACTTGCATTTCTGACAATAAAACATATATAATTAAATAACTAAGGGAATGTTGCTAATAAATCGATTCTCAAAATTAGGGGTAAGACAAGAAACCAACTTAACCTAAAGTGAAATTTATGAAACTCCCTACTACTCTCTGGTGCCTAATAAATACACTTCCCCAGACCCTGGACATAATATTCTAAGTTCCCACTATTAATTTATGAGGTGAGTTCCCAACTTCCATCCTCGAAAAAGGAAATAAAGTTTTCCAAACATTGATTTAAAAAATAATATTTTATTGTTTTTCAGTCTTTGCGATTCAAATTTGTTCACGTCAGCGAGTTCATACCGATGTGTTACTCTATTTACATGCCTGCTTTGTTAATACATTTTGCTGAATGTCAATGTGAATTCCAGAGTGTTTTTGGTGGATTTGAATTTTTTTAGCTCTTATACCTTTATATTACCATAAAAAATATGTCACGTTTGCCTCCTGAAGACCTTGTATATTTATTTGCAGGATGCAACAACAAAAAGAAGCAATTTGATTGATATGAAGGATTTAAAAATAGTACAATATATAACATTTAAAATGAAGGCAGGCTTTTCAGATTGGCAAAACAGTCAGGGAGAACTGATCATTAGCCTGTTGTAACGGGATGGTTAGCCGATACAGGATAACGAATGGTACATGTAGTATGATTAGCCGATCTTTATTGCTTAAATTTCCACATTCTTCTTCAATATCGACTGTAGTTTATTCCTTCCTCGTGTTCTTTGCGCCTGACTACGTCTTTTCAATGTTTTTCCATCATAACCCCTGATCAAGGTTTCTTCTATATTTTAGCTAATGATTTGATTGGAGGACAACAAAAAACATATTTTTCATGGTGGCCTCAAGCACCAAATAGTAGTTAATTAAAAATTGGATCATCCAGACCTTAACAACTCACTCTTCTGCTGCTGCATGGAAAGGATACCACGTAAATATACCAATTTAAGCTGATAATTTAATATTTTAAAATCTTCTTATTAATGAAGCGATAAATACAACACGTTTTTGCGTGTTATAAACGTTTAAATTAATAAAGCGCACCTGCAAAGAAAAGGTACAAGCTTCCCACCAGAAAAATTTAAGCGAAAAGCATAGCAACAAAAAAGCGGGAAGACTTAAGGATACTGTAAGGGTATAGACACATATTCAGTATATTCATTATTTCTCAAAAATTATGTTTTTTTCTTCAAAATTATTTATTGAATATAAAAGCAAATTAAATTGTATATAGGATAATATACATATGAAATTTAATTTTTTTCCAGGTAGCCATAAATCCACATCTTTGTTTTTCACTAAAACGTCCAAAACTCCCCTCCGTTTTATTTTTTTTCTGCGTCATATTTATCAATCACTTTAGCATTACCATAGCAACAATACTTTGTCACATTTTTTTGAAAAGCGCGCCGTTCGTTTTTTATTTAAATATTTGTGAAAAAATGAATTTTTGCTCGCTCTTTTGTGTTTTAAGCTGTCTTTTTCTTTAAATAAGCAAAATATACATAAAATGTGACAAAGTCATTTGCAGCCGGTATCGATGAGCACGTGTGCAAAGTTTTGTTGAGATTCTCCATCGTGGAGGGGAGTTTCGGACATTTTAAGTCATGTATACATCGTGAAAAACGAACATCTAAAATTCCTCGTAAAAGAGTTTTTCGCAACCTGACCTTTACAACAATAGCCTAATCAAAGATGTGCAGAAGGTGTTAAGCGAACTACCGACAACTCATTAAATATTTATAAGTTGGTAGAGAATATCAAACTCCACGTATTTTTGAAAAAAAATTTTTTTGTAATAAAATTATATTTATACCATTACAGTATCCTTAAACATTTACAGCTTGATTATTATCAGGACTTGGTATAAACTATATAAAAAATCAAGAAAAAGAAAAAATAACCTACCTTTTTGGGAAATATCAGTCATATTTCCTTACGCTGATTTTATATGATTTTTTTTCTATCGAAATTTTGAGAATCTCAATAATTCTCTTGGTATACTTCGCGTAGCAAACGTGCTCCAAATTTCGCTTCGCAATAATATCAACCGCTCTTAACAAAAATCATACACAACAGGATTCAGCAAATAACCTCTTTTTCCACATCGCAAAATATTTAAAAACAACTTATTCGCAAAAAATCGTTTTCGGTTAAGCACTAAAAACGGTACCTATGATAACAGCGCCCATCTTCATAGTTTTGAATGCATGTTTCCCTCGGTTTCCATGTAAATTAAAACGAGCCATTATATTGTTATCCATTAACCTGAAAGTTAAAGTAATGATTAAAAATATTTTCTGAATGTCTGGAAGGATGGTATGAGCAGATTTAACATTTTTACATTTGAGTTTTATATATCACCAGTGTAAACCTAAACCTGGTTATAGATTACTAATTTACATTTAAGATCACATGTTGAACTGAAACAGCGTATTACCTCCTCATCACCTTTCTGACATTGTCTTTAATGTCTATCCCACCTATTTTTGCTACTTGTTGAACCTGAAAAACAGAGAATTAAAATCAAAACAGAAAATAATTATTTGATAATGGGTTTTTGAAACGATAATACTGCGTAATACAATATTATCAAAATTTTATTCCTTCATTCACAATTTATACAACCAAATAAAAGTTCAATATGTATGCACCAAATAATGGTGACAAATTCCATTCCATCAGCAGACTTGTTTAGAGTATATTACTGAAATGTGTGTGGCACTCACCGTTGCTAGCCTGTTATCATTGCTGTTCAGGTTATCCTCATTTTCTTCGAATGCATTAATATCATCCATTTTAGGCGTTTTAAATTATTTGTGTTGTTGTTTTCCATCATGTTTCCACATCGTTCGACTGCTTCAAAAATATCAGCTATCCCTTGAATAACCTTTCTTTGAAATGCTAACAGAAGAGAGAAGATTTTATAGTCTCAAAACGATAAATTTAAGTATCCAGAATCTTGAACTTTATTTGTTGCTTTTTTTACACTAAACAAGGTACAATTGAGTGAACATATACGTACTTTCAGTGGATAATGGATATCCAGTGGTCGTCACATTCTTCTTGAACGAAATAGAAGCATCACTGCTCCGCTTGATGAATTTGCTACTGCTATCTTGTTGTCGATGGAGCGATTAAAATTAGTGGATGCTGACTCCGTATTTTTGGTGCTTCTCACACTGAATCTTTTTTGTGATGGTGACTCGTCTGAAATATCTTTAGCAGTGGAGTTAAGTCGTGGTTGTGTTGGCGCCTTCACTAAAAAAATAGCGACATTTAGTA
Source organism: Hydractinia echinata (assembly GCA_030067915.1). Lineage (NCBI taxonomy): Eukaryota > Metazoa > Cnidaria > Hydrozoa > Anthoathecata > Hydractiniidae > Hydractinia > Hydractinia echinata. The sequence goes on along the minus strand of JASGCC010000314.1, from coordinate 169,031 downwards.
CTCGGAAAAATACTACTTCAAAATGAACAAATATGCAACGAATTGATAAAAATGCAATGTTATCCAGTTTGGTTTTGGCTCCATAAATTCCTTCTCAGCTTTGTATTTCGATACACCCTTAGGATATCGGACTACCTTTGTTTCTTTATTCACCCAAATGTAGAGAACTGTTCCTTCTGTTTCACGACCGTTTTCCATCCAGACAACACTGCACCACATTTCGTTTTTTATTAAATTCTAAAATAGATTGAATACATCAAAGCATTTGTCCTGCCATACAGTCTTTTTTTTTTGCTAGCCTATAGGGATTAACAGGACATAATTTCGGCCATAATATGTTGTATCAAATATTTTTAAGGCTTATTGGTAGACTTTCTATATAAAGTACTGTCTATGTAAATGTAAAATCCTACAGCATGTCTTGAAGTAATGAATTTTTGCATGAAGGAAATTTTGGGAAAAGTGTTTTTCAACCTAATTAAATTTGCAGAAAGAATCCATGCAAAAAAGGAAATTGTTTGCCATATTAAAATGAATCCACGCAAAAATATATCCTCTTAGGTAAAATTCTTGTTCAGCAGAGAATTCAAAACATCCTCTCTTTCAAAGAAAAAAATCCCGAGAAAAATACTTTCACAAAGAAACGGAAATTAATCTCATCATGATTCAACATATCAAAAAAATATAACAGTATATAAACAAGACATACATGTTTGCTGATAAAAAAAAGCAGATTCCTAAGGATGCTCTACATGTGAATTACTTGTTGTAACAGTTTGCTAAGAGGTTAAAAAATCTTCAAAAAATTAAAATAAAAAATAATGCGAAAAATTCTGATCATAAAACAATTAGGGATCAGAATATATACATATGGTTACATCGAATAAAGATCATTTAACTTGTTACATATCATCAAAAGGTTAGTATTGTGCAAGACTGAAAAATATATACAAAATATTAGATATTAGTTCACAAGCATGTATGATAAAAAAATACAAAGAAGACGGTAAGTTCAAAACAATGTGTGGATTAATGGAGATACAACAAATCCTTTCTTATACTTCAGGCAGACACCCTTTACTTTAAGATCCTTTCTTTTGATAACCTTTCTGGTAGAAACTTTATCAGGATTTTCAACATAATGAATGTTCAACTCTTTTGATTCAACCGGTTGGATGAACAAGTTAGCAGTGCTTCTAGACTTGAAAACATCACATTCATAGGAGCCATCATTGTTCATATCTTTGATGATTAAAAATTCATTTTCATTTAAGAAAAAACAGTTATCTTTTCCCCCAAAGTCACACGCACATTCCGGTCTTTTTTTATTACCTTGCAGCTTTTCAATTCTTTTAGCTGTCTACCTATTTGACATATTGGGTTATGTCCGTTCTTGATTTTTTTTTTAAAGATTGTAAATAATTCTCAAAAGGGAAACACGATATAGAGTTCAAGGAGCATCCAAAATGTATTGAATCTTTGTGCAAGTGAAATAGATTGTAGTCATTGTATGCATTAAAAGTGGGACCATATAATACAATAGCTCCTTCCACAAAATATTGAAGCAGATCTTTTGCGTATTGTCTCTAATGATCCCTTTTAACAGAGTCCTCAATCAAAAAAATATTCACAGCGATACTAAGAGCCACAAAATGTGTACATAAGTCACATGGTAGAATATCTCCCAACACAACAGGTCCAGTGTATAGTAGGAATTGCCGAAATTCTGTGGCTTTCCAACGATCTACTTCAAATAAGGTCCTTGGTTGCCTTACAAATTCTGATAGCATAGATCTAAATGAAATCGGTTTTTCGGATATACGACTCAAAATTGCATAGGATTGCTTTCCTTTTGGGCCCTTTCTCCAGTAGGAAATAAGCTGTTTGACAACTCCTTGACATATGAGATGCATGTAGTCCAGCACAAAGCCTGCAACCAAGGAAACTTTACTGTCTATAAGGGGTGATACTTCTTTCTGGTGGTCTTGGTAAAGCATTTCTCGAAATCCCTCTTCTGTTCTAGCAGGGTAAGCCTTTGTATCAAGATATCAACACGACCCCAATTTCCAACATTTGTGTTTTATGTATTTTAAGTAGGCCCTTGCTGGAGCATCACAGAGAAAACATAGTACAGAAATATCATGACGAACATCATTAATGGATAAACCATTCTGCATAATCTTTCCAGCAATCAGGCTTAGAATTGCCACAAAATATTGCCACAGGAAATACACCTGAATCTTGAAGCATATATAGAATTGGCCATAATTGCAAACCACTAGATTTGAATAATGGTAAACCAGCTATATTTACCAACAGTTCTAATTTAGGAGGGATTTTTCCATCTGTTTCAACTGCTTTGCTATATTTGTAGCTAGTCCTAAATAAATATACCGACCACCACATTTTTGTTGTATATTAAATGACCTTAGTGATTGCATCAGTGTTCTTGCATCGTTTGGCAAATCATTCCTATGTCTGCGCAATACACTAAGCAACTGATTTATGTCCATTCTTGTACAATTACTTTGAACTGCCCATGATGAAATATCTTTTGCCAATGTATTTGAGCAATTATTTGCCTCACATTTAGATTCACTATCAGTTGAAATGAAACCGACATGTTCATCGTCACTGCAGTTCACTTCATTTGATAGGTCTGAAGAACCGAAATTGTTTAAGTTGTTGTTCCAGTTCGTCAATGTGGACAGGGTTTTGAAGATTGTTGTAATCAATTTCTTTAGAACAATTATCCAGTGTATCTGCATTTACAAGTTCCATTGCTCTTTTTTTTTCTCTTTCTGTAAAGTTTCAAATAATCAGCATTTGACATGGTTCACTAAACAAAGTATACAGAATAAATTTGTCCTGATGTAAAAAATCGATCCCAACAATGTCTAAAGGTGCAGATGACACAACGGTACCTAAAGGTGCTTGTATCTTTCAAACAACTGCACTTTCTCAATATGTAGTTTTTGATGTCTTCCTACATTCTGGGCCAATAAAATCTTTCATTAGCTAACTGATACACTCTTTCATGACCCAAGTGTGCCATTTTCACATGCAACTCCTGATACACCAAATATTGCATTGTCTTTGGTAACACAACATGTTGATCTGCCGAGGTTTTTCGCATCAAGATACCATCACTGACTTCAAGTTTGTCCCATTCCCTCAACATTCTCCTAACATCTTCTTGGTCTTCTCGTGGTTTAGCTCTCAAATTAAGTCTGTTGAACTTCTGTTTCAACTCTAAAACACGACTGATTACTTTATCTTCAACCTGAGATTTTCTAATATCAACATCATGAATGCTACTATCACGACTGCTGCTACCATCTCTGTTACTGAGTATGTCTTTCTCGAGCTCATTCAAAACATTAGATGCAGTAATTGGACACAACCATGCTTCCTCATTTTCTACTTGACTGGTGATACCCTGTAAAGCAGCTTTTATTGCTTGTTGGTCTTGCGACTTCTGATAATCTTCAATATCTTTTGGAAATCTGCTGAAAGCATCTGCATCATGATGTTTCTTTCCAGGTTTGTAGTGGATATGCAGGTTGAAGTCAGCCAGTTCATTAGCCCATCTTTGACCAGTGGCGTTAAGTTTCGCTGTTGACAGTACGTAGAGTAGTCGATTGTTATCTGTGAATACATCCACCCTTGGAGCGTAAAATAAGTAATCTCTGAAGTGTTCACACACTGCCCACTTCAAAGACAAGAACTCCAATTTGGAACTATGGTATTGCTTCTCAGCTTTATTAAGTGACCCACTGCCAAATCCTAGGATTTTCAATCTTCCTTCTTCTTGTTGGTAGAGTGCACAACCAAGCCCTTTGAAGGGGCATCCACATGCAGGATGAATGGTAACTTAAAATTGGGATATCCTAACAGTGGTGGTGAAGTGAGAGCATTAATCAGCTTCTCTAAAGCTTGCTGGTGGTCTGATTTCCAACTAATAACTGCAGATGACTTGATTATCTCATTGGATTTCCCTGATCCTGCTTTCATCAGTAGATTAAACAACGGGTGAGCGATTTTAGAGAAATCAGGAATGTATCTTCTGTAATAGTTTAACAACCCCAACAAGCGTCTCACTTCTCCAACTGTGGAAGGTTGTGTTTTCAGTAGATCTGTTGCTGCTTTGATGTTAGTTTCATCTACCCGGTAACTTCTTGTTTGAAAAGAGAACATTTCTTTGCTTTGATTTTAATCCCTTTACTCTTTAATCTTTGAAAAACATCTCTAAGATGCTTGAGATGATCAGTAAAGGTGTTTGAATAGACCAGCACATCATCCAGATAGGGGAATGCGAAATCATCTCTGAAGCCATACAAGGTATTCTCCATGAATTTTTGGAAATGGGCGGGCGCATTGGAGAGACCAAATGGCACTCTTATCCAGTGATAAAGACCCCATGGAGTGATGAAAGCTGTTAATGGTCGACTTTGGGAATCTAAATAAGTTTGATGGTAAGCTTTTTGTTGATCGAGGACTGAAAACCAATTCTTCCCTTGTAAACCATCTAGAGCATCTTGTATGCGTTGTAAAGGATGTCTATCTAACTCAGTCTTCGCATTCAGTGCCCGATAATCACAGCACAGTCTTAACGAACCATCTTTTTTTCGAACAGCTACAACAGGAGAAGAGTACTCAGACTTTGATCTGCAGATCCACCCTTTGTTCAATAAGTCTTCCACATATTGTTTGACTTCGAGTTGCAATGGCTTCGGCATTGAATAATAGGTTTTCTGTACAGGAGTCTTATCCTTCAATTTGATACTCATCTCACAATCTGGGATATTGCCAATATCTTCCGAGTTTGTACAAAAAACATCCACTTCTTCAGAAATCAGTTTCCTCGCTTGCACTTGTTGGCCTTCATCCAAATTGGATAAATCTATCTCCTTCAAAACTTTTTGTACCTTTTCCCCATATGATTGTTGTTTAGTCGATCTTTCTGGGTGGTCGCCTCTCTTCTCTCCTTCACTTTTCCAACCTTCATCTGATCTATCTTCACTTTTACCAAGGGACTCGTTTTTGTTGATATTCACTTTAACCGGTTCAATGGATGTTATTGATTGAATCTGGTGTAAAGATCCCAATATTGTTTTCGAAGGAAGAGTTACATTATGTTGACTGTCATTAACTAAAGGAATTTTCACATACGCTCTTGATCCTTTCTTCATCGTCAAAATGGATTCAATTGGTTGGACCGGTGTTAGAGTGTCACCGTCTACACACTCAAACGAAACTGGAATAGATTCTGGAAAATATTATTTTTTGATTTTGTATTTTACATATTTCTGTTGACCAGCAGGAACAATTGTGTCATAGTCAGCATTTTTCACAAGATAATCTGTATCATTGCTCTCAGTTTTGATAAAATTGACAAGTGATGCGATTGTTTCTTCTTCTTTTTCAGGTAGCGCATTTTTCAAAATATGAGCCAAATCTTGATCGCCATATAAACTTGTCAGATGCTCTATAGCATTTGTTCCAAGAATAGGGTAATCAATATCTTCATCTGTAACCAAGAAAGGAACCTTGAATTCCTCTTCAGAATCTTCAAATTTGAAGCAAATCTCTACCCAGCCACTATAAAGGATATCTCTTTGGTTTCCCCACTTCATATTCAGTTGATCTGGCCGATCTAAGAGCTCCTTTAATTCTCTAAAAGTCGCATGTGGAAATCTCTGAAGAATATTATTACTAATCACACTGATATTTGCACCTGTGTCCCACAATACCTCACTTATCTGACTATCTAGCATACACGTTACAATATTCTTTTTACCAACAAGTCGTATGAGTTGTCTTTGTTTCTCCGGTTTACGCCCAACAAAGAACTGTCCAGCCTTATCCACTCTGCCTTGACAGCTGTTTAATAGCATCACAGTGTGTGACTCCCAATGATTACATTGACATTGTTTGCTACAGTATCGTACAGCTTGACACGTTGAACACCTCCATAATTTTTCTTGGGTAGCACTACAAAAAACACATTGAGGCTCTTTGCGACTCACGACTGATGATTGCCTCACCTTCCCAACCGTCTTCCGTTTCCCGACCAACAATTCCGGGACATATGGCCAGCTTTCCCACACTTGAAGCAATGTCTACATTCAGGTTTGTTGTCTTTCAAACATCCACTGCACTTCTTTGGTGTTCGCCCTTCTGTCTCATTCTGGTTTCTTTCTCTTTCTTCTGGCTTTTTTTCTTTTTCTTTACCTTGATTCTGATTTCTTTTCAAAATTTCAACATCATCACGTCGTCCATGTCATCAACAAATTTCTGTATAGTTTTTATCATAGAACGTTTCGACTCTCTGTCTGTACTTCGGAGGGTAATACCAACCGCATTATTTACTTCTTCCAACTGTTCCATGTTTAAATTGTACAGGTTCATATCAATATTGTCTCGCAATCTTTCTTTCACTTCCGCGGCCATAGCGCTGGCAGCCACATTTGTTTATATTTTTTTAGATCAGCAAAATTTGATTCGGGTCCGAACCCCACGTGTGGACCAAATTTCAAAATGGCGAAAGTTTTCTGATTACACCACAACAACAAACAGCATGAAAAGCTCAAAAACCATTCAAATGAATATAACGTTCGTTATATACCACACATAATATCCATCAAAACATAATATAAATAGACAAATTTCCATTCCAATTCTTCGGTTAATTTATCAATATTTTCAGCATTTAGCAACTGTTCAGTTACTTCTTCTTTTTTTGCGTCAGCGAACATAAATTTTTTTGAGTTTGAAATGTAAATCACAACATAATCTTCAAATTATCAACAATTTCTCTCATCAAGCGGTGCCAATATGTAAAATATTTGGTTCTCAGACTATATAAAAAGACTATGTCTTGTATAATGATGAAGAATAATCGTGCTAGTAAATTGACAACAAAAAAAACTACATTATTTGCGACGTTTCGGGTGTTTCACACACCCATTTTCAAGCAATCAAAAACGTACAAATTTCTCATAAATATATACAAGTTTAACAGTAACCATAGTTACAGATTAAATACTAATTGTATAAATACAATGGAGCAGATCTAATGTTGTTATTCAACTGGGGACTATCCCGCATTATGAACAAACTCTCTTTAATCTCTAGCAAATACCGGTTGTTACCCGTAGAGAGTATACTAAAATCGTCAAGAGATGATGTGGTGTGACAGGCTTTAAGATAATCTTTAATTGCCGTGCAATTAGATGAGGTTGATTTCTTACCTGTTAAGAGAGACACTCCGAGGTGCTTGCTTGCCCGAACCTTGAGATGACGCGACGTCTCACCTATATAAGTGGCGTTGCAGCCACTGCACTTATATTTGTAAATGACGCCTGACTTTAATTCTTTGGGCAACAGGTCTTTAAATCTGAAGAAGTTAGATAAACGAGTGTGAGTTCTGAAAACAACAGAAAGTTTACAACAATGCAAAGTAGATTTAAAAAGTTTTTCTAACTTCGTTCTCGTTTGTAAAGATGTTTTACCTAAAAAGGGAGAACAATCAAAATGTTTTTCTTCTCAGCTGTGTGGGTGACTTCTTTGGTTTTGCGAGATATTGAAAAAAAGTGTTTTATGACCTTGTCAATAAATAGTTCTGGATAACCATTTCGAATAAAGATATCTTTCATTCTAATAACCTCATGATGGAAAATTGACCAACTTGAACAAATTTTAAAACAACGATGAAGCAAAGTATAAATTAAGCCGAATTTATAGCTTTCGGGAATAAAACTATCGAAGTGGGTGTACACTCCGCTAAAAGTAGGCTTTCTATATATGGATGTAATAAACTTTCGGTCCACATCGCGAGTAATGGATATGTCAAGGAAAGATAATTTATTGCTCTTTTCCGTCTCTGATGTAAAAGAGATGTTGGGATAGCATTTATTCAAGTAATTTTGAAATTTAGGCAAGTGGTCCGGGGATGAAAACAACACAAAAATATCGTCAACGTACCTTTTAAAGTAGACGGGTTTGAATTCTGTAGGACAATTGTTCAACCAGTTTTGTTCATGATAGCACAAAAAAGCATTAGCAAATGTGGGGCCTAAGGGTGAACCCATAGCCACTCCATCAATTTGTTGATAAATTTTGTCATTAAAAATGAAATATGACTCCTTGGTAGCTAGCTCTAAAAGAGATTTAAACTCATTTCTAGTTAGACCTTGACACCTATTACATTCATCAAAGACCAGGTTGGTACATATTTCTATCGTTTCATTTAACGGAATGTTGGTAAATAAAGAGTCAATGTCAAGGCTGGCCATATAGAGACTGCCATCTTGTTGAATGATGTCTTCGGCAAAGGAGAATGAGTCATGAACTGTATATTCGTTTTCAAAATTACTTGAATAAATGCCATCCCAACATCTCTTTTACATCAGAGACGGAAAAGAGCAATAAATTATCTTTCCTTGACATATCCATTACTCGCGATGTGGACCGAAAGTTTATTACATCCATATATAGAAAGCCTACTTTTAGCGGAGTGTACACCCACTTCGATAGTTTTATTCCCGAAAGCTATAAATTCGGCTTAATTTATACTTTGCTTCATCGTTGTTTTAAAATTTGTTCAAGTTGGTCAATTTTCCATCATGAGGTTATTAGAATGAAAGATATCTTTATTCGAAATGGTTATCCAGAACTATTTTTTGACAAGGTCATAAAACACTTTTTTTCAATATCTCGCAAAACCAAAGAAGTCACCCACACAGCTGAGAAGAAAAACATTTTGATTGTTCTCCCTTTTTTAGGTAAAACATCTTTACAAACGAGAACGAAGTTAGAAAAACGTTTTAAATCTACTTTGCATTGTTGTAAACTTTCTGTTGTTTTCAGAACTCACACTCGTTTATCTAACTTCTTCAGATTTAAAGACCTGTTGCCCAAAGAATTAAAGTCAGGCGTCATTTACAAATATAAGTGCAGGGGCTGCAACGCCACTTATATAGGTGAGACGTCGCGTCATCTCAAGGTTCGGGCAAGCGAGCACCTCGGAGTGTCTCCCTTAACAGGTAAGAAATCAACCTCATCTAAATGCACGGCAATTAAAGATCATCTTAAAGCCTGTCACACCACATCATCTCTTGACGATTTTAGTATACTCTCTAGGGGTAACAACCGGTATTTGCTAGAGATTAAAGAGAGTTTGTTCATAATGCGGGATAGTCCCCAGTTGAATAACAACATTAGATCTGCTCCATTGTATTTATACAATTAGTATTTAATCTGTAACTATGGTTACTGTTAAACTTGCATACATTTATGAGAAATTTGTACGTTTTTGATTGCTTGAAAATGGGTGTGTGAAACACCGAAACGTCGCAAATAATGTCTTGTATAATTTATACTTCAACATTTATGCTGTACAAGACTTGTTCGCTTGGATATTATCGTTTTTCGGAACCCCTCGCGGAAAGCCCCTGCGGCTTTTATACTCGCTTTCTAAAAGCCCGTGCGGCTTTTACACTCTCACGTGTGCATGTTATAATTCACTGGGAAGAGAAAATATACTGACGTTTCAAGGAATAATGTGAAAGATTAATGAACTGGACAGCCCTTTTTTTCATTTTTTTCAATGCAACAATTCTTGCTATTTTTTCTTTTGCTTACATCTTGTAGTGTTCGAGATCCGTATTTACATAGACACTTTCTGATATAAGAAATCCACAATTTTGGCTGTGGCTCGATGTCGCTTAAATTTCTCTACTTAAGTTGCTAACAAGTTCTGTTGTTGCTCAAGATTTAAACCATGTTACTTGCAAAATGTTGCTTATAAGAAAAACGTGTACAAATAGAGACACAAGATAAGCTTCGAGTTAAAAAGTTCGAGTTAAATCTTTCTTCGATCTTAACTCGAATACAGGACAACACGAATTTCTCTTTACTCGAACTTCTTTCAACTCCACCAAGAGGCTGGTTTTGCTAAAATCTTTGAAGACACGAATATAAATTTCATGCGTTTGCAACAAATCCTATTCTTTCTTGCAATCGGGCGGCGAGCAATGAGCAGCGCCAATGAGAGACAAAAAACACTGGGAACGAGGTTTGAAAACTTCCTAACTCGAACATGTTTTAAACTTTTTTGTGAGCAGTCTTTTTAGGTTGGTTAACTTTTTTTCTGTGTTTTCGTTTTATAACAATAACCAAGGAGCAATAACAAAGAACATTGTTACATCTTGTTGTTGTTTTTATTTCTGTGTCCCCGAAGTTGAACGAACTTCTCATAATTCGTCGTCGGATAACTCGCACATTCCTTAACTCGAACATTTTTTTAAACTCGAACTATATTTTCTGACTTTAGCGCATTTACTTCGGATAACGCGAAAGTGTTAAATTTGGTTTCCATTAGCGACAGCCATTGCTATAACAACCTTATGAAGAATTTTTTTGTTTTTGTTTTCCCCGAAGTGTACAAAAAGTCAGATACGCAGGGCAAAATAATCTATCGATTTGATAATAGTTCGTAATGAACTCTTTAAAACAGACAAAGCAACGATGTGTGACTTCTTTGACTAATTTTGTCTAAAATATAAAAGTATTATGGTTGTGACGTCTACAACCGGCTGACTTGTAGAGGACTTCCGAATAGTGTCAAAAAACGATGTCTATAGGATGTCATGAAAAGGACGTTCTAAGTACGTACACAACCTATGTGCCGTTGGACATTCAGTAAAAAACGTCCTTACGACGACGAACTATGACTTGAAAAGGACGTCCTACAACGGACGTTTAACGGTCGTCATAAAAATGTTATCCCGCGGACGAATGCGAAAAGACGTCCAAAGGATATCCTTTCACTGTATTTTCTATGGACGACCTCTGAACGTCCTTTCGTCGTCCGTCCTATTATCGCCAAAAAAAACAATCCTTAGGACGTTCGATTTTAGTCCTGGACGTCCAGACCAAAATAGGATCAAGTAAGGACGTCCTCTCGATGAACTGTGCCCACTGGGTAAAATTGTAAAACTTTTCTATTGCATCAATTAATTTTAATAACTCTATTGATTGTTTACAACATCAATTAATTAACTCTATTTATCGCTTACAAAAGATCCATTGTATCAATATTTGTGCAAATTGTGATTCCTCTACAAAACGTATTAACACTGGGAATAGTTTTGTTGTTCTCGATAAAATTGTACACCAGAATAAGTTTCAGTGGTGAGTATAAATATTAAAGTTTTTATTCTAACTTTGAAAGTATCACCTTTGTTTTTGCATATATTTTTAGTACAACAAGTTGAGACGTAAACGTTAGCAGACAATAGAGAAATCTTATATATTACTTGTGTCACAGAGCTGACGTCAGTTCATTGAAAGTTCATTCGTTAGTGTGTGATTGTCTACATTTTGTAATGCACTCCAAATGTTTAAAACGCTTATTCCTGATGGATTGGCATTTTTCGTTGAAACCAGATTTTTTTCATGTTGTTTGTTTGCCAATGTTGAACTGATTTTGATGTTTTTTATATCTCTTTTTTAAAAGGTGTCTCTGAATTTCCAATGTGTTTTTTAACTGATATTGGACCGTTTGATAAGTTTTGAACCAAAGCTAACTAAAGCAATGATACTTTCCAAGAGGAAGCCTGAATTTAAATTTATGTTTGAAAAAATGTGGCTTCTGATTTTTCACAAAACAAATTAGTTGACCATGATATTACTGCTACTGTCTAAGTGTTCAAAGAACTATGCTGGGTATATATTCGGCTGTGCTAACTCGTAGTAATAAACGCATGCAGTCAAACAGCAAACGCAGGCACGGCGCGTATTTTGTACAAACAACAGTACTAAAATGTACAAGATTGCTAAGTTACTTTATTATTATATGTAATACATAGCAACAGTTAATGTTTTAAATATAAACTGTAGAAAATAGGGCGCAAAGGTTTTGTTTATAGTCATTTGTGAGACCTTTTTCTGCTTTGAAGCAAACCATTATTTGGCCTATGGATTTTTTATAAGACTAGTTGTGGAACCTGGCGTCGAAATGCTGGGTTAAGCCACGAATAAATGATCAAAACAATCAAGCCAAAATAAATAATTTAATTTATTTTAGCTTGATTGAAGCCTCAACTTTAAACTAGCTTATCTGTGTGCACGTGTTGCAAACTGCACTACAGGGCTGGTTTCTATCACGTCACAAAATTATTTCTCTGACGCGCGTGTTATGACGAAATGCATGATGGGATACTATGGGACCAGGCCAGAAATACCCGTGTTCTTAGTTAAAAACAATCCTAGTATTCTGTAAATTCCAATGCACAGTTATTTTGTTGTATTTCAAGCGTATTAAACGATGGCATTTTTCCTCACCCAGTATTAAATATTGTTTTACATTGTTCTTTACTTAGGTTAAAATTATGCCGCTCAGAAAAGCTTCCGTGACAAGCATCAAACGGTAAGAAGATTTCTAACAAAATGTTTAATGCTAGTGATGTTGTTTTAGGGTAATATCTTACCCAGGCTACCATTTTTGTTTTAACTTTCGTTATTACTAAAAGGACAACCCACCTAAACACAGCCAAACCGACCTAAAACCAGTAAAACTGACCTAATCCCAGCAGACCCGACCTTAAGTCACCCAACACGGAACAGAACCCACCCAAACCAAGCAAAACCCAGGATGTACATATTTGCTAGAAGCAATTTTACCATCAGTGTCAAATTCTACAATAAAATACTTTAAAGAAGTTCCTGTATTAAGATAAGACCCGTAATCAGACAGGCTGCTGGTAATAGGCACCTTGTTGAGGCTGCATACATAGTCTTTCCTAATTTCCAAGGGTTTTATTGTACTTCCAATCTTCAGGAACGTACAACAAAATATTAAGAATTGATGCACTTTTACAAGCATCGAATTGAGCTATTCCTCCCCCGGGAGTGTTGATATTCTCTCCGTGGTCCTCATCGCCGCTCATCTTAATGGCTACGCTAAAAAAAGATGAAAACAATCCTCCTCGCTATTTAAATTTGGTCAATGACTTATGGAGGTTATAAAAGTGCATAGAAATTGATTCACTTATATTCCCTGCAATTCGGCCGCCGCCATGTATGAACTCGCCCAAAATGCAAATAAGTAATGTGATTTTCCCAGATGACTTTGATTGGATGGAAATGATTAAAGTATTTTCTTATATCAAAGTCCTTGGAGTTATTCAGTCTATTTTTTTATTCTGATATAAAAAATATAGAAATATAGAAAAAACAGGGTGTATCTGATTTTCCACAACTATTGCAACATACCTAATTTGCAAAAATCATGTTAAAAAATCAATTTCGAAGATTCACAAAATTTTTAACACACTCAGCTTAGCACACGGTTTTATAGGGGTTGAACCGAGTTAACTGAGTCGTCGAAGTTTCAATAATGGCAGCTGTCTTTAACAACAATTTCATTCAGTTTTATGATGTTATGTGCATGCTGATGAGAAGAATAACATCTATGTTTTTTTCAGGTTTCTTTTTTAGTCTTATTTAAAAGAGATGACGATAACTCCATGGGCACATTGTGTAACGAAAGAAATAACGATGATTGGGTCATATTAGATGTGTCAATCAAACGTAAAATAAAAAAGAGAGAGAAAAGGTCTACATATACAACATATAAAAATATGAATTAACTCTATCATTTTAAAGTGATAACTAATAACTTTATTTCGGGTTAACATACCCTTTAAAAATTCAAAGAAATGTTTTAAATAACAATATTTTAGTTTAACTCATATCTTTTCTGATTTTTTCACTTCCACGTGTTGTTTATCGGGGTCCATCGTTTTGGGTCGTGCATCTTCGTATGTCAGTGTATCAGCTGAAGCTAGGGGAGGAGGGAGGTGATGGGATTGGCTTTTTTTAAAAGAATCTTCCAAGATATTAGAATTGTGCGACGGGAGAAACTGGATGAAGATTTTGTGAGTTCGACTTGGCACGACAAAACTTTATGTCACATGTCACGTTCAATTTTATTACAAAGTGCATACAAAATACATAAACACCTTAGGTGCATACAAGAACGCACACAATACATTAACACTCTGAGTGCATACAAGAACGCACACAATACATTAACACTTTGAGTGCATACAAGAACGCACACAATACATATACAATAACGCACACAATACATTAACACTTTGAGTGCATACAAGAACGCACACAATACATTAACACTCTGAGTGCATACAAGAACGCACACAATACATTAACACTTTGAGTGCATACAAGAACGCACACAATACATTAACACTTTGAGTGCATACAAGAACGCACACAATACGTTAACACTTTGAGTGCATACAAGAACGCACACAATACATATACAATAACGCACACAATACATTAACACTTTGAGTGCATACAAGAACGCACACAATACATTAACACTCTGAGTGCATACAAGAACGCACACAATACATTAACACTTTGAGTGCATACAAGAACGCACACAATACATATACAATAACGCACACAATACATTAACACTTTGAGTGCATACAAGAACGCACACAATACATTAACACTCTGAGTGCATACAAGAACGCACACAATACATTAACACTTTGAGTGCATACAAGAACGCACACAATACATTAACACTCTGAGTGCATACAAGAACGCACACAATACATTAACACTCTGAGTGCATACAAGAACGCACACAATACATTAACACTTTGAGTGCATACAAGAACGCACACAATACATATACAATAACGCACACAATACATTAACACTTTGAGTGCATACAAGAACGCACACAATACATTAACACTCTGAGTGCATACAAGAACGCACACAATACATTAACACTTTGAGTGCATACAAGAACGCACACAATACATTAACACTTTGAGTGCATACAAGAACGCACACAATACGTTAACACTTTGAGTGCATACAAGAACGCACACAATACGTTAACACTTTGAGTGCATACAAGAACGCACACAATATGTTAACACTTTGAGTGCATACAAGAACGCACATAATACGTTAACACCTCAGGTGTGTACTTAAAACAATATAATACATCACCCTGACTGTATACAAAAAAATACAGGATAGAAATGCAACAATAAAATGACTAAAATAAACGTAGCTTGAGCAATAAATAAACTAAAGGCGTCACACACTAAAGGTAATATATAGAAACACAATTAAATCTAATACACGTAAGCACAGACATCATAAAGCCGAACGTCTTTCTGTAGGCTGCGATGCCTGTGCATATTCATTACAACAGAAACATTTTGTTTTAGCATATGAAACTACTAAGTGCACTATATAATATACCCCTCTATGAAACAAAATTTTGAGATATTCAGATTGGCCCAAATAATTTATCGGCCCTAACTTTTTTGCTTAAATTTTCTTCACTTTGTAGATATTCCGTCACCTTTAATCTGGCCATATCTGCTAAATATTCTGTTTCTGAATAATCCTTCGTCTTTCATTCTATGACTTCATTATTGATTCCTTTTAGCCGTGTTGGTGTAACGAGAAGAACAGAGCGGATAATAACATATACTATATTGCTTATGTTGGTACTTGCCATCGGTGGTTTATATAATCGAATAAAGAAGTTAGAAAGTAGTACCATTGGTATGGTAACAGTGTTAAGATACGAATTACGCAGAAGTGGAAAAAAGTTCAATTGGACAGATGATGTTGTCAGAAAGGTTCGAAAGGAATTAAGTCCGGGTTTACACGACGATGTGAAAAATCTGTTATCGGACAGATTCGAAGATGGCAAGAGACAACACAGCCGAATGAAATTTGAGCTTAAAACAACCCTCGGTAGAGATCTTTTTCTCGACATTTATACACATTTAGAGAAAATGCTGAAAAGAGAAAAAAGTGGTATACTGAAAGAAGTAGCCTCTGCTGGTTATATTGTTGAAAAGAAATATAGTAATCTTTGCAACACAGCTGTAAAGATGTCTCGGGGACAGAAAGTAATTTCATATTCCTTGTATGGCAGTAGCTTGTATTATGCCAATGCTTTGAGAGAATTAATCCGTGAGTTTTTAGCTAGCGACTTATACCACACTTGGACCATGCGTATACATTTTGATAAACATTCTAAGCGTATTACAAAAAGTTTGGAGCCGTATCGCAACATTAGAAATGTTCACTTCTGCGATATCAATGCGATAACAAAGTTTGGAAATCTTGCTGACATTTTAGGAAAGTTTTGGCGATTATTACCTTTGGCCGACACAACTGTTGACACATTTTGTTCACGGGATATAGATAAAGCGATTTTAAAAAGGGAAGAAGACGCTGTCAGAGAATGGTTAATTTCAAGTAAACTCGTTCACGTCATTAGAGACTCGCCAAAGCAGAACACAGGTATAATCCCAGGACTGTGGTGTTTTAAAGTATCAATGGACAGACTTAAAGCTGAGAAATATTTCTCTGCCCTATTTAAAGCAGCTATGCTGTATAAATCAGGGCGTGATTGGGAACTATTAAATAACGTGGTATGGCGTAACATATCAAATACTAACCAACTTGTCATGCAGCACGATTCATATGACTGTACCCGGCATCCTGGTGCCATACCTTTTCCCACGAGAAGAGAAGACAATACTGAGTATGTAGGGTGCCCTGGAAGACCTTGTGCGTGGGAGTACATAAAGAAATGCCCATTAGAATGCCGACCAAAGATGCACCAGGATTGGGAGTATTGTTAGGAAAACGTATTTGCAAATAAACTGTTTTTAGTAAACGGCCAATGCCACACCCAATGCATAAGTGAAATCATACCATTAATTGTGTCTGAATTGCTATCATTTTGTGGACTACTTATTGCGCGTTTTAAAAATCAACAATTCAATCTACTAAAACATTTACATGTTACAATGCTTTTTGCGGAGCTAAGCCAGCGAGCGAAGCCCATTTGCCATTTAAGCGAGCGAAAATATTTCTTACCAAAGAATTTTTTTTAAAAGTTAGTCAAGTGTCCACTTATGACCTTTAGTCCAGTTTCGCTTATGACCTCCAGATTAAAAAGTATTTTACCTACTGGCGTATTTCCAAAAAAGATATTTTTTGATAAATTGTATCTATTTTAATTTTGTGTACTGGGACTGAAGTGGCTTTTCGGCGCGAAGTATGCAAATAAAATAGGAGAATAAAATAAGAGAACAGGAAAAAAAGGGAGAAAAAAACCGCGGAGGAAAGTTTAAAGTTTTGTCAAGTTTTGAGCAGAGGGAAATAAAAGAATATTAATAAAGTTTAGCATTTTTACGGGTTTTATCATGGTTCTTGAATTAAGTTTATTTTTTCCTCTGTGCTTTAAAGAGGATAAAGAAAGAAATGAACTCAGGTTTGTAACGATATTACCTTAACATTCTTTAGAGCTAATTCTCTTTTAATGTATCTTTTATATAGCTAGCTAACGAGATTTTCCAACAATCTACCCAACCTGCTTTTTATTTCTTTTTTTACTAAAATAAAACCGTCTTTTATTTTTTAGATTACGCAACCAGTACTTACAAAACAATGTCGATAGTAATAGATAGTTGTAGCATAGAAATATTCTTTACCAAAAATGTAAAGAACTTTAAACTTGCATACTGGTTGTAAAGAACATGTTTAAAACTCCCTTTTCTTGTACCTTTCTTTGATTTGTAATTTAACTTAGTTTATCTGTTATGTTGTAACGTTGAGTGTTTAATTTATCAAATTCGAAGACGCTACATTGCGTGTCAGGCATGATGCTTCGTGTGCACTGTGCGCTTTGTTGTTGCTAATATGATAAAAAAAACGTTTTTCGATGTTTATCTCAAAAAGCTCTGTGTATCAGAATGCTTATTCTCCAAACTTTATAATAAGCACTCAGTGACCAAATACTCGTTCAGTCCAAATGAGCGTCCAGAGTAATGGTTCACAAATTGCTGAAAAACAAATGCATTTAAGATTCACGATTTTTATAACGTACGGAACAGAACCTCTACCCCTATTGTAAAAATAAACCCTAGAGATCTGTAAACCGAAGTAAAAATTTTCTTCTTCTTGATTGCGTCGTCGAGTATAATTTTTCGCTTGCGAACAGAGGGGACCTGTTCCCGCTCCGCAACCCTTATATATTGATGGTTTTTAGCTATAATCATGTGCAAAATATTAGGAAGAACGCCAATAGTACCCACAAGCAATTATTTGGTTCTTTTAGTATTAGATACAAAAAGTTCAAAGCTCACTTGTCTGTCTATCTTAGATCCTATATTCTATTATCTCAGACGTCAATTTAGCAGTATTTTGCGCATGGCCAGGTCCTCTCGATCCTCTGTGTATTTATGAGGACATGATATTGAGTGTGGCAAGCGTTTGCGTCTGCAGAAGTAGAATTCTCTGTCTATCGTCTGCGGAACAATGTTTAGCAGATGTAGTTCGGATTTCGGAGCCAAAAACATATATTTTACCAAGAATTAAAAATTGCTAAAAAAGCTAGTTGCAGAAAATTTATCTGCAATTTTACTTTTTTTAGTAGTAAGACATCCCGACAGCACTTTTAATATTTTGCGACATACTTGTTTTAAAATGTTTTTTTTGGTGGCAAAGAATCATCATTTTTAAAACATACAAAAAAATACAAACATACCCTGTATATATACCAAAAATGAAAAAGATTCTTCAACCATTGACAAAATATAATGAAACACTACGGCTAATTTGGACTCACTCACTCACTCACTCACTCACTCACTCACTATTTAAGATGGTGAGATATGGCCACGCTGACTTTACGCTCATTGGTTGATTTTAATTCTGTGTTTGCTCTGTGAATTTATTTTGTTTATTGGTGGATTAGAATTAGGGATTTTTTTCTTAGCATGAGAGAAATTTTAATATCTCAAAAGCTTAGTTAACTAGGCTACACCACAAGTGATTACATTGGTTCTTTCTATATTAGAGTCGCGCATTTTAAACTTTCCCTTTTGGTCATATTTGAAAATAATGAGCCATAATAAGCATAGTGTATTTTAAGCGCAGTCTCAGTATGCTTTGTCATTTTAGCCTAATTTTACGGTTAAGTTATGGCTTCTGCTCATTTATCCATATTTTTATCGATCGCCATTTTTATTGAGAATCTAAATGAACACGCATGCGTTTTAATAAAACTTTATCTCGGTGAAACAGGCTGGAGCAATCATATGAGAAAATTAATCCCGGAACGAAGCTGATGGAAGTATTTTTGATGTAATTAAAAAGATGGCCTTAAAAAATAGTGTTTGTCTTTCTCCCCAACCTCAGGATGTGCTTGAATTATGCTTAAATATTAAGGAATTTCATTCCAGATATGCTTGTGGACGTGTAAAAAATCTTAAATGTGGGTGGAAGCTAAGCCTAAATCTTTTTATAAACTTTTATACTTTATAATATACTTTTTAGAATACTTTATAATAACTTTTATAAATTTTGCGATAACTTAGAGTTTTTTATAAAGCCACTAAGTTATGTCATGCATAATTTATATAATCCAGTTATGTTTCAAGTAGCTGTTAAAAGGATTAGATATTAATTTTTAAAGGTGTTAGGTAAAATGGAAACAGCGTAGCGCTCAATTTGCAAGTTCGCTTAAATATAAAACAAGAAGCCCTGGGACTTGAAGATTTCCACCATTAGCAACTTACATAGGCAAACCAGGGTTTCAAATAACCTGGAAAACCCTGAAATTTGAAGTATAGACCTAGAAAACCAAGGAATATGGGAGGAACATTAAATTTCCCAAAATTAAATTTCAATTATTTTAATATGCAACATTTTCAAATTACTACATGCAATGAAACTGATCAACTAAAAAATAAATAATTTACATGTAGCAAATAAATAAAGAAAACACTTAAACTGTATTGATGTAATCGATAACAACTTCTTAACAACTTTAATGAACCCAGTAGTTTAACAGGGTTCCCACGCCTCCTCATAACTCCTCAAATCTCCTCAAATTCAAAAGGTCTCCTTAATTGTCCTCAATTATTTTTGAAATTTAAGTTTTCTTCTCAAATCTCCTCCAAAAAAATTTGACATTTGGTTATTTTCTATGTATGTTATTTTTTATAATATTTATTTTTAATTCTCACCACAATTTGTAGTTGTTGTGGCCTGCAAGCATTACTTTTTTGTTGTGCTTGTATTTGAAGGAAAGTTTCTCAGTTATCTTTTGTAAGAAATTATTGATTCATTTTTACAACTGCAAGTTTTCTTCTCAAATCTCCTCAATTTTGTTAACAAAAGCTCCTCAAAAATCGCAAAAATCTCCTCAAAAGTCCTCAAATCTTCGCAATTTTTGTTTTTAAAAAAGAGTGAGAACCCTGTTTTATATTTCATTAGTTCAGAATTTAAAGTATTAGCATGTGAGTGTCTTACTTTTTAGATGTATGGAACTTGCATTTAATTTTTGCCAGTGTATTTTAGTTGTTTCTTAGAGCTTTTTAGTGTTTCTTGGTATTATATTCGTTTACTGGTTGTCCACAAAACTTGAAGCTAAGTGTTGGACTCGTGTAGTTGTTAGATCCAAGACATATCTGGTAAGAATTGTTGTATTTTTTCGCAATTCGCATAAATGCAACGTCACTGGCATAAATTAATTAATAATATATAAATATATATATAAAAAGTGGCATACCTGGTACATTTTATATTTAATTTTCTTAGCATTGGCCATAATTTGCAATTTTCTTTAAAACATTTTATTGTCCCTTTTCAAAATGCCTAAATTCAGAAACCCAAAAGCATAGCCAATACAAAATAATTTCTTATGCTAATTTTATTAGGCCAGTCTGAAAACACCACATTATGAATTCCAAATTACTACCTTTCTTTTTACCAGAGTTGTTGCACTTTAGATTCTCACGAATGGGACTGAGAAAGCACAAACATGACTAATAGCTGCCACAGTTAGACTTATTTGTCACTTCGTATTTTCTCTTTATTTAATGCTTTCAGTTAAATATGTTGTTTTTATGTTGTATTTGACTCTGATATATAATTTTCTTTTGGTCAAAGTGATAGCTTTTGTCTTTTTAAATAAGTATATATGCCTCTTTTATATAAGTACCAACTTAAAATAATTGAAGGGAAACCGATGTAAATGATGTTGGACTTATATTATAGAGCCTAAAAAGTCGGTTAACAAGTCTTTTTAAATTTTTTAAAAAGCTCTTTTTGTGCTCAAGATATTCACATTTAAAGAATTTCAGATTTAATTATGATGCATAAATTGTCGTATGTCATATTTAAGTAAGTTGTCATCAGTAATTACATTCAACCGTGGAGTGCTTTGAAGTGAAAGTTTTGGCTTTAGCCCAACCAGCTCAGGGACGTATTTGTTATATCTAAAGAATACTTTGTTTGCAGCAGGCGGTGCCAAGATCATGCTAATACTGTATTTCTATTACTTAAAAATAAAAACAATAGAAGCATTCCTATTGGTTTCTCAAACACACGCAATTTTAAAGGCCCCAGGTGAATGGACAAGCAACCCTACGCGTCTAGGCTCTGCGCTGTCTCTATCTATATATCATCAGGCGATATTAAAGATTCTGCCTCACGTGGCGGAAATCAAATATGTTAATTATTTATTCTTTACAGAAAGACCATTTTGTGTGTAAATAATTTATTTTACATCGTATCTAGTCTTTAACGAAAAAACAAATATAAAAATTAATTCATAAATAACGATAGAACGATACGCAACTGTGCTGGTTAATGAAAAGCCACATCAGTATTTGATGAGCATTATGCAGAATGAAGAAAGAGTAAATTAAAACATGGAGAGAGAATTAATGAAATTCAAAAAGACATAAATTTTTGGTTACCATAGAGTTGTCAAAGAGAACGTGTTTGTTTGAAATTCTCTGAAAATAAATTTGTATATAATAATCAAGTGAAGAACTAAAACAGGTTAGTTTTAATTTTTTTTTAAAAAGTGGTATATATAAATCTTGGCTTTGAAGGCTAAACCAAGGTTCAAGGACAAATTGTGAGAACGGATATGTGAAGTTCATATGTTCTTGACAACAGAAATTAATTTTCCATCAAAACGCGTTGAAAAAAGGTATTTTATGTTCTATTTTTGTTGGTATTAATTTGGTGTGGATATTTTCAAAGATTTGATGGTTTGGAAAAAATCACACTTTGGTGTTACTGAAACAACACGGTTTTCTTCTAAAATAACTTCTTCTTCCTCTTCTTTCAAGATATTTGAATTCTTCAAAGTAATAATTTTAATATTCTAGGACATTAAAACACGGAACAGTTTGCGATGTACAGCGGCTCACATGGAACTGACAAGAAGGCTTTTGTGTCTTTCAAACAAAACTTTACCCTCAAATGATCGCCCAAAAATAAAAGATATTGCTACCGAGTATTTAGAAAATTCTACGACACATGGTATTGGGAACATATATAAAACAACTCGGATTTTTCCACGAATATTTTGGATTATCGCGTTTGTTGTATTTTTGAGCATCTTTCTAAGTGGCATACCGAAACTGATTTCGAATTTAACAGCAAACGAGCACATCACTCGAATTCACGATGAAACGCAAGAAAACGGGATCGAATTTCCGGCTGTCACTCTATGTAATGCTAATGCTGTAAGGTTCCAAAAGATGGACACTTTACTTAAACAGTTTTTTCCCGAAATAAGTAATTGGACCCACGAGACATATAGAGAAAAGATTCAAGATTTATTGTTGATGTCTGTGGACTTTAATTCTACATTGTTAAGTTGGTTTGGGGAGCAACCAGAAGACTTCTTCGCAGCAGATACCTGTCTATTTAGTGGGGAAAGATGCAGATATCCGGAGGATTTTTTCATGGTCTCTAGCTCATTTCGTGGAAATTGTTTTACATTTAACTTTAATGGAAGTTTGTTACAAAGAAAAACTGGAGTGAAATATGGACTAACGTTAATTATGGATATTTCACAGACTGATTACAACATTTATATTCAGGACTCTGCAGTATCATCAGTTGGAGCTTTCGTTACCATGCACAATTCCGGCTACACACCACCATCAAACGACGAAGCTCTGTTAGTAGCTCCAAATCAAATAAGTCGAATGGCAATTCGAAAGAAATCAATCCAAAGATTAAAATATCCGTACAGAGACAACTGTGCAGATGGGAATGCAGATTTTAATATGAAAGGAAGAAACTACACAGTATCAACGTGTACCCTCTTGTGCAATATCAAAGAGATGCATAAATATTGTAAAGTTGTGGACACACAGGCCTTACTCACCGCACTGTACTCTTTGGGAAGGCGGTATAAACCTGCTACAACTAAAGACGATTTTAAATGTCTCAAAAGATTTGAATCTCTTTTTAAGAACGGTAAGGTGAAATGCAGTTGTCCCAATCCTTGCTACGAAGAATTTTTTACGAACAGTATCTCGACTGCTTCATGGCCTTCCGAGCCTGAGTTAAAACAGAAAATAATCGAACTGCGAAGGCGTAATAGAAATGTCACAGAGAAGTCTTTTAAGGAAAACTTTTTAGCGATTCAAATATATTACGAAAACTTTAACATCGAGAGGACGGTGCACATACCAGCTTATAGCATCGATGATTTCTTCTCGGATCTAGGTGGCTCTTTAGGCCTGTGGATTGGCAGCTCATTTTTATCGTTACTAGAGATTGGAGCAATGTTAGTCGAAATGATCAGAGTTAAAATTAACTCTAACTTTAACTTTAAAACAAATGCAAATTCAGTGACATCTATGACGTAGACATTTTTACGTTATCAGTGACAGTAAATTGCACGAATAAGGAATGAAACATTCTACGTTATTCTTCAGCACATCTTATTATACATTTAGTTCTATATTTTCGTCAATAAGGTTGACCGTCCAACATGTGTAACTGTTAGAGTTAAATCGTGAAGGTGATAAAGCTTTTGGCACAATATTTAAATGTTCACGTTGTTGACGCAATATGTTTAACTATGTAGACACTATCAAAACAAATTCATTAGAAATTTGCGTAAAAAGTTCCTTGATGTTAATGATAATTATTGCAGTTGCAAATTTGTAAAAGCCTTGAAACAATATCCACAAGAAACACTCAACGGTGTGAAACCTGGGCCTATGTTTGGGATAGTGAAACAAGGTAGAAATTTTGTCGGTCGACTCTAGAATTGCGAAACAACTGTAATAAGATTTCACCTCAATCTTAAAAGTAAAGTAAAAATTAATGATTATTGCAAGTAGTTAAGTCCTGGTAAATCGAACACCGGATACTCAAGCTTTCTTTATATCAAACCTTTTTTTTGGCTCTTTTAAAAAAAATGACGCTATGCAGTCAAAGTGGTTTGGAGTAGACAGAAAACACGTGTGTACAGTAGAACAGTCTTCAGTTCAAGAGGTTCTTTATCAACCTTGACTTGATTACACACACAGTTTACACACACATAACGTTTTAAATTCCTTAGTTTTTAATAAGTCTTGACGTAATACAGATACAAATGTGGCCTGTCCAGACAAATTAAATTTACAAGCCCTCTATATCGGCAAGATTGCACCTTTTCTTGGTAATCATTGTCCCAATTCTTGGAAAAACTTGCATTAACTCAAACTGTTATCACATTTTTGACTAAATTGAACTTAACGGAGGCTTCGTTTTACTCGAATATTAATTGGAACTATTTTCTTGGAGATTCGAGTTACCGGAAGTTAACTGTAATGGTGAAAATAAAACATAGTGTTAAATATGCGGGTTACATTGGAAAGTTTGAAAACTAAAATCAGACCAGTGATGGAGAAGATATCATATTGGAGAGCATATATAACTCAATTCAGTTAAAAAAAAACATAAATTTTTAATTAGAAAAAACGCGCAAAAATGTAAACAAACTCTTTAACAATTTGTTTGTGGTGAACTGTCAGATATCACTCACAGCTTCTATGAATTACAATGTTCACTGTCTCTCTGTGATCCAAAGATGGCAGCTTCGAGTAACGATGGGCGAATTCCTGTAGATCTTTTCGTCTGGTGCATTCCTGTTGATTCTTCGACAGGCAAACGGCTAGTTTATTTTAAAAACACTTCAATACTTTCCAAAATAATTTGGGAAAAAACACTCTTCCCCGCCCCCAGTCACTGGAAGTATTTGTTGGGGTCATTTTCGGCTCAACACTGGCTGTAGTGAGTGGGGTCATACTCTGAAGAAAGCTTTAAAAGCTCACTTTTCCAATAATTTATGAAAAGGATTGTAGAAGAGTGGCAAAAGATGATATAGAAAAAAAGAAAAATAATGGTGAGAAAAACGTTTATTTTGCGGAAGAATAGCTAAAGTATCAAACAACACCAGTCAAACACACGTGATACAGCTAACATAATCCTTAATTTCCATAAAACTAAAATTGCGAAATATCCTATTAGGCTGGGCCATTTTGAAAAAAAATATTTATATCAGCAAAGAAGTAAACTAACACAGGTGTTAAAAATGTCACACCTATCTTTACACATCGAAAGTGATTTTATATTATTATTGAAATTAAAATTGTTTACCCAGGATAGCTTCTTCAGTTCCTATTGGCAGCGAGGTTTCTGCTCAGGGGGTCCTAGTGCATTTAAGGTTCCCATTTGAGATACGAAAGTCGCGCAAGCACAACAATCGCTCAACTAGACAACCGCCTAAGATCTCAATACTATTCTTATGTTAAACGCTAAGTAGAAAGGATAAATTCACACTATTATAGTCTCTGGTATGACTCGGCCGGGGCTTAAACCAAAAACTCTCGCACTGGAAGCAAACGCTCTATTATAGGGCTACCAGTCAGTAAAATTTATGTCGCAAAAATTAATGCCGCCATTATGGTTTCTTAAGGTATACCCATAGATTTTTCCATAACTATTTAGAAATTCATTTTCAAGTTATTAGACGTGCTTTTTTATTCATTTCTCATTTTAAAATAGAATTGTCTGGTAGGCATACAAAACAAGAAAAGAATACGATGACGAGCTTTCTAATGAGAGGAAAATAGAAATATTAATCTGTTATTAATGACAATAAAGAAAATGATTATTAAACAACTAAGCATTTCCAATTTCATCTTAAAAGACGCTGAGATATTTCTAACAATGTCTGTACTCTAATGATTTGCATACCACTATATTTTAAAAACCGACGTTCATAAGACGAACAGTAAAAGACAAAGTAAAATTCTATGAAGCAACGAAAGTCGTGACTGTTTGGCGTTTATCAGGTTGTAGATGGCCCGTTAAAAATTAAGTTTTGTAATAATTTCTTAAAAGCATGTGTAGTCATGTTTGTCTCGCTTATCTCGCTTAAATTTTACTCCTGTGACAAAGACCTAAATTTCGGCTGAAGTGAGTTTCACCTGGGCCTAATTCGAATGTTTAAGATTTTCGTTTAGAAATAGAACTAAAACTCTCATTTTAACACTGCTTAAGAATGGTTTATTCACATTCCGGCCAAAAAAATGTTTTTTTTGTTAAAAAGGAAAGATACAAATAGAACTTTGTCAGGAATAAAATTCATCAAGTAAATATTCCATATACTTTCCTCTCCGAAAAAAATGGTCCTTTAACTTCCATTTTTATACTGGAAGCTCTTGATATTACAAAACGCGAAAAATATTGGAAAAAATCTTAAAAATCACTAATTCTTAGTTTTTTGGTGTTATTCTTGAGCCGAATTTCGAAGGAAAGGAAATAAATCGAATAGCACTTAAATAAGGCGTCCGTATTATCAATAATATGCACTATCTTAGCAGAGTGCATTTGCGTTTTTCTTTTCTTTGCGTCAATTGAAGCATGAAAACAATTTTAAGAGAATAATTTTTTCCTCTCTTTGTTAAAACTTTTCGTCATTAAACCCCAGTAAATTTTTTTCAGATAAGCTATTGAAACAAATATATCCTTCCTATCTAAGACAAGTGGTAGTTAACGATGCCACAAAAGTTTTAATTGGACAGTGAAATTTGTCAATTATTTTCATCATGTACAGTTGTTTATAGTTTTCAGAAAATATATGTACATATTTTGTTGATTTTTGACGTCACACGGCGTACAAAGCTTAGCAGGACTTGTAAGAATGCACTCTCTTCTTGGTCTTCAAAGAGAGATTATAATTTATCGCGAGGTTCGAGCGATAAATAAGACAAGCTAAATTTTAGTAGAACAACATCATCGTAGAAAATTTTCAACAATTAAACAACATGCGAAAGTAGGTAAAAAAAGAAAAAACTTTTAGACTGTTTTTGTTATGTTTGCTATCACAAAATTACAGTGGAATCCCGTTAAAGCGGACACCATTGGGACCAAAAAAAACTGTCCGCTTTAACGGGATGTCCGCTTTATAGAGAGTTTGTGTCAAATTTTATTTTAGATGGGATTTTGACCGAAAAAGGTGATTTATGCTTTACTGGGCTTAAAGTAAGAAGTTAAGAGGCTAGGATTTGAGGGTATATAAATAAATTTCTTAAAATCCCAAGCTGTACGATCAGATGCAAAGTCACTGGGAAACGCGTGAACCGTGGGGCAGGTTATGGTCTCGAAATTCCAGTGCATTACGCACTCATTGGCCCTGACAAAGCTGTGTCTTTTACAGAAAGATGTATTAAAAAGATTTTAGACTCTGTTGATAAAAAAGTTAGAAAATGTCTGAAATAAGAATAAAAATTTCGTTGCAAAATCTTTGTTTCCATTTTTTGTTTTGTACTGTCCGCTTTACAGGGAGTCTTTATAGGGAAAATATTCATTTGGTGCAAAATAAATCGTCCGCTTTAACGAGTGTCCGCTTTATGACTGTCCGCTTTATAGAGAGTTTTTTATAAGAGTTTGACTTAAAATCAGTCCGTTCCAAGTGCTAGTGTCCGCTTTAACGGGCTGTCCGCTTTAGAGGGTGTCCGCTTTAACGGGATTCCACTGTACTTCTACTTTATCGCGCATGCTCATTTGAAGTTTTGTTTCAAGGTCTAGTTGTCTTTCAAGATGTTTTAATTTGTTTACATTCCCACGGACTTAAGGCACACAAGTTAGTATTTTACCGACCAGAAAGTCATAATCGACACTGTCATGGCCGCAACCGTAGGACTATTTTGACCTTAAATATCTCGAGAACCAAAGCCACAAATATAACAAAAATAACACAGTATATTCACAGCACAACAGAATATTGCAGACGAATAAAACGATTTTTGCAATCAATTAATTAGGGTTTTTAAAATTTTATTTGGTACGCTATGCGAATTTTCCGTCTGCATAATCACGCTGTCTTAAATGAACGTATTTTTTTTCGAAAAAAGAAGATACATGAAATTTAGCACAGCGATTGCCAACTTAGTTTTTTTCTTTGGTATGCTTTTTATAAAAGACGGTAGCTCCGCGGAGAAAAGTCCAACCAGATTTGTTTACCCAAGGCGAAGAGTTTAGCAGAAGGTTTCTAGTGCATTGAATTGTACATTTCAAAACACACATACTGTAACCACTTTACATAGAAGTAGCAAGATTCGAGTTACCGGAATACTGTTTTTGCTTGAATAAGTGTCCAAGTGTATAGCGCCCTCCTTTTAATGGAAAATATTGAATAAACGTCTTTTTAGAATGAGCGCCCTTTTTAAGTAAAATTACATGACTATTTTCATATTGTGAATAATGGTGTCATGCAAGAGGTTTCACACAAAGATTTTTTCTTCTTTTTTAATTCGTGCAAAAATGTTTTTTCGAAATATTTAACGAGCAACCCACTCGTAAAAGCGCTATCTCAGATGTTTAAATTAGCGTCCCGGGATGATAATTGTATTTATTTTACGAGAGCATCAACCAAACACGTAAAATAATGAAATCCTCAGAAATGTTTGCATGGGGCTATTTCGCACCAAAGTAGTCAAGTAGTATACTCAGAACTCTTAATTTTACAAAGGCGATCAAATGTAATGGAAATGAACCCAATTAAGGCCGGTGGGGGTGAGTCAAAAAAAAGTCGCCTTCCCCCCCTCTCTGTTTTTTGCAGTACATTTTAAATTCTACCTATAAAAAGTTTTAAGTATCCTGATTAACATTTCCAGAATCATTTTTAGCCTTTTTTATGCGTTTTTCATTTAATTTCACACATATCTCACAGATTTTTTTTTTTCAATGTTCTTTCAATCTGCGAAAAAAATTTTGTGTTAATACGATGTCTTCTCCATCACTTTTGAAGGACTCTTCCGTGCTCAAAAAGCCAGGCGTGAGTAGGGTTAACTGAATATTCTGGCTAGCGAAAACTGTGCTTTCATATTTCTCACGTGTGTCAGATACATGAGCTGACATGAAAATGATTATCATGTCAATTGCATTCTCTAATCCAAATTAAATGCCAATTACCGCACGGAGGAGAAATGCTAATAGGTTTATTTCACAATCGAGTCACATCGAAAGAAATTCATCGGGGCATTATTATTATTATTGAAATTATTTACCCAGGATAGTCTCTTCAGTTCCTATTTGTACTGCTATCAGCCAGGGTCTTGCGAAGTTTGTCGCAGTGCATTTATAGCTCCCATTTAAGCTACAAAAGTCGTGCAAGCGCAGCAATCACTCGACAACCGCCTAATATATCAATGGTATTCTCGTATTGAACGCTAAGCAAAAAGTGTAGATTCCCACTTTTATAGTCGGTGGCATGCCT
This sequence comes from Hydractinia echinata, assembly GCA_030067915.1. Taxonomy (NCBI): domain Eukaryota; kingdom Metazoa; phylum Cnidaria; class Hydrozoa; order Anthoathecata; family Hydractiniidae; genus Hydractinia; species Hydractinia echinata. Next base: position 139,351 of record JASGCC010000314.1, on the reverse strand, counting down.
AGGCGGGGTTTGAATCCAAGACCTTCTGCATTGGAAGCGAATGCTGTACCACAAGGCTACGAGTCGGTAATTATTTTTTTTAATTTTGTTTTTTACTGAGCAACTGACAAACGAACTTTCTTTATATGAAAGAACAAAAAGTGTTGTCAATATAATTAAACAACGTGGCTGCATATGGAAATAAAAAATATGTATGCGTTAGAATTTTGGCATCTCTGATGACGTAGTAGAGATAATTATCACATGACCAATTTATATCATAAAGGAGTCAAGAAATTAAAAGACCACTCAAAAATACAGCAGAGCTGTACGAATCTGCCAGGAAATCATCATGACAAAATCGAGATCGAAAAATATATTTAAAAAATTATATAGATTATAGGACTAACATCGTAAATTTTAACATATTCATGATAAAATCAATATATAAAAAAAGGTCTACGCAACACTTTCTTTTCCGGCTTTAGTATATAAGGTTTATCATATAAGGGATTAGAAAGTTGAAGTGAAACCAGCTAATCTTCTAATGCTAATCTTTAAAAGGAAACCAACGTTGCGGTAGGTTAGCCAACGTTGCGGTAGGTTAGCCAACGACCAATCGGTTTATCGTCTCATCTCTTCTCCAAGCTTATCACGAGGCTGAGGCTTTGGTATGTATGAACTGTAAAAGTAAACGGATGGAGAACTGATGGAGAACCGATGGAGAACTGATGGAGAACTCAATAAAAAAAGTGTTAGAGGGTTAGATTGCATAGAATTCAGAAAATTGATTTAGAATTAAAAACCGTTTAGAATGAAAAAAAAACATGTGTTAATTATACACTGGCATTGTTCGAACTTGCCTGCTTGCGATACCCAAATTTGTTCAACATTCCAAAGTGCACTAACAACGTTTGTTTTTGAAGTGGACCAGCACTCCTCACGCGACAATAGAAAGTTAGTAAGATATCAATTAAACGACTACATAACTAGTTTATGAAGGCCATTTAAATTAATGAAGTATTTCAAAAAAACATTGATCGCTTTTATTAGATAAAGTTATTGCTGCACCGGAATTCGACGAGGGTCAGATAAACGTGATATGGCATTTAAGTTACCCGGCAACCATGTGGTGTAAGGTCTTCTTAATAAAAACAATTAAAGTTTGTAAATTGGTGATTAAGATCTGTGGTATTTCTTAACGATAGATAATGACGTCATTTATGTGCTTTTTAAAGCCGTCTCGAACAATGATCATATTCATCATAACAAACCACACTGACGAAGTTAAGCCAATCAACGCGCATTATTTTGTGCAATAACCAATCAGATGCTGTAGTTTATGCTACGATCGCAATTTAAAAAAGAATAAGAATGTTTTTTTTATTTGTGTCCTGACTCATCTTAGGAATTGGCTCTTAATTTTTGAACAGAAGAGATTGTGTGTTTTATAAACAGGCTGAAGAAGGTGAAGGAGAGAGAGTGTAAAACAGGAACAAAAGGGAGAGAGAAAAAGAAAAGTTTGCAGAACATAAAAGAGTTAATAAAAATATGAAAATATCACTTTAATTAGTTAGAAAAACGTATTCATAAATATTCCTAAAATAGAATTAGTAAAAGGTATAAATTATAGATAAAAAAAAAGGTAAAAAAAAAGAAGAAACAAGTAAAAGGACAAATAAAGAAGAAGAAAACTTCTACAATTTTGGAGAAATGATAGTTTTAGCTTTCTTCATAATCCTGTCACAATCATGTTTTACTATGTCAGATGCAAGGAAGAGCAGAGCTCCAAGTGAGTTATTAATTCATAATTATTTTAATACGTATAGCTAGATAAAGTATAAGGGTAAAATCACAAAGGAGATTTCCTGTCAATTGTATACATAATAAAAAAATCCAATTATGTGTATTATGTTTAAAGGGTCATACTGCGTTTGGCTTGTTAAGTTTTTATGTTTTGTTATCATCGTTTTTCCTAACTTCCTTGTCATTACCAGATGTTTATGACAAGCAACTGTGGAAAGAAGTTCTTCAGAAAAAATTTCTCTACCTCATATAACATGTTTATACTATCCTAAACCTAAGAGAATCTCAGAGTAGTTTTGCTGATCTGGTAAAAAAGTATATAATTTAAAAATCCCATTTAAGAGTAGTTATGTTAAGTGAGGCTTGATTCGTAATAACAGTTATTCTCCGTTTAAAAGTTTGTCCAAATTTTCTGAAATATGCAATGGTTTTTATACGTTCTTAGTGTTTTCTGCGAAATTTTAAAACCTCCTAAATTCTCCTAAAATTAATTTTTTGTAAAAATCTGTGGTCACCTTGCTATATTTTGTTTTGAAATAGGTTTCAGGAGTACGATGAGAAGTCTTTTTTTTTTAATTTTCAATTTCCATGTTTTGAATAATTTTGTAAAAAATAATAAACTTTTAACCTTTAGCCGTCGTAATAAAGCTTTACCTAAGAACATTTGTTTATGCTAATGTCTTTCTTTTCACAGGAAGTGTCTTTTCATCTAACCAATGCTATTTTTTAATTCTTTTTTTTAGTGTGCAAACAACATACCGGAATCACTATAGTTTTAGACAACACGAGGCACGTCTCTCGAAATATTCATGAACTTGAAAAAGAAATTGAAAGAAAAATCCTTTTAAATTTTCAAAACCGCCAACTGCAGTATAAACTAGGCGATTATACAAATAACGCTTTCTGTAGTGGAGATGGTATAAACATAAATGACGATGCATATGGAGACAGCAAAAGTTTATATAAGATGAAATGCGCGCGACAGTTATTGACTAGCCTGGAAAACACATTAATGTCAAACAACAAAGACATTGATTCCTACTTGATGAATATCGCTTTATCGCTATCTGTTTCGAAATGGCTTCCACGATACATCATCCAAAGATATGGTGCAAACGAAAGCTATCTTGTTGTCTTTTTGAACTCGACAAAATTCTCACAGCAGTTATTTAGCGTTGGATTGGTCAGAGACGTAACTGGGAAATTTAGTCTTGATGGAAAGGAAATGAATGAGGCGGTGACTGAAATAATGCAGAAGATATGTCCAAACGATTTTCCATCTGGAAAAGAGTCCACAACAACAGCAACAACAAGAAAAGCTACAGCGACAACAGCACCAACGACAACGATGGATGAGATAACTGGCATAACGACAACAAATAATACAACAACAGCTGCATCGACGACAGTGAACGATATGAATTCTGCTACTCCAATAACAACACAGAAAATATCATCTTCGAAACCGTTTACAAACACCAACACTTTAACATCTAACTCAACAACTGACATCCCACTAAAGCCCTCCATAACGCACCATGCAAACGCGACTTCGGTCATCCAATCTACCACTGCAGCAACTACATCCAAAGCTACAAGTAAGTTCAACATGCTACACATAATAAATTTTTGAAAAAAAGAAAACTCGTTACTGTAATTAAAAATTACGTCCAAAGTATTATATACCGTTCAAAACAGACTTTACCGTACTCACTCTGAAACTCCTAGGGGGGGCAAAAAATTTTTTTTTGGAAGTTAAAAGTAGCAAAAGGATACAAGTAGAAAAAAGCTGGCAAGGGACCAAAATTTTTATTTATAGATGTTTGACATAGATTAGGATTCTGTAGTTATAAAAGTGGTACACCAATTTTTTTTAATCAACACAACATATCTTGCTATATATTTATATTTCCACCGGTTCAAGGGGTAATAAAATTCTGTGAATCCCTTAAAAGGCGAGTTTTAATTTTTCACTAGGCTCGATTGATCGACCATATCAAATTAAAACGTTTTATTTTTAAATACACCAGTTCCAAATGTTGTTTACTTCTTGAAGTAATTACAGAATCGCCAGCCGCGAATTAAATCAATCACCATTTAATGTATTTATTTTTACATAAATTCGCTTGCACTTATAATTTCAGTATACGATATAGATCGTGCGGTTTGATACAGCGTTGTATATCTGATCGAACATTTTAGCAACACTTGACTTTAATTCATGTTTATTCCTTCCTAGCCATATTTTCTACAGTTGATCCCAACGTTTTGAAACAAGGTATACAACTGTTTTTTAAATATTATGTTATCACATAATTACCCATAATTCCCTGTTCTTTTGTTTAGATGTGGAACAATTCTTAACACAAAACGTCACGGAAGCCCAACTGTCAAATACATCTTGGGCACAAGTAATTTTTTTATACTTTTTTGAAGAATATTATTTGTAAAGCCAAATTGTTGGGAGTATTACACCCAACAATTCATTCATTTCCTAAGTGAAATATTCATTCATTTATTCATTCATTCATGCATTCATTTATTCATAAAGTTATTCATTCATTCATTCACTCACTCACTCATTTATTCATTCATTCGTTCATCCGTTCATTCATTCATTCATTCATTTATTTATTCATTTATTCATTTGCTTATTCAAGAATTCAAGGTCCTGAATTAATATGCTAAGCTGTTTTTCCTTGCTTTAGACCTTCTTACAAACATCTTGTGAACTTTTAAAAAAGGTTTCCGATGCGGAAAAAGAGGTATTATATTGTTGTTGTTGTTTCTAATGCTGCTTGTTTGTTTATTTGTTTATTTGTTTATTTGTGTATTTGTTTATTTGTTTATTTGTTTATTTGTTTATTTGTTTATTTGTTTATTTGTTTATTTGTTTATTTGTTTATTTGTTTATTTGTTTATTTGTTTACTTGCTCTTGTTTTGTTGGTTTGACAAGTAATTTTGTTTATAAAGGTGAAAGGCGAGAAATTGCTGCAGTTTATGGAAAGAACTTTGCTTAAAGTTGGTTCAAAACTTGTTGATGGAGTCTCTCTAACTCTTTCAACAGATGATTTAGGTGAGTACAGATACTACAAAAAATATCTTGAGCAATTTCAACGTAACATATATGTATATTTTATCTATCTATGATTGAGTACTGTTCACGCAAATTTAGACAACTATAGTTCACCCCAAAACTTCACTTTATTGACATGTGAGGACGATCTTTCTATGTTAGTTACATAAAACAGGCTAACCAGACAAGCAATAATGTTGGCAAGAAGAATTATAATCTATTGATTTTAATTTTTCTTTTACTTAACATTCTCATTTTTCATTGTGCGTTTTTGCTTACCACAACAACGATCAAAATATATTACAGTCTTTTCTTTGTGAATACATTGAGTAGGTAAAACGAGCTCTATTCACCCTCCTTCTAATACTGTATATTTCGTTTAGTCGCAGAGGTTCAATCTATCAACAGGAGTGAGTATCGGGGTTATGAATTTCCAACATTCAACATTACATCCTCGGAGACGTCTTTGTACTTACCAGAAAACTTACTAAAAGAAACTTCTGCAGGTATCTTCAGTTAGCACTATTTTTCTTTTCAACACCATTGTCTTACAGGGGTGTTTTTTATTGCTCCGGCAATTATGGCGTAAATTTTTCCATCGCGCCAATAAAAGCGCCACCTTAGATGTTTATATTTGGGGTTTCGGCCTCTTTCATTATTAAAAACCAACAGGTTGCGTATAATTAGGACTGCAAGTTATTTTTATTTGTCGTAACACTCGGGTAAATTTCGATGAGATTGTTGACATGTTGTTTTCCAAGTCTTAGACTGTTGAATGTTTTTATTCTTTAATTTATAGATAAAATCGCACTGCTAGCAATGAAATACAAACCTTTGAAAGCAATGAAGAAAGAGAGGTATGTCTCTTATATTAACTGTCTATTTGAAATGCATATAACAGGATGTCAATTTAACTGATGTTGGTCAGCGTGCAAAAATACCAACTACAATAAAAAACTGCTAATTTTACTGTCTGTTCGGTTTTACTCACAATTACTCATTATGGTAAATTTTTGGTGGATGGTTACTTCCCACAGTCTTCCTTTTTCTTTTTTTTTGTTGGAAACCATATTTCAAATAATTAATTTCTAATAATCTCATAATAACCAGACATGGTTTTTTAATTGCGTATTCTTATTACTTTGTTAATTCTATTATTTTTATATTTTATTTTCACAGAAAACATTTTTCACTTCCTAATGACGTCATATCCATAACATTGGATCCTCCAGTGAAGACTCCATTTAAGGAGCTACTAAACTATACGATGAGACGAAGAAAGGTAATTAACTGCGTAGTAGTCGTTAAAATACCACTTGGATATTACTCACACCGCAAACAAGTTTCATTCAAATGGATAAACACGAATCAATTTTTTTGTGTTTACGTCAACACGCGCTAAATTCGTTTTAATTAGCTTCAATCTTGCACGAAATTGATGAGACAAGGGCATTTTTAGCATTCATCCGTCGATACTGCGCAGACGGCAGGCTGAAAAATCTCTGCTTTAACCATCTACAGGCTTAAGTCATGTGGAGAGCGTGTAGATTTGCTAATCCCATTCTCTTGCAAGCCTACAATACGGAATAATTTATTTTAGCACATTCTAACCAAATAACCTTCCAAATCCGCTCTGAATATCCCACAAGTCGAACCTAATATAGAGAAGTGCGAAAGGAAATTCAAAATTTGCAGTTTTGTTTCAACATATCTCGGCGAAAATTGTAGCTTGAAAAATTTTATACATACTACCTCTTGTTGGTCTTTTTAATACTGGTCAGGTTTTGCATGACAATTTAGACCTTTACACAATCGTGTAGTAGAAAAAAATGAGGAAAAAGACTGTTATAGTTTTTTGTAAGTACTGTGGACTTCAAAAAACGCATCAGAAGCTAAAGTTTGTTTCTCATTGTAACACAAGAAAGTTTGTCATTTTCATTAGAACGGTTGTGTTAAGGGGACTGGGTCGATTGATTTAAACGCGGGAATAATCTAAAAGTATGTAATTAACAAGACATATTATTTTATAGTGATTGGAGAAATTTTTACTTTCGATTTATTCGTGAATGAATATAATTATCCATTGGTGCTCGTAGAGAAATGCTTAAGAAAAGCTTATGATTTAATACTGTATATTTTTAGAACAATTTTACAGACCATCAATGTGTATTTTGGAATACGAGGTCAGTGAATTTATCATTTAGTAAATGCATTCTTTATTGAAAACTAAGCCATTGAATTTTTATGGAGACATTGCTTATAACAGTTTGAGTCTCCCACCAAAAATTATCTGCTGATCTGCATGCATTTTATCGAAGTTGGATAGGTAAAAATTAAACAATTAAGAAAGAGGCCAATCTGTAAGCATTTATCTATAATATTTTAGAACACGAATCTGGGACACCACTGGTTGTTTTGTATCAAAAATTACTGATGATCATGTCACGTGCGAATGCAATCACATGACGTCATTTTCTATTTTGATGCAAGTCGAGGATTTTGAGGTAAATAAACTTATTTCTAATTTTTTTATTAACTATATCTGTGTTTATATTTTATATCTTTGTTTATAATTTTTATATTTATTATTCATTTCTTAGGTATTTAAGTCTTGTAATAAGTTAAGTCTTAAACAGCAAAGAGTTATTGGCTATTTAACTTTTATGTCATATGTTGAAATAAATATATCGCTGATAGTTGTAAAAATTGAAATTATTTTGTTTTTTTCAAAAGAAATCTGTAAAAAATAAAATTCTGTTTAGGTTTCAGACAAACATCACATTGCTTTGATGGTGATCACCTATGTCGGATGTGGAGTTTCAGCAGCATCATGTCTGTGTTTAATATTTATATATATCTTCCTCAGGTAGGTTTAAACTTTTTAATTTAGTTTTTAAGGTCTAGAAGGAACAACAGGATCACACATAACAATGATTTATACAATAATTCGGAGGTCTATGGAAATTTACGATTTTCTTGTTATTTCTTTAATGATTTAATATAAATATTTGCTATACTTCTCGTACATACTCTTAAGCCGTTGGAAAACATCCCTTCGTGCAGGTTCCCAAGATTGACAGCAAACAATCAATTTTGTTGTTATGCAATGTCTTCCAAGTAGTATTTATTTGACGTCATATATTCATGTGTTGCAGGCGGATGTTAAAAATTGATCGAAATGTCATTCATGTAAATCTGGCTGTCGCCATCGCGATATCAAATGCACTGTTTTTATCTGCAGATTCATTGGTTGACAGAAAGGTACGTTTCTGTTCTGTTTAAAGTGAGTTTTAATAGAAGCTTTTTAGTTGACAGAATGATTATAAATTCAATATGTCAAATAAAGAAAGAATGAACAGCATACAAGTAAATATTTAAAACCTTTCTATAACGAAAACACTAACTAAATAGAGGAGACATATTGGCTTAAAAAATTGAATGTTGTCCGACCATTTTTCCTTTTTGTCTCTCTCGGGATCATACAAAGCTTGTGAATGTACATCAATGTCAGCTCCAATAAAATCGATACGCACATCATGAACACGGAAACAAAAGAGACTACTTTTAGAGAGAATACCTATTCAAAGAATATTCTGTAGCAATTTGATGAACAACTTTGTGTCACAGTGACTTAAAAAAGATTTCATGATAATATATACGTGCATATGGTAGACGAGACAGTAGAAAATATTTTTTTGTGTATTTATGAGACTTCTTTTTTAATATTTCAATTTTTTATTTTAGAATGTGTGTTTGGGAATTTCGATCAGCATGTTGTATTTTTACCTAGCAACTTTTTTCTGGATGTTGGTGGAAGGAGTACACGTCTATCTAATGATATTTAAGGTTTTCAAAAGCAAGAAGAGAATGCCGATTTATTTGCTGATTGGGTGGGGTGAGTTATTTTGTTTATCTTTTAATTGATAATTATTTTATATATTTTCTTTTTTGCTTTATTGCTTTTCCTTTTTTTCTTTTTTTTTGTCCGGAGTTGTAGTACACGTTTTTAGTTTAGAAACATTTTTCTCAATTGTATAATAGCAAGAAGAATCCTTTTATTTTTATGACTTTGTAAAGAGGTATTGGAATTTTAAAGTGAGAGATTCTTGCAAACAGGGAGTACCAAAAATCTACAGGAAACGATAAGAAAAGTGAGATGGTACTGTGAATATCATTGAGATAGATAGTATCTACAAGAAATGTCAAAAGATGTCTTTTTTGCAAGGCAAAAGTTGTTAGCTATGATTGTGATTTTGTTGTTTCAATTTTTTACTCATTTTTTGTATACATATATAGCGACGAAAATTATATTTAGTGACGATAACAGGAAAATATTTTTAGACCGCTGAAATTAATATAAGAATGTGTCTCAAGTATATTTTCTGTTCAATTTTTTAGTACCACCTGGAATAATTACCGCTGGAACAGCCCTGAAGTTTACAGATCTCATGACTACGGATGGTTTCTGCTGGGTGTCCACAAAACAAGGCATTATATGGACGTTTGTCGGACCCGCATTGTTTGTGATGAGCGTGAATACTGTCATTTTATGCATGACGCTCAAAACTTCTCAAAGAATCAAAATTGGTACCAACGAAGTGCGAGAAATACGACGAATTGCACGCTTAACCATTGTGCTTATGCCGATATTTGGGATTTCCTGGATTTTTGGCATTTTCGCTGTAAATAAAGAAACAATCGCATTCCAGTATGTTTTCACAATTTTGAATGTCTTTCAAGGATTGTTTATCTTTATCGGGTATGGAATTATGAACAACGAAGTTCGTCGCGAAGTGTCAAGAAAAAAGCATATGTCAGAATCCGCCGACATTCGGCATTCAACATCAACGGCAAGATCTAAAAAATATAACGCCGTGTTTTGTAACGCAGCGTTTTCCACAAACGAAAACAATTCGATTAAGAATAAAGATGTCATACAGACGCCGACAAGTCGAGATTATGATGATGTCTTTACCGACACATCCTCGCCGTATTCAATAAACGACGAATTTTATCGTTCGTCAATACAAAGCTCTTACGGCTCATGGATGTATGGGGATTTCGGAAGCTCCCCTGGTCAAAGTTCCATGTACTCTCTGAGTGATGAAAGTTACCGATCAACAAAATTTTTAACATTAGAAGCATTTAAAGTATAGATGTATTGCGACAACGGATTGCATTAAAGATGGGGAAAACGCTTATGTTTTTGTCGACACCCGATTGTTCTTCCGGAATCAATAATAAGAACATCTGTTTATTTCCTAAGAAGCATTTTTTATATTAAACTCAAAACGCTAAATACCGAACGCTATTTAATCTCGAACCTAATACACGCTTTTTTTTATAAGAAAATAATTCTAACCAGGCTGGTCATTTTTCTTACATATCTATAGTTCTATACAACAGACTTATTTTAACCTGAAATCCCAGCTGGATATTCTTATAAAGCATGTTCTTAAAAAAAGCAAAAGCGTGTTGAACATGAATTTATTTCAAACCACGTGCGTTGTTTGTCACAGTGAAGGATGAAGAAATTTTGTGTTATGATTAATCTAATCTTTCTGTGGTTAGTTCTGCAACGTGCTGCTATTTTTTAAAGTAGATGGCTAACCGACACATGCTAACGCGATGTTTTTAAACAGAGATTGCTAAACTCAATACTTTTTTTTTCAAATATACGCAATTTTATGAGATGAAAGTAAAACCCTTAATCGAAATTTATAATGTTTATAATTAGAAATATTTTATTTTATTAAAAAATGTAAAAAATTAATTATTTTATAAAATATTACTATATTAAATTTTGCTTTTTCGTTTGTATTGCTTTCTACTAAATCACAGAGGCCATCTTAAAGCGTATTTTCCAGCTCTGTACGTAGCGTAACTGCAATTCCCACAAGGCTTATCCTTGGCATGTTAAAATCGTGATCTCTGGTCAAAATGTCTAGTAAACGTATAAGGTTGTGAAATACTGGATACACTTTCTTAACGTTGCCCCTCAAGTTTAGTGAGCATCATCTAGTAATGCCTTAAAATATATTTCCTTTCATGAGTTGTTTTTGCTTTGAACAAAAGCATGAAAAGATGCGTTTGATGAAGCCTCAAATAAATAACACAAACCAAAATATTTAACAAACAAACCAAAATATTTAGTTTTCAGTTTTTTGTGGTAAATTCTTCCGCCTAGATTTATTAGGAGCTACTACATATGTGAGGATATATAAAATCTCGCAAATGGCAGCCAAATAGACATTGCAGACAAATAAATAAATTGAATTTTAAAGAATACTACAGCGTGCATATTGAACATACTGACAATGAGCGGGACTTGAACCATGGTCGCTAAAACTGCACCAATATAGAACGACTATTTGGATAATAAACATGAAATCTGCACAAATAATTCTCTTCACAACAAAAATTAAAAAAGACCCTGTTTAAGCAAACAGCGCGGTGAATAAATAATAACAATATGAGTTTTGCATGCACACACAGACTTTTGAAGAAGTCTATTTAACGTTGAGGCAGAAATAAGACGAGAAATCCTGCATCTTTCTTTTTCCGCAAAATAGAAATAAATGAAACAGTCGAAACTATGTCTTCTCGTTTGTTATTGGTAGTGATGCGAATTATCGGCCTTTTACGCGGATAACGAACATTAGCTTTGCGTTGGTTTAAGTGTATAACATTAAGATTAAAAAACATCGGTTGCATTATTAAAAAATTCAAGATTACACTTTTATCTACTTGAATATCTAGCTGAAATAATCGACAGCAAACATGCAATTATTTGATGAAATGTGTCAATGATGAGTAAAGGGCGCGGAACATTGACACTATTGACATGTGTATGTCATTTGTCAAGTATTGGCACTGGGAGTGGACGAAAATTACGAAATATTAACTCTGCGAGTTACGAATTTGCGTTCTTAAACTTATCCTGAGGTCTTTTTTCTATTTATATTTTATAAAAAATAAAATAAAAAAATGTTGAATAGATAAGTAAATAGTCTAAAGTAGCAGTTACAACGTCGATAAAAATTGAATTAGATAGAGATGGATGAAATGTGTCACACAAGCTATGACACATCAGTTTCAAAATCAATTGCAATTCTATTGGTTAAGAAACCGACCAATTATATATAAACAAAGCGTAAAATAAAATCGCGTTTCAGGGTGAAGTGATTTTAACGCAGGAATTACCAAAGAAAGAAAAGCAAACATCTGAGGAGAAGAAGATATATTAAGACACCATAATGGCAACCTCAACTATGTATGCTATTGTTTTTCTCTCACTGGCATATATCATGTTGATTCTTTCGTGTTGTTGTTGACATATAAAGTTTATGATATTGAAAATTAATTGATCAAATAAGAGTGTTTTTAAAACTGATGTTACTTCGACGTACCCACCGAAATAATGTTGGTGTGATTTTTTGCTCGCTTTTTACTTGGTTTGGTTTTTTGTGATGACTTTCATCGACTTGCGATGAATTGTTTATTTGTATAATGTTCTTTTTGGTGCGGACGTTACATATTGCTTACCAAAAAGGCAGAACATGAAAATGATAAATAAATATTTTAAAATCAAAACTACGGAAGAACGTATAAACGCGATATAGATATACGTTGTAAGGACAAGATATATATAGACAAAATCGAACAGAACGGATTGACAAGACAAGACCAATTTTGAAGAAGAATATTGTAATTTTTACGACAACCGTTATCAATAACAATTTGCAGTTCCTCATTTGTCACATCCGCAGGTTAAACATATTCAATAACAAGGTTGTAGAGCTATTCTAGAATTAAAGAATATAACTTTGTGCAAATTTTATAAAAAAAACTTGACATTTTATTGATCTGAAAATTAGCATTCAGACTGCAGACGTACACAATTTCATCAAAAAAGGATACGCACAAACAAGACATATGATCACACAGACCTCAGAAAATATGTGACGGAGTTTTATCCCATAAAAAGTATATAAACACTCACACACTGTGTTTACGCTAAAGCAAACTTAGTAGTTCACGACTGGCGTTAAAAAACAGGATTTATAACAATCCCTACAGCGTATAGAGGGATGGTTAGAAAGAAGGAGTCAGTTATATTTGCTTCAGAATGGCAAGCTAAAATATTCTCGCGAGTTAAATGTGGACTACCTTTTTTACCCTATTTTACAGGACGCTGCTACTGTGCTTTAGCTACCTTTTTAAAAAATGGTAACTTTTAACTCGTTTACCACACACGTTATAATTGATACAATTAACACTTATGTGTCAAGATAAGCCGTTGAGTTTTACCTAGGTGAAATTTTTACTTCACAAATTTCTACCAAAATATAGTGTCACAATGTTTTTATAGCGGTTGTCTTAATTCTACGCTCCCATAAAATACTAAACTTATAAACATTTATAGCAAACTTAACACTTATTTGGTTATATCACAACTCTCAAAATTTGCTAATTATTGCTGACGTCAGTATGGCCATTTTTTTAAAGGAGCTTTTAAGGGTTCTGACGTGAATTATTCCGTAAAGCAGACATGTAAGAAAGTGCTACGAGCACGATTTAAACGCTACTTATCTAACAAACGCATCTAAAAAAGTAGCACTGTTGCAAACAAATTTGCAGGTTGATGCGTTTGTCTCAACATTGTGGTGACAGGTTGTACAATCCACTTGGCCATTGTTATCTGACTATTATCTCCCCTCTGCTGTTCTAATCTTCGTTTTTATGAAAGGATTTAATCACTAATTCATAAAGCAGAAGTTTTTGAGAGAGTATGAGAAAAGAAAACGGTGAAAAAAAAACAAAAATTATAGAAACAAAGGAGTAGGATGGGCATTCAGTAGGAAACTGTAAAAGGATTAACGAAAAGAAGTATAACGGATTGTTTTGTTAAACTATTTTTTATACTTTAGATTTCGGAGACATTTTTTTTCAAATTAGACATAAAAAACCAGAACATAGCTGGAGGCTTTTTATACAAATTAGATTTTTTCTAAGACGCAGTAACAACATCCCAACAAGTAAATACAGGCTAGAGGTTTGTATTGCCTGAATAACACGATCTGTAATTTCAAAAAAAATATTTATTTTCTTTTTTCATTCATTTTCATTCATTCATGCAAATTACAAAGGTCGATTGCATATCGATTACACTAGGTCAAATTTTAACAATACAGTAAAATCTCTTTAGCGGACGCAATAGAGACCACAAAAAGTGTCCGCTGAATAGAGGATATCCCAAAATTGACTTTCATTACTTCAAAAATCTTGGCTACGAGGGTATAGTCAAATCGATTGTAATGTGTTAAGAGACTTATTTTGGAAGAATTATAGTATGCTATCTTTCGTACATTAAAACACAATCAAGACGTTACAAAAAACTGTAAGACTTTAATTTAATATTTTTAACTTGTAACATGTTATGTTAATTAAACCAGACGAACTTCTTATAGAAATTGTTTTACTTGACGATGTCTAGGCGTGTTCGCTATAAAGAGTCGTTCGCTACAAGGAGGTTTTGTTATGACAGTTTGAACCGTTTTTGAGTTAAGTGTCCGTTGTAGAAAGAATGCCCGCTATAAGGAGGTTTCACTGTATTGGCCGACTGCCCAACAGGTTTAAGCACCTGGCATATAATTTATCTTTGTAAGATTATTTAAGTAAACTTGTCTTTGCATTTAGTCACACCAATGTGACAAACAAAAATGACGTATCAATATATGCTAAAAAGTCCCCCAAAGCTTATAAAAACAATTTAATTTTGTTTTTCAAAAATGGGTGCTGGATAAGCCCCACCTTCCGCACGAATAGTGTTAAGTGCAGGTGTTAGGTATCGTGGATTTCTGCGGTTTTCTAAATAAAGTTTGTTGAACAAATTTTATTTATTTATTTATTTTTTGTTACAATTTTTTTTCTACAAAAACTAGCGAAAATTTTTAAACTGTTTTATTTACGGATAATAAAATAAATAAAATTGCTTTTACAATTCTTTTAACAATTATCCAGGAAAGAAGAGGGGTATGCAAGAGGGGGACAATTATCCGGAGACAATTATCCCGGGGGTATTGTCCTAGAACCGTGATAAGAAGCACAATAAATTTAAAGCGGATCCTTCCGCTGGTGTAAACAACTAGTTATAATAAAAAACTCTAACTCTCAAACTCTAACAAAAGTTTATCATACCTACATGAAAGATTGGAAATCTCCATAATAATAAACACAGTCTGTCTCTCGTCCAATTTTGGGTCATGTTTAAACCACGCATAAAATATGATAATTTAAAAATAACCAATGCTATTCATTTTTGTCTACTTTGCGGCGACGTATGAATTTTCATGATTTTTCCACGACTAGTGTCTATATTAATAACAGCCGTATTTTTTCTGTCGACCAAAAGCTCTTCGTGTTAGCCACGCGCAAAATCTTGAAGGATACAAATAAAAAATGCGACTTTGTTGTGATCCCTCGGGTATAGTAAACCAATCATAAGGCCAGATTTTTATAAAAAAACAATCCAAGATTTTTGCGGCCTCGAAATACCGACGAAGTAATGATTAGAGCCATGATAAAGATAGCCCGGCCTACCTGACTTTTTTTTCTTCTAATTCTTCTTCTGCAGTTTTTAAGTGAGGGAAGAAAAAAGAGTCAGGTGGACCCTGATTTCAATTTTTGACAGTTAAAAAAAAAACGAACTTTGAATTTTCGAAATTTTCCCGCATAATTTCGTAATTACTCATAATTATGCGAATTTAAATGTTACTTTAAAAATGGTAGGGGTAATAGAAGCAGTGATCAGAAAACGAAGAAGCTTTTACCCTAAAAAGGCCGTCCAGCGCTTGAAATGAAATTTTATACCAAATGCAATGTTATTCACATGTTTAACGAACCAAAGCTTCGAGAGCAAGCATATGAATACACCGCAACATGATACGATTATACAGATTTACCTCAATGAGTGTGCTTGTGTCGACTTTTTCCTCTCCTTTTTTTGAATGAAAGAAATGACAATAAGCAGAATTATTTATTAAAAAGCAAAAATAAACCACCCTAACAGCCAACCTCGTCCCCAGGGCATCTTGTATCTTTTCTGACCCCGGGAAGGCGATACGAACATGGCCCTGGAGGAGGCCTCGTCACGTGACCTTCCAATACACAGTTTTTCTGTGTGTAATATTTAATGAGATTTGTCTCAATTAACCAAAGTTTTATATATAACCTTGCAGAGCTAAGCGAGCTCGGCGTTTTACGTCACAGATACGTGCGGCGAGTTTGTTTTGATTCCTATACAATCATGTTATTTAGGCTGCTGTTTACTTGAAGAAATTCAAGCAATTTAGTTATGTGTATTTTACTGAATTGGTGGGCTAGCAAGCACTGGGTTGCAAAACTTGTACCTAGTAGGCGAAACTTGGAAATTGGTAATGATTTGCCCACCTGACCATAGCACTTCGTTGGTTCTCTAAGGTGCAAATATGGCTACATAATTTTCAAATGGACGTGTCATTCTAGGTGCCTGACTGAAAGTAGCTAGGCAGAAATTTAACTTCATATTAACATTTACATTTTTTATTCATTTTGACTGAACTTTAGAATTCTCATTTACTGTGAGTTCATATCTGTGTCTGCATTACTGCTTTTATATGATGACCAAGATTTTGCTGTACGAATCCCAAAGTAGCTTTTTTATTATTTTTTTGCACAAAATTTATTTAAACAATGGTTAACTGAAACTGAATTCGTATATGGTGGACTCACTGCTTGCAGTTATATTGGGTGAAAAAGGCTTCAAAAAAGTATTTTTTTGCTTTTACATTTTGTGGCCTCAACATTTCCAAAAAGCCACCCATTGCTGATAAATTCTGCTTTTTCTTTTCCTAATGACATGTTTTTAAAACACCGTACAGCTTTTTTATTTTTTACTCAACAAGCTCACATTTTATTGCACACACAGATATACAAAAACAGTTTTTTTTTGTTTAAAACATAAATAATCCAAAAATTTTATCAAAAGCATTATGCTGGTTTGAAAATTAAAATCGACAAGTCCACATGTGATCTGTTTTGTCGATTCAATGTATCACTGCCTTAAAGTTTTAGAAATAATTGGTATACGACTTTACCAACATCAAAGTATTGCTACCTTAAAAGAAAAAAATGTTTGGGGAATAATTTTTTGAGGAAATTATTTTGGGGATTTTGGACGTTCCATAAAGTCGCACTTTTTAGAGCTCATCAAAATTCTGCTGATGTTCAAAAAACGATTTTTAATTGATATATACATCTATTTATTGTTATCATTCTGCTTGGAAAATATTTAAAATGCCAAACTAGCTAACCGTGAAGATTAATTCAGTATTCTCATAAGAGCATCCAATCACAAAAATATATCAGCAAAAAGATATTCTTTGCAACTAAATTTTTCGTTTACTGGCATAATTTTAGGTTGAATCTTATCTGACCTATTTCTGAGGTTAGAATAGCTTTTAAAATTTTCGGAACCTGTATCTTAGTCAACATTGATATGCTGTCAAAAACGGCTTATCGGCATCTCTGAAAAGGGCTAAATTCTGAAACTCAGAAAGTATGATGATAATAGAACTATTTTTTGGCTCAATTTCACCAAACCAATCTAAAACCATATCATACCAAATCTCAAGTCAATATTTTAATTTTTACTGAAGTTATGGGACGCAATATATATATACTATATACGATTTAACCATATGCCAGATTGAGCGCTCAATCAAAGTGTGACTTAAAATCTGATTGAGTTCGATTTTCTGAAATTTCTTCATAGTGTTTTAAAAAAGGCCTAGCAAGAATCAGTTTAAGAAAATCTTTTTTTATGCCTCGTGTAAAATTATCTTTTATCGGATTGGTCTAACAAGTTTCAAGTCAATAACTTTATTTTTTTACCGAAGTTATTGCACTTTAAATTTTCTTGAATTAGGACGGGTAAATGTGCAGTCAATGATAAAATGGCTCCAACGGTTAACCTACTGGCTTTTTATATTTTTTATGGTAACCAAAGCATATAAAGTAATAAAACATGCCCACTAATAACAACCTGATATAATTTAAAACGTAATGATACATATATTTTGTAAAAAGAACATTTTCGATATTTTGTGCAAAATTATTTTGTCTATAAAGGACATGGGCGGCACCAGGTCTCTCAGCTAGTAATTTTATGTAACGTCATTCTTTGCACAAAGCTGCAAATTAAACCTGGCCACTTGGAAACAAGTTGAGTTTCTTTCTTTTGTTCTTATCTTGATAGTTTGTTAGGTATAGTGTGCTAGCTAGCTACTTTTCTAGTTTTATTAAACTTTCCCAGCTATTGAAATATTTCCATGTAAGCAGTATTACTTTATGAT
This sequence comes from Hydractinia echinata, assembly GCA_030067915.1. Classification (NCBI taxonomy): domain Eukaryota; kingdom Metazoa; phylum Cnidaria; class Hydrozoa; order Anthoathecata; family Hydractiniidae; genus Hydractinia; species Hydractinia echinata. The sequence continues at coordinate 121,095 of JASGCC010000314.1, read as the reverse complement.
GTCTTATTTTATACTCTCATTGCTTAGTAATGCTCTTTATTAAATTTTTCACTTTGAAAAAAAACATGATACTGATACAGCTCCTCCGCCATTTTAATACGAACAGTTTCCTCCTGTTCGTCACAGACTCGCTGCCTCGCCAAAATGTTTTGTATGACGCAATAATTATGTGACATATCCGCGCCAATCAGGTTTCATATCGGACCAGCCTCCTCCAGGGCCATGTTCGTATCGCCGTCCCGGGGTCAGAAAAGATACAAGATGCCCTGGGGACGAGGTTGCCTAACAGCTAATGATCATGGAAACCATCCCCAACAGCTGCCGTCTATTCATATGTAAATTAGACGGCACCGGTTGAACAACTTATTACTTAATTTTCGACAACTTAAACAAATAAAGTTAACTAACGTTGGGGTCTTGGTTGATTAAAAAGCTTTCGTTTTGCTTTCCTTTTGTCGGTGAGGCTCGTTGAACGTGCCTAGCTAGAGTAGAGATGGAGGATATCCACACTTTTTCAAAAACCACGGTCAAACTCTCATAAAAATTATCATACACAATTTTGCTTGTGACGTCACAACTTTTCGTCACGCCTCATTGCACAAAAATCTATTGATATGCATGAAAAATCCCCCATCATGCGGTGTTGAGTCATGCATATCAAGGTAAAGTCCCTATAATGCTGTACTTAGTCATATATATCAAAATCATACTGCAAATGAGGTAAATTCCCTCCCCCCTACAAAAATCCACTAATAATCAACGCATGCGCAATAAAAATGTAATCTTCGGACTTTGTTAAAACGCGTATATAATAAAGATGAGTTGGTTTAAGAATGTAATCAGCAAGCTATATAGCACCGTGTCGGCACCAGTGGCGGCAACTCGCGACGCCCTTGCCGATCGATTACAGAATGTGAGGGATACCGTGGCCTTCTACTACAACAGAGCAAAGGAACAAATTTCAGGAGGGACAACGCTTCACGACGAGGTTGAACAGGAGGCACAAGAGGACTACACAGAGGACATCCAGGGCCCTGAAGACGATATCCAGATGCTGGAGGATGGGGATCGTGTCAAAACATGGCGGCTCAACAAGCATTTGAACCAACCTCTGAAGGACGCTATTATGCAAAAAATTGAACCCCACATGGAAATGCGCGTTAGGATTGTGTACAGCTTCGGGTGTGATATTTACCAGGGTGGGGGTGGTGTGTCCGAATATCACAAAAACAAGAGCTCCGGGCCACTATCAAGTATAGCAGAAATAGAGGCGTTCGTGGAAGAATGCGAGATGAAGCGTCTCGATTTGGAGGATGGCGAGTTTTGGACTAAGGCTTATTTACCACCTGTTAGGACCACCGAGACCCCAGGAGCCTATGAGGGCAAAATTGTCTTTGATCACGTACAGATCAAGGTGATAAGTACGCGTGAACCCCTCTTGGGATGCGGCCCTCTCCCGGGTTGGTTGCGAAACAAGAGGTGCATCTACGCCATGGATGGTGAGGATGCCAGAACGGACAACCTATGCTTCTGGAGATGTCTTGCGGTAAAGGAGAGGGCAGATGTAGTACGGGGAACGGAACGTCTAACAAAAACAGCTCTCACCTTAGCCCGAGAGTACTACGGGGACCCCAAGCTTAAGCGTAAGGACGTCAGGCCTACGAGACTGGTGGATTTGGAGGGGGTTGCCAAGCAATTCAAGGTCAACATTAGGGTCTTTGAACCCAAGGCAAACTCCGAGAAAGCACCATGGCGACTCGTCTATGGTCAAAAACAACACAAAAAAGGTTTAGATGGCATCAATCTTGGTATGCTGGACGGGCACTGTTTTTACATCAAGGATTTAGATGTGCTGACCCAACACTGGGAATGCGAGGTATGTAAACAGAAGTTTAATTACGCCTTTTACCTTACGCGGCATAAGAAGAATGAATGCGAGGGCGTCAAGACGACTATCATTTGCAAAGGGGGGAAGGTCAAACGTATGCCTGGCAGGGCAGAGAAGGTGTTTTACGATGAAGGTTTTAGTTATGAGGCCTCGAAATGGATAGAATATATGTCAAAACAAACCGGCCATGTGGCCATGGTGGTGAACGTGTTATCCGTGAGGGTAAAAAAAAATGGAAAGTAGATGGCTATGAGCCTATCACAAAGACCGTTTACGAGTACAACGGTTGTAAGTGGCACGGATGTCCCTGCCTGTCCGAGAGAACCAAAGCGGACAAGGCTCATTACGCTTCAACCCGGTCTAAGGAAAAGATGATAGAGGAACAGGGGTACAACCTCGTCACGGCCTGGGAATGTCAGAAACCGCCCAAAATCAAGAGGTACTTCCAGAAAGAGTTCAGGCCATATCCCCACTACCTGGTATTTGACTTTGAGGCCCTCCTATCACCCTTAAATTACCAGCAAACCTCTGATCTAACATACCTTTCGAGACATGTTCCGATAAGTGTTGGTATTACTGATAGCTTGAATAACCACCCGACGTTCATCGAGCACGAAAATCCCAAGGTCTTGGTCAAACAGTTTGTGGGGAAGCTGGAAAAGAGGCATACCCTGATCGTGAAGGAGGTCGAGAGAATGTACCCGAAGCCTGACGACTTTGACATGCTCTCCAAAAAGAACCAGGAGTTATGGAACGAATGGGTAGGCCAGGTATCTATAATAGGCTTTAATTCTGGTAAGTACGACATCAACCTGATCAAGCGGTATTTTGTCGAAGAAATCGCGCAAGGCGATAAGATCAGGGTAGCGAAAAAAGATAACAACTACATGTTCCTCACCACCTCAAGGTTTAAATTTCTAGATATCAAAAATTTCCTTGCTCCTGGTCTAAGCTATGACGGTTGGTGCAAGTCGTTGGAATGTAAGCTGCAAAAGCTTGTGTTTCCATATGAATGGCTGACGAGCCACGAGAAGTTGAGCCATGTTGGACCTGTCGCGCACGAGGATTTTTATAGCCGGCTAAGTGGGAAAAACACACTATCCCGCGAAGAGTACGAGACATTCTGCGCCGGGTTTTACAAACGAGGCTGCGTCACCATGATGGATTGGTTACGTGAGTACAACCTAGCCGATGTTGGGCCGTTCGCTGAAGCTGTGGACAAGACGAGGTTGCAGTATTACGATGACGAGATAGACATTTTAAAGGACGCGGTAAGTATTCCGGGTGTATCAATGCGGTACGTATTGAACAAATCTCTACGGTTGAACCCAAAGTTAGAGCTATACGCCTCAGGAGACCCATGCAGGCATAGGTGGAAGGACTCTTGTTAGAGCAAGACTTGTAAGGCCTGCAAGGAGGTACGGAAAACATGTGAAAAATGCCCACAGGTGAACCCCACAGGTGTAGGACCATTCTAGGGTACGACGCAAATATGCTCTACCCTAGTACCCTTATGCAGGACTTTCCTTGTGGGAAGGAACAGCTGATCAAGGCGGCTACACCGACATCAGCACATAACTTAGAAATACTGGCGCGAGGTGTGGTGGATGGGTCGTTGTTTGGGTTTGCGCAGGTTGATATCGAGGTGCCTGAGTATCTGCGTGACAAATTCGGCGAAATGGCTCCCCTGTTTGTCGTCAAGGGGATACCCGACAATCGTGCATGTGCTCGGGGATACCCGAGCACATGCACGAGTACCTGAAAAGTACGAGCCGCAAGCGTGTTCCAGGCACGCGTAAGCTTCTGGGCTTGCTAAAAGCCGAAAAAATCCCACTGTATACCCCCGTGCTTAAATGGTACCTCGATCATGGTTTGAAGGTGACTGCCTTTTACCAGTTCCTCAAGTATGCCAGGGAAAGGCCCTTTGAATGGTTCCCTGAAGAGATTGCCGATGCACGACGGCAAGCCGATAAAGACCCCGATAAACGTATTGCGGGAGATACGGCCAAGCTGAAAGGTAGCAGCTTCTACGGCAAAATGATTGAAGATTTGGCGAGGCACGCAAATACTACGTTTACGAGGGATGAAAAGGAAGTTGATGCAGCCCTACGAAGCCCGTACCTAGAGGATCTTGAAGAGATTGGGGAGGCATACGAGCTTAGAAAAGGCAAAAACAAGTGTACTATCGATAGGGCCTACCAGTGCATACCGCACTGTTTATCAACTCGCGAAGTTGCGCATGTTGGAATTTTACTATGATTTTCTCGACAAGTACGTGGATCATCGGGACTTTGAGTATATTTACATGGACACCGACAGTGCCTATTTTGCCATCTCCGGGGAAGAGTTAAGAGATGTCGTTCGTCCCGAACTGGTTGATGGGTATGATAAGGATGTAAAAAACTGGCTCGTCACCGATAAATACTCGAGTCGAACAGGAGGGCTATTTAAGGCGGAATTTATTGGTTTTAGGATGATTGCCCTGACAGCCAAGTGTTATTTTGTGGAGGGTAAAGCTGGTACGAAATTTTCGTGCAAGGGTATGTCGAAAAGACAAAATGCCGTGACCTGGGGTAGATACCTGAGTGCCCTAAAGGGTGGTCTGGACATGGCTAATAACGTAGGCTTTAGGGTGCACAACCAGGGTATGATCACGTACGAACAAAACAAGTTCGGACTCTCTGCTTTTTACGACAAAAGGTTTGTACATGACGACGGGGTGCATACATCCCCGCTTGTGACCCGGGGTTAAAAGTTGGCAGCACAGGAAGAAATAGAGGAGACAGCAGAGCCTGTAGCCAACAGTTCCATACAGTCAACGGGTGTATATCTTTATGGTGTAGGTACACTGGCTATATTGGCGATAGCCTTTGGTATATGGAATAGATGGACATATGCCTACTAATCGCCATAGTCCTACCGTATGCCCTGATCGCCTACATACTTTTTCGATATCGACTACTAATAAACAAGATGTCTGATCTTGCACAAGTCTTTGACAATGCCTCTGCAGAATATGAGAATATAGAGAAACCCATCGATAAACGCCAAATTTTAAAGGATGCCCTGCGGAAAGGCAAGGGGCACCTTTTGCCCAAAAATGCACAGAAGGGTTTGTTGACAAGGCTCCGGAGGAGGCAATCGATAAAGTCCATACAGAGTATGTACAGCGGGAACTTCAGGAGAAGGGTGAGAAGACGGCCAGGGCACTGTCTACCCATGTGATCAGCCTCTATGCTAGTATGATTGGAAATATGGTGGATATCGACAGTGTTGATGAATTACGTCGAGATATCGAAGAGGATCCTATTATCAGGGATAGTATGACCGATTTAGGTATCCTTGTATACTGCACCATTGGGAGGTGTCTGGCACCCATCTTGGTAGCGGGACATACTGCGAGGCATATGGGTAAGAAAAAAAAGAAACAGGAGGAGGATAAGGAGGAACCCCGGGCTACTGTAATAAATGAGTGAACAAGAAGGGAAACAAGAGGAGAGGGACATAACCAAGAAGAATGAAGGTCGTGTTGCCGCCGGCAAGAGACTTGCGGAATGGAATCGTAAGAACAAGGCCGACCTGAAAAAGAACATGGGCAAAGAACTTTCGCAACATGATCAAGAACCTGTGACAGGTTCTAGCAGGTCAACGGACGTATATCTTTATGGTGTAGGTACGCTTGCCGTGCTTGCGATAGGGGTTGGGGTTTGGTATAAATTTGGCAGGGTTGAAAATGAATCCCCAAGCCAGCGACCAATCCAGAGCCTCAGCAGGGGAAACAGTGCAAAACTCAGCCAAATATCTCTATGTTCAAAATGTTATAGAATTTTTTCAAAAAATGACACTAAATAAATGACTACAAGCAACGTTACCCCGAAGGAAAAGGAGATTTTGGGCATGTTGTACGAAACAGTCGTAGATCTTAGTTTCACCTTTGCCTATGCCATGGCAGGTAAAAATTCTTGGGTATTTCAAGACCCTCTGCCAAAATGGACATGACGTCCTCAAAATGACGGCGTACTTTGCCGCGGGGCGGGCGAGTCGCGAGATGGCCGTGAAAAAAGGGTGGCTACCCGCATCCATAGTCCCGAAACCAAAATAGGCCACCTAGTAAAATTTCTATTTGTCTAAGAGGCAAATAGAAATGGAGGAGGGGAGCTCCGGAATAGTAAATGGAGGTAAAATGTTGCTATAAATGTAAAAAATTGATTCCCCCGGACATGTTCAAAATTAGGGGGGACAGCCGAACAAAAAGTTGTATCAAATGCCTAGCTAAGGCAAAGGAGAGGCGGCGTACCAATTGCAAGGACCCTGTTATCGAACAAAAGGTAGACATTCTTGCCACTGATGTCGCAATTAGGGAAATTCAGCAGGATGAAAATTACCTACTTCTTTACACCCTGTTGACATACAACATCACACCCCGGTACAACGAACTCGTTGACGCACCACCCGGGAGCTATGAAAAAGAACTACTCATTAAACAATACCGAAAGGTATTGCGATGTCTACAGGGCAAATTAACATATACTCCACAACCTATGGAATACCAGGCTCGAAATACCAAGCTATGCCCTGCCTGCCGGGGGTCTTTGGTGAACAATCAAGGTGGTGTATTGATATGTTTGGGCTGTGCCGGTGTATTTTCAAAAATCCATAATCAAAAGTGGCTATACTATTAATGGTAGTAGTAAATGGATGTCGTAAGAGATCCCCATACGGCTATTTTTACAGGCCCGACAAGTTGTGGCAAGACACAACTCGTTTTGAACCTGCTTGAAAAAGAATATAAAAACACTATCATAACATAGTCATACTTTGTCCTACTATACGATAGAATACCACCTACCTTGAGAGAGCCTCGCTCTGGAAGGATGATTACGTGTTCCCGATAGACCCCAAGGACCAACTGTTTGAATGGGTAGCGAAACTGTCGTCGTTATTCGCCGGTGAAGAGACGTTGTTTGTGGTGGATGACTGTATGGCGAACGAGTATTTTGATAAACGCCCCTGCTTGAATTGGCTGTTTCAGGTAGGCACAGGAGGCATAGCTTATGGCTACTCACGCAGTCGTACAACGCCCTCCCTAAAAATTTGAGGAGACTGAAGAAGGCCTTGTTTGCCTGGTATCCCTCGGAACGAAGCGACATGAGAACTATTGATGAAGAAACAAACCTTATTTCAGACTGGGATGAAATCAAGGCCGAGTTGGAAAAATCCAAACACTCTTGCTTGTAGATCAGATTGGAACACCCTAGGACCTGGAAAATTTTGGATTGAGCACAACTCGTGCTTGTCCCTAAGGACAAAAACGAGTTAATATGGAAAGCAAGGGATGTCAAAAATGTAAACACTATCTTTCTTTGGACAGCTTTAGGATCAAACGGAATGGTCAACCGACGGGGAAATGTATAAAATGCCTCAATATTAGCAATGCGTCAAAGGCGCGTACAAAATGTCCCCATCAAAGGGTGAGATCCCAATGTAAGGAGTGTGGTGGAAGTGGGATTTGCAGGCATGGTAGACGAAGATCCTATTGCAAAGAGTGCGGGGGTAATGGTATTTGCCATCATGGAAGGCGGATATCTCGTTGCAAGGACTGCGGAGGAAGTGAGATTTGCAAGCATGGTAGGCATAGATATGTCTGCAAAGAGTGCGGGGGAAGCCAGATTTGCAAGCATCAAAGGGTGAGATCCTATTGCAAAGACTGTGGAGGTGGAAGCATCTGCGGGCATAAAAGATATAGATTCCAGTGCCCTATTTTCAACCCTCCCGGACATCTCGCCCAGGTTGTAAGCAGCCGAACCCATAACGCCCTAAAGAGAATCAGCTCAGCTCCCAGGAGTACCTAGGCTGCGATATCGCAACGCTGCGAGCTCACATCGAGGCCCGGTTTTCCGAGGGTATGACCTGGGACAACCATGGAGAGTGGCATATTGATCACAAGGTGCCAATTAAATATAGAGAAAATGGGGTTGTTCCATCGCTTGAAGAGGTAGCGAAAAGGCTACACTATACCAATACTCAACCCATGTGGGCAAGCGAAAATATATCCAAGGGTAACCGATATGTCTCTGAATAGGGGCCCTGAACCCACCACCTATCGACGTTAATTTCACTACCCGCAAGAGTAGTGAAATGACCATGATGGAAACCTCCGGGTAAGCATTAGTATATAGAAAGATGTCTCTTACAACGGTTGATTATTTCCAAGGAAAACAAGTCAGATCATTTTATGTCGGGGATAAAGGTCAATATATTGTAGCCTCCGATGTGTGGAGAGCTGTAGGATATACACGAAGGGGCGGGGTACAGGCCATTCAGCGATATATTCCTGGCAAGTACAAAATGCGATTAGGTGACGCTTTTGTGGACCTTCGGGGTGTACTCAGGGATGAGTACACCCAACCAAACACGATTTTGCTGACCGAACCCGGCCTCTATTGTTTTCTGTTGAGATGTGGTCGGCCCGAAGCAGAATCATTTTTGGAGTGGGTTGTAGAGGAGGTGCTACCCAGGGAAATGCGAAGGCTTGCTGCAGCAATCGAGGAAAAGGACGCGGCCATCGCCATCCTGGAGCTTGATGCCAGGGATGAACAGATCATGGTACAGGCCCGGGAAAATGCAAGGCTTATGGAAAGACATGTTCCATACCGTCATCAATATGATACCGTGCTATGCGTGGTTGAAAAAAATGATCCCCACGAGCATGGAAGATCCGGAAGGCACCCACACTATATGATCCGATGCCAAAGGAAGGAGCTCGGCACAAGAATAAACATATTAAAAGCAATGTACCCCGATATGGCTGTAAGGGAACCGGAATGTGACGATCCCAATGCCGTGCATGCCTGGTGTAGGTTCAAGGATGATGTCCTTACCAAGAATAATTTCTACAGGAACCACTTCACTCTACCTGACGATGATACGCGAGAGCTCTTCGAAGGCATGTTTGACATTGATATGTCGTAAGCGGGCACTAATTTTACTACCCACAAAGGGGTATTAAAATTAACATTTTTTTGACCCTTTCAGCTGTATGTTAAAAGGTACTGAAATATGAAAAGAGATGGAAGCATACATAAAACAAAATCAATTTACAATCCACTACAATATTCAGGTACCTGTACTGCACTGTTGTATCAAGGCAGGGTCGGTGGTTGGATATTGCCCTACCTGCTTAGAAAATTTTACGTATCGAGATGGGGTATACTACGAGGGGTTTGAATATAAAACGGACGAAGAGCTTTTAAACAGGGTAGCGTCAGGCGAAAAAGCATGGGGTAAATTTGTAAGAAGCGAGATTGACGATGAACTCGAGGATGATGCTGAACGCCTAGGGCTCTATATCGTTTCAGTTCAAGAGAACAAGTATGGGGCACTCTGTTACCAGGTTATCAAAGATAAGGCATTGAGGTTGTCGGATTTGGCTGATATATCAACAATAGGCAATATACTCAACTTTCCGATACCAGATAGGCGTCTAGTCGATATTGATTTGGAAAATGAACCCAATGTCATCAAAGGTATCGTCTATGGATACCCGTTCTATACCCTACATCCTTTGGATTATCTGCGAGATCCGAATGATGATGATGATGACGAATGAAGAGCTTTCAAAAGGCAACCGATACATTACAGAATAGGAGTGTTTTGTATGGCCTTGATAAGCTATAAAAAATATTACCAAGCCTTAACCTCCTCCGGAGGCACCTGAACATTTTACTGATACTATACCAATCTATACACTTTCCTGCTCCAAAAGGCGTCGGTGGCGCGTCTCTTTTGATCGCCGTGCTCCTCTCCTGGTTGTAGCAGATACAAGTACAAGCCATCCTCAGGTAAGGGCTTTTCTTCGGGGTATTCTTGACTTTTTGCAAGTGGGACATCCTCGAGTTTAATCGCCCTCGAGGGCTTCGAGTTAATCACAGCAGTTTTGCTGTTGTTTAGACTTTTGACGATAGTGTACAGATGCTTGACCCATATGCTACTAGGCTCGCCAGAGACCAGCTCTTGTGCATCCTGAGGTTTAAAGAGCCTTTCCGCGAGTACCTTGTTGTATGATTCGACAAAGGCTGTAAATGTATGGTGATATTTGGTGGTAGCCCGTTTAATCTCAACACCTTTACCTTCTAACAGCTTCGTTACTGCTGACTTGAATTCAGAACCATTGTCACACTGAAAAATCTTGGGGTATCGCAAAGGGCCTGCCCTATAGATCTCTTTGATCATATCCGCGACCTCGCCGGCTTTTTTCGTACGTAGGGGTCTCGCTACCTTATACCTTGAAGCTACGTCAATGCCTGTGAGGATGTACTTGTACGTATTGCCATACAACCGATCATGTGGCATGTACAGCAGATCAAACTGATGCATTTCGTTGGGTCTGGTAATGGTGAAGTGTGGGTAGTCTATACGCTTCGGGCCATTGATGTGTCGTAGCCACAAGAGTTGACGAGACAGCCAGTGAGTGGCTAACTTTTTGGATAGACCAGCCTCCTTCGCGAGCAATTTGACGGCTTTCCGGCCGGTCCACACATGTTCTGGCATGTAGTAGATATTGCTTAGCTTTTCAGTCTCCTCTTCGGTAAGAAGGTGCATTTTTGACATGTCTTTATTATACATGTTAAAAAAACGCGTTGTTACAGATATTTATAGACAATGAACCCTAGCAGAGATAGGGAGCCAAGAACGAATATGACTTCCCCATCCTTTTGGGGTTTTGATGGTGTGTAAAAATCTTTCAGCTGTGGGGCCTTCTTTTCAGAGGCAATGTAATACTGATACATATCGTTGTCGAGTTCACGAAGGCTTTTGCCCGCTTTAATTTTCATCTCCCGCTGCTCGCCGAACCAGTCCAATTTAGCCTGCCTATCCCTGATCCAGGCAGCCTGCGCATCATTGAGCTTTTCCATAGCCTCATCATGCCTTTTTCTCTCTGCGTCACCGTGCCCCGAGAGTTTACTGAATAGAAAATTTGATCCTGAAAACGCCAATGCGTTGATCGCCGCCCCTGCAACAAGAACAGCTATCGTTGCCATACTTTATTTTGTAATATATCGATTGCCCTTTGAAATGTTCCCACTCGCCCACATAGGTTGGGTGTTGGTGTAGTGTAGCCTACTAGCAACCTCGGCAAGCGATGGGGCATCCCCATTTTCTCGATACTTGAGTGGTACTTTGTGATCAATATGCCACTCCCCATGGTTTTCCCAGGTCATACCCTCAACGAACCGGGCCTCGATATGACCCCCGCAGCGTCGCGATATTGCACCCAAGGTACTCCTGAGAACTGAGCTCCTTATTTCCCTGTAAAGCTTTGTGTGTTTGACATCGTACAACAGAAGCGAGATGTCCAGGGGGGTCGCAAATGGGGCATTCCCACCTTCGTTTTTGATGGTCGCAAATCTGGCTGCCTTTGCACTCTTTGCAGTGGGATTTCACCCTTTGATGATCACAAATCTGGCTGCCTTTGCACTCTTTGCAGTGGGATCTCAGCCTTTCATGGGGGCATATTTGATTTCCCCCACAGTCTTTACACTGCGCCATCCGCCTACCATGGGGGCATTTGTTTTTTTCACGTGACGCCTTGGCTAAGTTCAAGCATTTGATGCACCGTCCTGTCAGTTGACCATTACGTTTGATCCTAAAATTGCCAAAAGATAAAGAGTGTTTACATTTTGAGCAGCTCTTGGTTCCTTCCATATTGATTTGTATTTGTCCCTGGGACAAATACAAATTATGGTCTACTACACGGAATGAAACCATATTTATTCCGACTGCTTGCTCTTCTTGCAGTCTTTGCATATTGATCTTCTCTTTTTATGCTTGCAGATACCACCACCCCCGCAGTCTTTACACCGGGATCTTATCCTTTCATGTTCGCAAATCTGACTGCCCTTGCAGTCTTTGCATTTAGGCCTTTCCCTTTCATGGGGGCATTTGCTACGTTCAATTGAAGCCTTCTTAATATCGAGGCATCTGATGCATGTCTTTGTAGTTTGACCATTTTTCACCACCTTGAATGCATCTAGCAAAAGACTCTTTTTACAATTTGGGCATCTCTTTTCTTCCAAATGTTTGCCCTTCTTGCATTCCTTGCAGCGATACTTCAATTTCTCATGAGGGCATATCTGACTGCCCTTGCATTCCTTGCACTGGGCTTTCCTTTTTTCATGGGGGCAGATTTGACTCCCCTTGCACTCTTTGCACTGGGCCCTCATCCTTAGATGCTGGCAAATCTGACTGCCCTTACAGTCTTTGCAGCAAGCCCTCTGTCTATCATGGGGACAAATCTGACTGCCCTTACATTCCTTACAATAGGCCCCCACCCTTTCATGGGGGCATATTTGATTTCCTCCACAGTCTTTACACTGCTCCATCCGCCTTTGATGGGGGCATTTGTTTTTTGACACGCCACTGTTTCTTTTTATCCAGGCATTTGATGCATGCCTTTGTAGCTTGGCCATTTTTCAACACCCTAAATGCATCCAATGCCAACACTTTTTTACAATTTGAACATCTCTTGTTTTCCTCCATATTGATTTGTATTTGCCCTCATGAGGACAAATATAAGTTATGGTCACTAATACACCAAAGAATGATAACGCCCGCCTAGGATGTTTAGTTGGGCGTCCATCAGTAAGTAGACATAGCATCTGAAATCCCCAGTTCCGTCGGCTTTTTTGGTCATATGGAGAGTAATGCCGTCACTAAGCCTCTGTAGGGGCCTCCCGTTACCATGTAGGGTATGATCGGGAGATGCTCTGAAATCGATAAACAACGCATACCGTTCATTGAAAAATTGACCAATTGTCACATTCGAGTCGTGACTACCAAAGAGGTTGGTAATCTGCTCCAGGTGATCCTTTGGAAGCATGGCATGACTATAGAGTTCGTTAGGTTCACCCTCCACGGTGATCGAGATCTTTTCAATCTTGGGATTATAAAATACCTCATTGACACCAGCGTAGGCCTTCACTTTCCCAGGGTCTATAAAGAGTAACAGGACACCCTTGAGACTCTTGGCAGGGGTATCGATTTGGAGGTTGTAGCTAGTATCCGATTTTTTCATGGTCACCACCTTACTTCGAAGTATCCGTTCATAGGGTAGCGCGAGGCTACTATACCTTGACATCATGGCACTTGCCAGGCCCTCGTGATTGATCTTGTCAAACTCCAATGAAATATTGCTTATTTTATAGGCAGCGTCGGCTGCCTTGGCTGCCGTACTTCCCACGGCTGCCGTGCCCGCATCTTTGATCACGTCACTGTACGATGCGAAATGTAGTACAAACTGTAATCTGTCACGGAGCCCTGCCTGGTAAAAAGGGAGATCATTTGTAAGCTCAAACATCTTGCCCAATGGGATGCAAAAAGTGTTGCCATGCCGCGGCGATGGCTTTTTCCTCATCAGTCCCGACGTACTCGGTAGCCTTGACCTGCAGAGCTCTGATGGTACCATCATTGGGGTTGATTCCCTCCAGGATGAGATTGTTCTCCCTATCAAACTTAGGGAGCCACAAGTCTCTGTAGGCCGCGAGCTTGTTGTAGTCGCTGATATTCTGCACCTCGTTGCTATTCAAGGTGATGCGTAGATTTCGCACCAGGCTTTTGTCTATGTTGCTCACGATGGTACGCTTCGTGTTGGTCCCAGTCAGCACCAGGTCAAATAGTAGCTTGATGCTGCCCGGAAATATGACATCATTCTGTCCTAGGTTCGGAATATCCACGTACAGGTCTTCATTCTGGTTGATTGTGGAAGGTATATGGCTTACCTTGACGCGCTGCCGTTCCCCTTTGATAGCAAGAAGCTGCTTCGTTTCTGCGTAGGGATCTACGATACTTCCAAATCCACTCATGTTTTATTATAGAGAAATTTTAAATAAAAGATGCCAACTAATCCAGTATTTGTACCTGATATTGATCTTCCGGATGACGAGGATGAGGGCCATCCAAATAAGCCCGATATACTACGTCAAAACTCCCCGGAACGCCAAAGCTCCCATCAACACCGGGGCCTTCAACAGAACAACAAGGTGCTCCAGGGGATCTCCTTTCGGATCAGAGGAAAAAATTGCTAGAGGATAGGGTCAACGGACTCTACGATCTCCTTACGGAGAAGTTGGGGTTACGGCCTGATGCGAGATATTACGATGCCTTCAGGGTGGATAAGGGGAATCAACTGATTGTTAAAGAGATAGTGAAAGGGAAAAAAACCTTCAAGGAAATAGTGATTACAAATCAAGATGGTAATTTAAAAACCGTTGGCCAGATACAAACGTTGCTAGGTAGTAATCGTCTGCAGGCCCTGGGTTTTGCCGACTATGTTACACCCAATAAAGGTGGTAAATTCAGGGCCCAGAACCTCTTGAAAAGGTATAGCAAAATAGAGAAGGAGGCTGAGAACGCTGAAAATATTGAGATGGAATCGTTGGAGGAGATCGATGAATTTGTAGATGCCACGGAGAGCCTTATACAAGACACTTCGTTTGACGGGCCTGATGAAGGTGGCATCACTGAACGTGAAAGAAGGGGGCTTGACCTCGAACTTCAGACATTAAGAGGTAACTTGAAAAGCTTGACAAGCAAGATGATTTCGCTTGATAGCGAGATTATCAGGGCAGAGGGTAATTTGAAAGAACTTGAGGAGAAGAAGGCCGGGGCAGATGAAGGACAACAAGCTAACCTTGAGAGGGATATAGAAAAGGTGAAGAAAGAGATTAGGGATCTGAATGATAAAAAAAGGCCCTAAGGGAAGCACATGGCATGCTATCCACTGACATATACCCCCAGCTGAGACATATGAAGTAGACGTTATTGAAAATTGCCGGAGATGACACGTCTTTGCTCGAGAAGCTTAAAATTTTGTTCAAGGAACAGGGGATCACTATAACCAGCATTGTCTCTGCTATTGGTCTACTGATAAGCATCATTGTACTCTCAGTTACGGGAGGAAGTGCCGCGGCAGGTGCTGCAGGAGGAAGTGCCGCAGCGGGTGCGGGAAAAGGCTTCGTAAAAAAGCAGCTTGAAAGGCTTGGAAAGTTCCTGAAATACCTAGCAGGTAAGGCAGGTGCTGCCTTACCCGGTATTATGGGTACGGTTGTCTCCTTCCTTCTGAGGGTAGCGGCAACAGTCGTGGAATACGTGGCAAAACATCTGTACATGGCCATCTCGGCCGCTGCCGGGTTTGCCGTGTTCTATGTTAGGGGGGTCTGATATGAACTATTTTTTTAGCCATATGTAGGCAATGATGATTCCTACCCCTGTCGTGATCAACGCGACCTTCGTATCCTCGTGCTGGTTTTGTGTTGGTTCCCTGTGCTCAGTAGGATGTATAGGAGGCGTAGCATGCTTAGGATGTAGTTTAATATCCGCCACATGTCTGATGGTATGTTCGGTATGTCTAAGGGGTGTGGCATGTATAGGTGTTTTGATAGCATGCCTAGGGGGTGTAGTATGCTTGGGAGGTGTGGTATGTATAGGGGGTATAGTATGCTTGAGGGGCGTAGTATGCTTAACAATAGGCTTGTTATTCAAATCAACCTGTACCCCCACATTTACATTGGCAGGTGTTATGAGGATGTTGTTGTTATACCCCACAATCTTACCTATGCGCAGGTTCATGTCGGAGGGCAGCATGTATACGCTTGGCATAACGGCAAAATTTACCGGAGTTCTGGCATATTGCAAGACCTTCTGAAACTCAGTGATATCATGTCCTACATTTTCCTGACGTTGTACCATGGCCTCAAACTTTTGCATCAATATTTGCCTTGCTGTATAGTTGTCCGCACCAGACCCGAGTAGGGATGCTTTGGCACCTGCCTGCGATCCTAGTAACAAGACCACGTAGACGCGAATACTCTCACTTAGCTTGGTAAGACCCTCCGATGTCAAGCCTTGACTTGTTAGCATGATTAATTTGGCCCAATCACCCTCGACCTGTGGCCACCATCTACCGTTGGTGAGTGATGCACTTACTGACTTTGTCTTGTATAGACCGTTAGGATCTGCACCATATTCCCGGCATACCTGCGCATATCCAGAGGTTGAATATAGATTGTTGTACTGACTAAAGCCATCATTAAAAGACATGGGCACATTCATTCTTGCCAGAATACGACGCATGTGGTAATACACATGAAACTTAAATATGGAGTTGACAAGGGGTACAGAGCCCGTTAGATGTTTTGCTGATATGCCCAAGGCTGTGCTCGCGCAATGAGTTGCAAAGTTCACCTGAATATTCCAGTAGTCCGGGGCTTGTCCTCTTGTCCAGCCCTGAATGACAGGATCGTTGAGGTAGGTTGTGGTAACCTTGATTGGGTATTTGGTGAATTCAGGAAATACCACAGAGATATGCGAGTCTGTAGACACATACAAGTCTTGATGCTCCAAGTTAGTTACACCAAGTGGCCATTCTTCCCTGTTGGGTTGGTACTTTGTCTTGGGATTATATGAATAGATATTCATCCTTTTCCTTTAAGAACAACTCTACATCACAGATATATACAAACCTACCATATTTGAAGACTACCTGGGACAGGATAGTAGGATAGCCTTAAAGTCCATTAGTATTCGACCCGGATGGCTGAACCTGTATAACAATACGGAGTTTACTATACGGAAAGTAGGACCTGACCAGAGAGTGACTCGGATCGAGATCCTGAGTGGTTTATACAGGATAGAAGATATTGCGAATATTCTGAACAGTCAGGCAGAGGACAAGATCAAGCTGTTTGTATTGAAAAGTGGATACTGCAGGCTCCGTGTCAGCGATGGATTCTCGGTGGTTATGAATCGACAATTACAGGAGCTACTAGGGCTACCCTACGACCCTAGTAAGAAGTATTATATGAAGGGAGATTATGATGGATATTATATGACCGACATCTATATTCGACTACGACTCATTTGTCCCCAATTGGATGAAGACGACTGCCTGCTGGATGGCAAAAAATCTAAAATTCTCGCTTTGTTACCCACAAAGGAGTTAAACGCCTGGGGGGACATGCTAACCTGGACTTTTGAGACCCCAATTTACATGCCCTTGAAAGGGTCCACGGATCGTTTGGAGTTTATGTTGACAGATGAATTCCATCATGAGAAAAACGTTTCATTCACAGGGCTAACGATGCAAATCCTGATAGAATAAATGGCTGATATAACGAAGCTGTACCCGAACTTACCGAGTGCACCTGCAGAAGGTGCGGATATGCAGGAGGAAAGCCAAAAGTATAGGCTTGATGAAATAAATGAAATTGAGAAGTATCCCCGAAATGAGATAAAGGAGCGGGACAAACTCGCAAAAAAGTTTAAGATGCATGGGACCTGGATTAGGTATTGCGATCATGGGCTACTTGGTATTAGTGTAATTACATCTGGTATAGGAATCGGAACCCTGCTCTCAGGAATGGGTGTACCACTAGCAGTGGCAATGGGGGTCTTTCATTGGCCGTGGTGATGGGGCAGACAGGCCTTAAGACTGCAGGAAAAAGGTTGGGGGTAAAATCAAAAAAGCATGAGAACATAAGGCTGATCGTCGAAGCAAAGCTGAAGTCGATCGTTGATCTAATATCAAGGGCTGTTGAAAATGGGGAGATTGATAAGTATGAGTTCAGCCACATATTACAGGAAAAACAGAAATACATGGTCTTGAAAGAACAGATGAGGCAGAGGTTCAACCGCATTGTTGACTCCATCAATGAACAGGAGCGTGCCAAGCTAGTAGCCAGAGGGAGACAAGAGGGTAGGGAAGAGTTTTTAAAAAACGTACAATCTGCGCAGCATGCAAGCGCTATGTAGACACTCCACCTGAGTATAGGCCATAATTAATTTTATATATTTTATAACCTTATATGGGTTATAAAATATTTTAATCCTCATTCAGTAGTGATTCTTTTTTAAAGTCTTTATATCGACATTCCGTAATATGTACCTGGGGGTAGTAGTTTTTGCCTTGCACATATATTGATGATAGTGCCAGGATAGTACTGGCTTGGCAGGGCTCATCATAGGGTACTGGCATACCGTGGAATTTGGTCGTTATCACGTCCTTGTAATATTTGAGCTTGGCATTCACGTAACGGTCCTTTTTGACCGGCTCCGTCGTCAATTGCTCGGAGATAAGCTCCTCGATCCTGGACCAGATCTGACGATATTTCGCAACCCAGTCGGGGTACTCTTCGAAATCAAGACTCATTGCTGGTACTGCATTGGCATTGTACCGGGTCACCCCATGCGCGGACCAGATTTTAGGTGTTTTTACCCTGAAGGCTACCACAAGGTCTTGTGTATGGTACCCTATGATGTACCGCTGATCCTTACCACTATTGGCCGGTACTGGATTTGACACTGTCAGGCAGTTCACGTTGATATCGTTGATGGCTGCAAAGGTAGTCGCAAATGAGTAGAATAGCTTGGGGCTGACGAGATCTTTCTCAAATTGTAGCATCTTTGTTTTATTGTAATTTAAACGATGTCAGAGAATTGCATTTCATCGTACATACGCAGCCGCCCCCGTTATAGGTAATGTGCTCTTGGTAGCAGTACCAACACAGCATTTTATCTCTTATCATAAGTCTCCGTCCACAGGTACATCTGTCATATTCATCAAGCATACGTTCACAGTCCCTACATTGTTCCTCCATTTATATTATCTAGGTCATTAAGGTGATCCCATAGATCCTGAATCCTCCGACTATTATACTTATCCTTCTCTGATTCTTGTACTAATGTTAAGGCCATAAGTGGTAGGGAGATACCAATGCCAGCCATAAAGGTCATGAATACTGCATTTTCAAATACATCGAATTTTGATTGCCGACAGTTAATGCACATTTATTAGTATTAGTATTTTTATAACACAGTTCACCTCTTTATTGCGCATGCGTTGATTATTAGTGGATTTTTGTAGGGGGGAGGGGGGGAATTTACCTCATTTGCAGTATGATTTTGATATACATGACTAAGCACAGCATTATAGGGACTTTACCTTGATATGCATGACTCAACACCGCATGATGGGGGATTTTTCATGCATATCAATAGATTTTTGTGCAATGAGGCGTGACGAAAAGTTGTGACGTCACAAGCAAAATTGTGTATGATAATTTTTATGAGAGTTTGACCGTGGTTTTTGAAAAAGTGTGGATATCCTCCATCTCTACTCTAGCTTGCCTCACCGACAACTTATTTATATATTTTTTTTCACGCCGACAATTAAAATTTTAGCCAATCAGCGACGTGAATTCAGATTGTGAATTCAAATTCAAGGAGGGTCCACCTGACGCTCTCCTGTTTGACTTGTACTTTGGATTTTTTATACTTTTCGCGGCCCTGCACCGTGTAGTCCCCGTAATGCCGAGAGCGTCAGAGGAACCCGGGCTATGATAAAGACGGCCATTTTGATTTCGGTCGTGTTTGGTGTCAGGTTTGTTGGTCTCTTTTTAACCTTTTTGTCTTCTAAAAACATTTTTTTTTGTAATATTAGTTTTATGTAAGTTTTTACATGTTAAGATAAATATATTTTCACGTTTTTTAGCCATGTACAAATCTAAAATGCACTAATTTTAAGATTTTGGCCACAAACGAATATTCTGAGAGAGCATTCTATAGTCAGCTAGCTAGCTAGCCTTATTTATTATTACTCTTTTAAGGTTTTTATTCAGTTTGGTATATGAAGTTTTATCCTAGCCAACATTATTAATTTTTATGTTGGGATTGTGACCATCTAGCTAGCTCTTTAGCTACGTCTGGCTTAAAATTGAAAGTAGCTAAATGCAATTTGGCTAAACAAAAAACTGAATTAATAATTCTTATGCTAAATGCAGTTAGGTAGATAACAAAATAACGGCGGACTGCTTTCTGTGTTTTCATTTAACACTATGATACTGTGTGCGCTTCACTCGTAACCTCGTCCCCAGGGTCTTGTGGCCCCTGAGCCGTTTTTACGGAGTGGCCAACTCTAGCATCTTTTAACTGATATGTGTTCTAAATCTTAACCACATGCAAGTTATATATTTTAATTTCAAGTTTAAAAGATGCCTCTACCTAAAAATAAAGTTTTGAATGGACTGATACACAGCTTACTGGCTGCATTATTTGCCTGTCGATTTGCGTAAGATGTTTGGGGATTATAAACAACACACGTCAAAAAATAAAGTCAGCTGCATGGTTTTTAGCCAACAAAATGTTTCTCAGAAATGTAATAGATAATTTAGCTAATTGCACACATAAGATTTCAGAGAACACAGCCAGTTTGTCACCAAAATATTTATAAAAATAGACTTAAACATTGGCTAACAACATTGAGTTTTGTACCCAAGTAGGGTAATGAATTTAACAACATCGATTTATATGGCTAATAGCTATTAATTAAGATGTTCACGTAATTTGGACGGTATACATACGGTAGCTAGCTAGCAACTAGCTCCTCAGGGAAAGACAAACACCTGACATATATCAATTTCATTATCGAGATAAATTTGCGTTATATCATGTAGAATTAAAAATGATATATTTTTCTAACATATTTTTCAAACGAGCCTCCCTAAAGTTGATGCAAAACTTTTGCTGTTCTTTTTATCTACTCCACAAACATAATAAATCGACCCCCATATTTGTTGTATTCTTGTTTACATAAAACTCCAGCGCAGGGCAGAAATAAATTTTTGCAGGACAAAACTTTCATAAATTATTTTTCGGGTATAATTACCATAAATTATAAGCGATCATGTGACCAGCCGGTTCCAGGGCCTTTTCGCCGCTATCAACTTCATCAACAAGGCAAAATGCCCTGGGAACGAGGTTGCTTCACTCAATTTACAACATACTGTATACCTGTACTAAAGCTCCACCCGTATGTATGGCACAGTTTACAGCTCTTATTACATCATTCAACATGGCGTTAAACACTAGGTCAAACATTTACTTGTAGTTTAATCCGGCATTTCGACGCCGAGTCCTCCGGCTAGTCTCTATAATAATGCCCATACTTTGTTCAAAATGATGACTGAATCACTACTTTGTCTTACCGATGCACAAAATAGTGATGCTTCCAATATGCACGACGGATTTAAATCTGAGGATATAGGACAAGCGAGCCCATGAATTTTCATGGGATAACGACTAGTCGTTTGTAATACTTTATTGTCAGAAATCTTAGTTGGAAGGAAACTTTTGCGAACTTTTAAAAGTCGTGAAGCTCGAAATTTTATTCTGCCAAAATGTAAAAAGGTTTTAACCGCTATTTTCTTAGATCCTAGAATTTAAACTTCAAGTGAGTATACTGTTTAAAATAAAAAAATTTAATCTAAAAAAGCTTGTACAAATCGTAAATTTCTTTCGCGTAAAATTTGTGACAATAAAGTAACGTCAAAAGTTCCATGCGTCAGGGAAAAAAAATATATTGAAGTTTAAAAAAACAGATAAAATTGCATTCATTTTATTTGAGATTTTAAATCCAGTTCAATTTTAACAGCTCATTGATACACGAATGTTATTTAAAAGAATGATCCTTCTCGTATTGCTTTGGTAATAAATTCTGAAGTATACGGTTCTAAGGGTTGGAACTTGGTGACATTTTTAGTTAGGTGTTAGTTATAAATGCTTGTAAGTTATAAATTCTTGCTATGTCGTCACGCCTGTTAATACGCTGACTCATCGGTTGGCAGGTGGTCTAAGAAAATCAGACAAAGTTTTTTTCTTCAAATGACCTTATTAACAATTCCGAAATCATATTATAAGTCATTCTTTCCAAGTTTATGTCTTACTTTTAGCCTTTTTTAAAGGAAATATATAACAGCGCCATCTTGAACTTGATGACGCCATCCAATGTTTTTTTTCCCAATTGCCCTTCAATACGTTAACAAACACTTGTTTTTGACAATGCAATGTCTTCTTCATAGGGTAAGAAAATTTTAAATAGTTATTATACATTTTTATCCCGTATGACAGGCCACCTGCTAAAGAATGTAAAAAACACTGCAACCTAAGCCAAGGGATGTAGCTAACGTAAAATAACGGGAAAAATAGTTTTGTTTAGTGAAAAGAACGATTTTTAGTGCACAAAGAATGGTTTTACAAAGATAAATTTGAAATTTCTTACTTTGTAGCACTGTCCTATTTAAGTAGCTCACTACTATTCTTAACAAATAAAAGTTAAAGATAACTTGCTAAGCTAACTGTAAATCTAGGTAAATAGGTTACTTACTAACAACTGATTTTTTAAAACTTCTTTTTCTAGCTAATAGTCAATAGTATAGTGTTAGTATTCTACCACACGATCTCAGCAAATCCACCTCAACTTCGCTTTTCCAACTTTTAAGATTTCCTTTTCTTTCTTCTCTAGTTAAAATTTACTTAAACAAAAATAAAAGACATGTTAGAACACACAAAATAAATGATTTTTCCAATATTTGTATATAGCAAGCAACCTACTTCGTTCGTTCGTCTCCTGAACTTGAAAAAACTTTTTACGTTTGTTTTGATCGTCGGGGGAAACTTTAAATTTTCAGCAAATAAAATTGCTTTATTTTGATCACGTTGTTAGATTCATCCAATTAAATTTTTTATTTTGATCACGTGATTTTAAAACGCAAACAAACAAACGCAAACGCAAACTCCGTAAAAAAACAAAACTCGCGGCTTTTCTCGACAAAGAAGACATTTTTTTTTCGGCAACATCAAAGATTTTTTTCGGCGACACCAAAGAAAAATAAGCACATCAACTTTGCCTGTTACAGACACACGGAACTGGCTTATTATTATAGAGACTAGTCGATTAGGCCCGTTGAAAAATCCACTCAGGGAGAAGAACAATGAAATATTAGAAGATTTTAGGAATTTTGATGACGTCAGCAGTGTCCTGTTCATTTACATAAAAATTGAATGCGTTTTTGATAGTTGGAAACGCCTGTGGAAAAATGACAAAAAAGCAGTAAAAATAAGGATAACTTACGAAAACGATAATGTTACGAAAAAGAAAACTTGGGATTTTGTTTTCCATAAACGCTTCAACTTAAAAAAGAAAAAGAAAAGTACGTAGTGTGCTTTTGTATTAAAGAGAGTTAATAAGGTAAGTTTTGGGCAATATGACCAATTCCAGTAGCTTGTGAGCCCCCAATACCAGTGAATGTTGAAGTGAACTAAATGTATTTTAATGTTTGAATACATAATATAGATAACATTAACAGTTTTTTATAAGAACAAAATGTTTGAACATATGGCTTCAGAGGCCCAAAAGTTTAGAACATGTTAAGAACATTTAAGTCTTTGACAATATCACGAAGTACGGAAATGCTCCTTTACACTTACACAAAAAATGACGAAATCAGAGGAAAATTACGACCAACTTAAGAACAATTTGAAAAGTTGAAAGGCCTTCTTTGAGTGTTCTTATAAAAAAAGATGTACCATAAAACATTGGTTGAATTAATTTTTTTTTGTTATCAAAATAACTATTATAAATAACTATTATAATTACTATATTAAAAATAAATTATCATTAAAATAAACCACTCAACAGACAAACAAAAAAACGAACCTCTGAGGTATCGATTACAAAAAAACTGAATAATAGCACATGCATGAAATTGATAAAAGTACAGTATACAATGATCAATAATTATCGTACAGGGTGAAATAATGGTGCAGGGGACAAAAATAAAAACAAAACAATTGAATAAACATTTTTTACAAAGCCAGTGTTTGTAAACATTGCTTAGATATAAATAATAATGCCAAATAGAATAACTAATTGCCGTTGTGGTATTATTAGATACCTCAGAGTAAAAAAAACTAAACACATACACGAACATAAAATCTAATAATTTAAAAATTTAATACACTCATTTGTTGTTTGTAATGGTGCAGTTGTTGTACTGAGTTTGAACAGTATATGTGTGTTGATGTTTGTGCTTTCGTCTTCGGTGTTTGTTTTTCCACGAAAAATTGGGTAAATCCTGACCCCCATGTGCTCTCCACCACTTAAGTGATTTATTGGACAGGGGGCCAAGATTTTGCTTTCTATAAGCCACGTACGTACGTCAAAACTAAAAAAAGATAAAACAAAATGGGATATATTATAAAAATAATAAAAATAGACACTATTTATTATGAACATATCCGTACCTTCTTTCTTTTTTTCTAATTGTTTTTCTGTGTTATCTAAAAGTAATAATATTTCTGTTATAATAATCTGGAAGGAAAAAATATATTAAAAAAATTGAAGGCGGAGGTGACAAAATAGGACAACAAAATATACCGTGTACACTTTCAACTTCACCTTCTAAAAAATTTAAGAACAATAAAAAATATTAATCCCATTATTTCACTTATGCTGTAGCCTGGAGTATAAGAAAATATTAAAATGTAAAAAATAAGAATACCCTGCATTTCTGCAACTCGTCCACTACTCTCTAAAAAACAAAAATTTATGACAATAAGAACTATTAATCACAATGTTTTCCTCATGCTGTACGAAGAAAATATTAAGATGTAAAAAAGTAAGAATACCCTGTCTGTTTTCAACTTGTCCAACTTTTAAAAAAAAAGGAAAAACTATTACTAATCACAATAAAAAATGGATACTTCCTTTGTGTTTGTGTGATCATGGGTGTGTAAGTAGCTCAATTTTTCAGGCAAAAACCTTTTATTCGCATAACGAAAAGGAGCTTTCTAAAAACTTCAATCGGGTTTTTTGTTAATGAATTTCAGTTGAATTAAACCCAGACGAATAGTTAAAGCTTGACTTAACCCTATTCATAAATTCCAGTTGAATTAAACCCGGACGGATAGTTAAAGTTTGACTTAACCCTATTCTGTTTATCCATCATTCAACCTTTTTCGTATCTGAATGTTTTTTTTCTATTTTTACAGACTTCTTACTTTAAAAAATTTAATCAAATAAGGATTTTTTTACCTCATATTTTTCATTTTATAAGATTGAGTTTAAAATTCAATTTCAAGGAAAAATCCACTTAGCAGGATAAAAAAAAGTGTTTCTAAGTGTTTTGTTTTTGTTAGAGTTGTTAGAACACCTGATTTTATTGTTTCCTCATGTTCAAAAGGTTCAAAAAATCAGTAAAGCCACAATAGTTTCATATCGCAAAATTTTCTAAGTGTTTCTTAAAGCTAGTTTAATTAAAAATACTGCACAAAATTTTGCACAGCCTTAAACCGCAATAATTGATGTTGCAGAATATATGGGAAAACAGACTTAAGAAATAATTGATGTTGCAAATTTCTTTTCTTAATCCTTAGTTTACGATAAATCATTTTTAAATTTATGCGTTCATATGCTAATCACTTAACAAAGTGCACCACACGAAGGTAAGCCATAGGACTTTGCACTTCACCTAAAAGAAAAAGAGATGCATGTGCAACACAACATTTAAATAAAATGCATCATTACTGTACTTTTAGGATTCACAACATATTTTTGGCATACAATAAATTTGAAAAAGCCAAAATAAATATCCGCAAAAGAGTAGTATCATCAGCTTTTTGTAAGGGTTGTAGCACTTCTCCCAAATTCACTGATTTTAAATGTTAATACGAAATTACTATCCTGTTCAGTACAGTCAAAAGATATTATTTTGTTTTCCAAGACTTTCCTTATCAGATAAAAACCTCCCCCACCCTGACTTTAGGATACTGCTGAACCCTAATTATTCTGATGAGCCTTATAAATGTATAAGACATGGGTGCACCGAATAGGAACATTTACCCCCATCAACAGTGCACGCTACTCTCATGTTGGCAGTACATTTCGCACAACACGGCGGATAGATATAAAGAGCAAATTATCTATTTTGTTTATTTTGATATTTGCATTACATATACTACAACACAATTGTTCAATAAATTATGTAAGAACCTGACGGTAAACCACATTTTGAGTATAACATTCCCTATTAAAAAACCCTTGCCTGGATGAGGGAACAACACTTGCTCGAACATTACCAAATGCTCTTGCTCTAAAAAAAGCAACATACAGCTGACCATGAGAAAAACATGGCCTGCGCAACAATATCCCAACCTTTTGAAAGGTTTGACCTTGTGCCTTGTTTATTGTCATAGAGCATAAGACAGCCTTAGTGGAAGCTGTCTGCGACGTAAAACAAAAGGCATACCTGTATCCGAAGGTGCAAGTTGCACCCTTGGAATAAGTACCCTATCTCCAATGGCATTGCCAGTGAGTACTTCAGCATCGACACAGTTGTCATGAAGACGTCTTATAATTAGTCGAGTGCCATTACATAAACCATTATTTATGTTTATGTTTCTTAATAACATAACAATGGCACCAGTTTTTAATTTAAGGCAATGAGGAGGCATACCTGAAGGTGTGATACTATTTAAAAATTCTACCGGATATTGATTCCGTTCCTCCTCATCATCACACACAACATCATCTGCGCTAAAATAAACTTTTTCTTCACCAGGCAACAGCGCCAACACCTGATCATTAATGATAAGTGAGTCATCATTTGTGGCTGTTAGTACCACAGATGATGCCATAGCTTCCGGTGAAAGATCCCTAAACAAAGTATCAACAATACATTCATTTTGTATCACACATTGGGATGGCACTTCGATTGCACCTTGGAAAGGTTCTTGCTCCCGAACAGGTAAAACACCTTTCCCAAGTTGCAGAAGCCATGCAGCAAATTGTTGTTCTCCTGGCCTTGTTCTCATGTTTCGATGTAATCGAAATTCTTTAGCCAAGTGCCATAATGGAGAACTTTTTAAACACATGTCCACAATTTCAGTTGCTTTTCCTTTTCTGACAACAGGCAGTAACTGTGAAAAATCACCACCTAAAAGAACAACTTTACCTCCAAATGGAAGCCCATTATTACAAATATCTTGTAGAAGACGATCTATTGCATGAAAAGCATGCTTAGGAATCATGGAAGCTTCATCAAGTAAAGAGAGACTCTTTTGTCGCAATTCTGCAGCATAAGCAGAAACCGGGGTTATGTTGCATGTACTGTTCTCTACAATAGGAACAGGTAACCGGAATAGTCTATGAATGGTGGTACCCTTTTTCAAAAGTGTTGCTGCTATGCCAGTAAATGCAGCAGTTCCAACTTGAAAACCTCTACCTGTAAGTTCAGAAATAAGGTAATTATAAGTAAAGGTTTTACCACTACCACCAGCACCTTCTAAATAAAACAGACGGTTGTTTTGGACTGCATTGTTAGCAACATTTACAACAGCTTCTATGACTGCATTAGCCAGTGCAGTCTGTTCGTCAGTAAGTTGAGCCCTTAGTTGAGAAGCTCTTTCAGCCTCCATAGCTACATCAATGTTTTCAGCTGGGGGTAATTCATCTAAATGAGGAAGATTATAATCAGTAAGAGATTTACCAAATTGCCTAAGTACAGAATTAATATCTTGAAGCAGCCTGTACTCAGCCTGTTCCTTATTCATTTGGCGAATATAATCTTCAAACATCGCATCCTTGTACCTTGTCCACAAAGTAAAAGGATCAGAAGGTTCGCAGTGAGTAAGTATCACAGCAAACAGTTGCCTTAATTGTCGAGGCATCTGAAAGTTAACAGCTTCCTGCAAAGTATTGTTCCATTCAGTATCATCTTGCAGGAGACCACGCAGTAAACAGGCGTCACGAAATGTTTCAGCAACATTGCCATTGACAGTTCGTAAATCTTCAAAAGAAGTTGCACCAGGTGTATGCAATAGCAACATACGTAAATAAAAAAGCTCACCTGCGCGAGGACTCACACTATACATTCTGGACACAATTTTACCATGACCGCGTTGTCTTGGTTTCCAAACTTTGTTCTTATTAAAACAAAATGAAGAGGAATATCTGGATACATATATTGGCGAGCATCATGATTCTCTTCATTTAACACAAACCAAGCTGTTAATTTTGTAGCCTGATCTGCAGCTCTGTCCAGAGCCTCTTCAGCCTGTCCTTGCTGAAAATAAACAATATGGTTATTTGGCAAGTGCACTGGAAATCTATGGACAACATGAGATTGTTGGTGCATGGTAAATTCAAAAAGACGCCATATAGCTTCCGGTGCACTGACATACCGCGCATCTAAAAATGTCTGCACCTCATCATGATCAATACGTTCATTGATCTCAATGTTGGCACAATCATGACCTTTATAAAATATATTTATAGAGGTATTTAACACACAGATTTAACAGACATGCACGCCTCCAAGTTTATAGGTGCATTGTATTTCTTGGAAAGCCATGGATTATATGGAACAATCCAGTGATTATCTACGTCAACATTATTGACATTGATATGTATACCATTATCACGACGTCTATATAATGGATATCCGTTGACTTCAGCTACCGTAGATGCTAAAAAGTTCTTTGGAAAACTTTTTGTGCAAACACCATCTTCCATACATCTGGAATTAGGATTCAGATGTCCACATGGTCCATGAATCATACACGATCGTACAATTTCAAACAGCTCAGGGTGTTCCTGTTGATTAGGAATTTCTGCCGAAATAACACTGTCTATGTCATCTGCATCCCTAAGTTTGTCATTGGGATCTAAATGAATTAACAAATGACAATGAGGCAAACCCCTCTTTTAAAATTCTATAATATAGACATGTGCTATAGTCTTACCTAGAACTCCCATTTCAGTAACATCTTTAAGGAGTTCATTTAGTTTCAATTTAAAAACTCGAGAAACTAAATCAAGCCGATCGTGTGCACGTTGGCCTGCAAACAAATTTTCTGTAATTTCACGGGATTTTGGATTGCACGTAAAAGTCAGAAAAAACATCAGGTTTTCCAAACTTACCAATAACTGCCATAGCATCTTGATAGATTTGAGCCATGGCACGTGGACTTCCTTGAAAACTCGAAGGAAGAACAACAATACGACCTGGTTGAAGGCCTCGCTCTTCAGCTCGTGCATTCAAATGGTCAGCTAAACCTTCATAACTATCAACACGAAGGTTGGTTTGATTTGCTCGAATGTAATTTAAATTATTACCTTCAACCTTAACATAAGAATCAACACAATACTGCTGAAACAATTTCTTACCATAATGAATCGGGCTGAAATATTCCCGAGCAGCTAAACGGTAAGTATAATACTGCAACATTGTAGTAGTGTTGCGAGTACGCGTTGCACGTACAGCAACATGAGGTATCCTATTATGCCAACCTGGTTTACCCCTTGGAAAAAAAAGAGGATACACCAATGGCTCCAAGTTTGCAGACATTGTGGAAATATTGTGTAAATCACCTTCACGCGGATAGATAACAACATCCCTGTTTCCAGGAGATGCTCCATCTTGGCCAACAAATACTGCCGCAACTTCATCATGATGAGGCAAGTTGTAGCGCCTTCTGTCATTGCCAACTCTCATACGTACATACATACGTACTACAGATGGAGCACGGTTTTGTGCTGCTGCCTGATTTAATTCTTCAGCTTCAACTTCAGCCATGTACCTATAGGCAGCAGCAAACGGGCTTACTCTGTCCATAACATCTTGAACAGTTTGCATCACGTCTTCACGACAGCCATTATTTTCTTGGCGTGCCATTCTTTCGTTGAGAGCCCTACCTGATTCATAAATATAAAGTTGGTTAAAAACAGGGGTTTGTCCTACAGGAGGGTGAAGACCCCCAACACGATGCCATATTTGACCACAGATACGAAAGCATGGTGGTCCACGGCCAGGTGGGGGGCGAAGGTTTGCTCCAAAAGAAGCAAAGGCAACGGCACTATTATACTTACGTATATTTGACTGAAAGTTTTTTGCCTGAACAGTATCTGTATTTGTTAATAATTCCCCAACCTGCTGAGGGTAAGGAGACAAATGATCTAATGCAACTTTACCAGTGTGACAACATTTAAAACAATTTTCATTTTCAAACTTTAAAGCTTGACAATACTCACATTTTTTGTCCATAGCACCTAAAAAATATAAATTAGGCAATACATTTTGACGTGCAATATTATAATACGGCGCATTTCGGCGAGCACGAACAGCAGCATGCCTTTGGATATCTGCCTGGTGTCTATTTACTACCTGTTCAACATTTTGCCTTTGTCGAACAACAGCTTGCCTCTCAGCATTTCAACGTCGTCTATTGGCAGCATGCTCACCATTTTCCACTTGACGTGCAACAACATGTCGTTCAGCATCCTGAGCACGTCTATTGACTGCTCATTAATTTCAGCAATACGCACAGATGCGACACGTTGTGCAAGTCTACGCCTAGCTAAAGACACATCATCAAAAATTAATGCACGTGGTATGACATTTACCTGGACTTCATGTGGCAGTTCAACGTGTTGAGGAGTATCTGGCATCTGCTGGCCCATAATAAGACCTACTAACCTTTGACTATTTTCAGGGCGTTGCAACACAAACCTGCCAGCATTATTAAAAAGCCTAAAACCACGTACAGGGTTGTTAGGGTTAGACATTATAGAAAAAAATACACAGCCTAGCTAGCTAGCTAGTAGGAACCACAAGTTCTAAAAAATAAATAAGAAATAAGTCAGATAAAATTTCATTACTAAACTAAACATAGCTAGCTAGTTATTTATTAGCTAATACAGTAGTGTAAATTGGGAAACTTTTCCTCTGGAATAAACTTTAGTAAATTAAGGCATAATAGAAAGAAAGATGTAGCTAACTCTGCAAGCAACCAAACCAAACATTAGGCAAGAATATTTTATTTTGTTTATCAGGGATTTGCCTTGCTTATTAAATAAATGCAAGTCAAAATTGGTCTCCTTTTTCTTCTTCTCAGATCTTAATATGGCTACATGCTTTTCCTGTATAAGAAACATTTCTAAGGTATAAAATTGGGCCTAGGGTCTTTTGGAATAATTTCTATTATTTATGAAATACTAATTCTTTTGATTAGCTGACAAGAAAAATGGTTCGAACATCTTTCCAGGAAGCAATACTTAAAGACGTCTTAGGATATCTATACTTAAAAAAAAAACATTCAAGTTTGTTTCGAAAAAGTAGAAATTTTATCAAAATCTCAAGAAAGCACTATGAATGTAACATTGATAAAAATCCCTTTCACGATGGAGAATCTTGAAAAAAGTTATCAATACCTGCTGCAAATGGCATACGGGAAAAGTGGAACCCGGGATTCAGGGACCCTGGAGGGTGAAACCTGGGACCCGGTACGCAAGGCGAATTTCTGAATTTAAAATTTTAACAAGACCGGAATTTTAACTGAATCAAATTTACGAGAACGCAGCAAAGTGCGCACATGTAAGAAAGATAGTAGAAACCAAGTCACTTTTTTTACAACCACGTTTTGAAAAGTTAACTGTCGTTGTCTGGAAGAAATATCATTTTGATAACGTTCGAATAAAACATAACACAAGGTAAACATGAGGTAAAAAGGAACACGCGCCAGTTGTATCAGTCGAGGAAACATTGAAAGCACAAAAATGGATAAAGGTTAGTTTATCTTGTTTGAACATTTTATAAGCCTACCATAAATCTCTGATTAAAAGACCGCTCATAAACTTTTTTTAGGATTTTTTCGATTTAGTTATTATTTTTTTGTAGCAAATTGATTTTCTAGAGGTCTTCTTCCATGCCTAAAGGATGTGTAAATGACATGATCGACACTCATTTATGGCCCAGTTTAATTAGCTATTCTCATTGCTTTTTATTTCTCATTCAATTACTTTAGATTAATATATAGGATTTTTATTTACGACCGCTTCACGGTTCGAAAACTTGCTCATGATTGTGAGATTTTCTCAATCTCGTCCCCAGGGGGTATTTTCTCTATCGGAACGGCGATTCTAGACGTCCTGATATGATTGAAAAATATCACACAATCTCTATAATAATAAGCCAGTTCCGTGTGTCTGTAACAGGCAAAGTTGATGTGCTTATTTTGCTTTGATGTGGCCGAAAAAAATCTTTGATGTGGCCGAA
Organism: Hydractinia echinata; assembly: GCA_030067915.1. Classification (NCBI taxonomy): domain Eukaryota; kingdom Metazoa; phylum Cnidaria; class Hydrozoa; order Anthoathecata; family Hydractiniidae; genus Hydractinia; species Hydractinia echinata. Next base: position 89,265 of record JASGCC010000314.1, on the reverse strand, counting down.
AAAAATATGTCTTCTTTGTCGAGAAAAGCCGAGAGTTTTGTTTGTTTACGGAGTTTGCGTTTGCGTTTGTTTTTTTGCGTTTTAAAATCACGTGATCAAATTAAAAAATTTAATTGGATGAATCTAACCACGTGATCAAAATAAAGCAATTTTATTTGCTGAAAATTTAAAGTTTCCCCTGACGATCAAAACAAACGTAAAAAGTTTTTTCAAGTTCAGCAGACGAACGAACGAAGTAGGTTGCTTGCTATATACAAATATTGAAAAAATCATTTATTTTGTGTGTTGTAACATGTCTTTTATTTTTGTTTAAGTAAATTTTAAGTAGAGAAGAAAGAAAAGGAAATCTTAAAAGTTGGAAAAGCGAAGTTGAGGTGGATTTGCTGAGATCGTGTGGTAGACTACTAACACTATACTATTGACTATTATCTAGAAAAAGAAGTTTTAAAAAATCAGTTGTTAGTAAGTAACCTATTTACCTAGATTTACAGTTAGCTTAGCAAGTTATCTTTAACTTTTATTTGTTAAGAATAGTAGTGAGCTACTTAAATAGGACAGTGCTACAAAGTAAGAAATTTCAAATTTATCTTTGTAAAACCTAAGGATTATATTTATGAAGCAGGTAGGGCTCTCAATGAAAGAATGGCACGCCAAGAAAATAATGGCTGTCGTGAAGACGTGATGCAAACTGTTCAAGATGTTATGGACAGAGTAAGCCCGTTTGCTGCTGCCTATAGGTACATGGCTGAAGTTGAAGCTGAAGAATTAAATCAGGCAGCAGCACAAGACCGTGCTCCATCTGTAGTACGTATGCATGTACGTATGAGAGTTGGCAATGACAGAAGGCGCTACAACTTGCCTCATCATGATGAAGTTGCGGCAGTATTTGTTGGCCAAGATGGAGCATCTCCTGGAAACAGGGATGTTGTTATCTATCCGCGTGAAGGTGATTTACACAATATTTCCACAATGTCTGCAAACTTGGAGCCATTGGTGTATCCTCTTTTTTTTCCAAGGGGTAAACCAGGTTGGCATAATAGGATACCTCATGTTGCTGTACGTGCAACGCGTACTCGCAACACTACTACAATGTTGCAGTATTATACTTACCGTTTAGCTGCTCGGGAATATTTCAGCCCGATTCATTATGGTAAGAAATTGTTTCAGCAGTATTGTGTTGATTCTTATGTTAAGGTTGAAGGTAATAATTTAAATTACATTCGAGCAAATCAAACCAACCTTCGTGTTGATAGTTATGAAGGTTTAGCTGACCATTTGAATGCACGAGCTGAAGAGCGAGGCCTTCAACCAGGTCGTATTGTTGTTCTTCCTTCGAGTTTTCAAGGAAGTCCACGTGCCATGGCTCAAATCTATCAAGATGCTATGGCAGTTATTGGTAAGTTTGGAAAACCTGATGTTTTTCTGACTTTTACGTGCAATCCAAAATCCCGTGAAATTACAGAAAATTTGTTTGCAGGCCAACGTGCACACGATCGGCTTGATTTAGTTTCTCGAGTTTTTAAATTGAAACTAAATGAACTCCTTAAAGATGTTACTGAAATGGGAGTTCTAGGTAAGACTATAGCACATGTCTATATTATAGAATTTTAAAAGAGGGGTTTGCCTCATTGTCATTTGTTAATTCATTTAGATCCCAATGACAAACTTAGGGATGCAGATGACATAGACAGTGTTATTTCGGCAGAAATTCCTAATCAACAGGAACACCCTGAGCTGTTTGAAATTGTACGATCGTGTATGATTCATGGACCATGTGGACATCTGAATCCTAATTCCAGATGTATGGAAGATGGTGTTTGCACAAAAAGTTTTCCAAAGAACTTTTTAGCATCTACGGTAGCTGAAGTCAACGGATATCCATTATATAGACGTCGTGATAATGGTATACATATCAATGTCAATAATGTTGACGTAGATAATCACTGGATTGTTCCATATAATCCATGGCTTTCCAAGAAATACAATGCACATATAAACTTGGAGGCGTGCATGTCTGTTAAATCTGTGTGTTAAATACCTCTATAAATATATTTATAAAGGTCATGATTGTGCCAACATTGAGATCAATGAACGTATTGATCATGATGAGGTGCAGACATTTTTAGATGCGCGGTATGTCAGTGCACCGGAAGCTATATGGCGTCTTTTTGAATTTACCATGCACCAACAATCTCATGTTGTCCATAGATTTCCAGTGCACTTGCCAAATAACCATATTGTTTATTTTCAGCAAGGACAGGCTGAAGAGGCTCTGGACAGAGCTGCAGATCAGGCTACAAAATTAACAGCTTGGTTTGTGTTAAATGAAGAGAATCATGATGCTCGCCAATATATGTATCCAGATATTCCTCTTCATTTTGTTTTTAATAAGAACAAAGTTTGGAAACCAAGACAACGCGGTCATGGTAAAATTGTGTCCAGAATGTATAGTGTGAGTCCTCGCGCAGGTGAGCTTTTTTATTTACGTATGTTGCTATTGCATACACCTGGTGCAACTTCTTTTGAAGATTTACGAACTGTCAATGGCAATGTTGCTGAAACATTTCGTGACGCCTGTTTACTGCGTGGTCTCCTGCAAGATGATACTGAATGGAACAATACTTTGCAGGAAGCTGTTAACTTTCAGATGCCTCGACAATTAAGGCAACTGTTTGCTGTGATACTTACTCACTGCGAACCTTCTGATCCTTTTACTTTGTGGACAAGGTACAAGGATGCGATGTTTGAAGATTATATTCGCCAAATGAATAAGGAACAGGCTGAGTACAGGCTGCTTCAAGATATTAATTCTGTACTTAGGCAATTTGGTAAATCTCTTACTGATTATAATCTTCCTCATTTAGATGAATTACCCCCAGCTGAAAACATTGATGTAGCTATGGAGGCTGAAAGAGCTTCTCAACTAAGGGCTCAACTTACTGACGAACAGACTGCACTGGCTAATGCAGTCATAGAAGCTGTTGTAAATGTTGCTAACAATGCAGTCCAAAACAACCGTCTGTTTTATTTAGAAGGTGCTGGTGGTAGTGGTAAAACCTTTACTTATAATTACCTTATTTCTGAACTTACAGGTAGAGGTTTTCAAGTTGGAACTGCTGCATTTACTGGCATAGCAGCAACACTTTTGAAAAAGGGTACCACCATTCATAGACTATTCCGGTTACCTGTTCCTATTGTAGAGAACAGTACATGCAACATAACCCCGGTTTCTGCTTATGCTGCAGAATTGCGACAAAAGAGTCTCTCTTTACTTGATGAAGCTTCCATGATTCCTAAGCATGCTTTTCATGCAATAGATCGTCTTCTACAAGATATTTGTAATAATGGGCTTCCATTTGGAGGTAAAGTTGTTCTTTTAGGTGGTGATTTTTCACAGTTACTGCCTGTTGTCAGAAAAGGAAAAGCAACTGAAATTGTGGACATGTGTTTAAAAAGTTCTCCATTATGGCACTTGGCTAAAGAATTTCGATTACATCGAAACATGAGAACAAGGCCAGGAGAACAACAATTTGCTGCATGGCTTCTGCAACTTGGGAAAGGTGTTTTACCTGTTCGGGAGCAAGAACCTTTCCAAGGTGCAATCGAAGTGCCATCCCAATGTGTGATACAAAATGAATGTATTGTTGATACTTTGTTTAGGGATCTTTCACCGGAAGCTATGGCATCATCTGTGGTACTAACAGCCACAAATGATGACTCACTTATCATTAATGATCAGGTGTTGGCGCTGTTGCCTGGTGAAGAAAAAGTTTATTTTAGCGCAGATGATGTTGTGTGTGATGATGAGGAGGAACGGAATCAATATCCGGTAGAATTTTTAAATAGTATCACACCTTCAGGTATGCCTCCTCATTGCCTTAAATTAAAAACTGGTGCCATTGTTATGTTATTAAGAAACATAAACATAAATAATGGTTTATGTAATGGCACTCGACTAATTATAAGACGTCTTCATGACAACTGTGTCGATGCTGAAGTACTCACTGGCAATGCCATTGGAGATAGGGTACTTATTCCAAGGGTGCAACTTGCACCTTCGGATACAGGTATGCCTTTTGTTTTACGTCGCAGACAGCTTCCACTAAGGCTGTCTTATGCTCTATGACAATAAACAAGGCACAAGGTCAAACCTTTCAAAAGGTTGGGATATTGTTGCGCAGGCCATGTTTTTCTCATGGTCAGCTGTATGTTGCTTTTTTTAGAGCAAGAGCATTTGGTAATGTTCGAGCAAGTGTTGTTCCCTCATCCAGGCAAGGGTTTTTTAATAGGGAATGTTATACTCAAAATGTGGTTTACCGTCAGGTTCTTACATAATTTATTGAACAATTGTGTTGTAGTATATGTAATGCAAATATCAAAATAAACAAAATAGATAATTTGCTCTTTATATCTATCCGCCGTGTTGTGCGAAATGTACTGCCAACATGAGAGTAGCGTGCACTGTTGATGGGGGTAAATGTTCCTATTCGGTGCACCCATGTCTTATACATTTATAAGGCTCATCAGAATAATTAGGGTTCAGCAGTATCCTAAAGTCAGGGTGGGGGAGGTTTTTATCTGATAAGGAAAGTCTTGGAAAACAAAATAATATCTTTTGACTGTACTGAACAGGATAGTAATTTCGTATTAACATTTAAAATCAGTGAATTTGGGAGAAGTGCTACAACCCTTACAAAAAGCTGATGATACTACTCTTTTGCGGATATTTATTTTGGCTTTTTCAAATTTATTGTATGCCAAAAATATGTTGTGAATCCTAAAAGTACAGTAATGATGCATTTTATTTAAATGTTGTGTTGCACATGCATCTCTTTTTCTTTTAGGTGAAGTGCAAAGTCCTATGGCTTACCTTCGTGTGGTGCACTTTGTTAAGTGATTAGCATATGAACGCATTAAATTTAAAAATGATTTATCGTAAACTAAGGATTAAGAAAAGAAATTTGCAACATCAATTATTTCTTAAGTCTGTTTTCCCATATATTCTGCAACATCAATTATTGCGGTTTAAGGCTGTGCAAAATTTTGTGCAGTATTTTTAATTAAACTAGCTTTAAGAAACACTTAGAAAATTTTGCGATATGAAACTATTGTGGCTTTACTGATTTTTTGAACCTTTTGAACATGAGGAAACAATAAAATCAGGTGTTCTAACAACTCTAACAAAAACAAAACACTTAGAAACACTTTTTTTTATCCTGCTAAGTGGATTTTTCCTTGAAATTGAATTTTAAACTCAATCTTATAAAATGAAAAATATGAGGTAAAAAAATCCTTATTTGATTAAATTTTTTAAAGTAAGAAGTCTGTAAAAATAGAAAAAAAACATTCAGATACGAAAAAGGTTGAATGATGGATAAACAGAATAGGGTTAAGTCAAACTTTAACTATCCGTCCGGGTTTAATTCAACTGGAATTTATGAATAGGGTTAAGTCAAGCTTTAACTATTCGTCTGGGTTTAATTCAACTGAAATTCATTAACAAAAAACCCGATTGAAGTTTTTAGAAAGCTCCTTTTCGTTATGCGAATAAAAGGTTTTTGCCTGAAAAATTGAGCTACTTACACACCCATGATCACACAAACACAAAGGAAGTATCCATTTTTTATTGTGATTAGTAATAGTTTTTCCTTTTTTTTTAAAAGTTGGACAAGTTGAAAACAGACAGGGTATTCTTACTTTTTTACATCTTAATATTTTCTTCGTACAGCATGAGGAAAACATTGTGATTAATAGTTCTTATTGTCATAAATTTTTGTTTTTTAGAGAGTAGTGGACGAGTTGCAGAAATGCAGGGTATTCTTATTTTTTACATTTTAATATTTTCTTATACTCCAGGCTACAGCATAAGTGAAATAATGGGATTAATATTTTTTATTGTTCTTAAATTTTTTAGAAGGTGAAGTTGAAAGTGTACACGGTATATTTTGTTGTCCTATTTTGTCACCTCCGCCTTCAATTTTTTTAATATATTTTTTCCTTCCAGATTATTATAACAGAAATATTATTACTTTTAGATAACACAGAAAAACAATTAGAAAAAAAGAAAGAAGGTACGGATATGTTCATAATAAATAGTGTCTATTTTTATTATTTTTATAATATATCCCATTTTGTTTTATCTTTTTTTAGTTTTGACGTACGTACGTGGCTTATAGAAAGCAAAATCTTGGCCCCCTGTCCAATAAATCACTTAAGTGGTGGAGAGCACATGGGGGTCAGGATTTACCCAATTTTTCGTGGAAAAACAAACACCGAAGACGAAAGCACAAACATCAACACACATATACTGTTCAAACTCAGTACAACAACTGCACCATTACAAACAACAAATGAGTGTATTAAATTTTTAAATTATTAGATTTTATGTTCGTGTATGTGTTTAGTTTTTTTTACTCTGAGGTATCTAATAATACCACAACGGCAATTAGTTATTCTATTTGGCATTATTATTTATATCTAAGCAATGTTTACAAACACTGGCTTTGTAAAAAATGTTTATTCAATTGTTTTGTTTTTATTTTTGTCCCCTGCACCATTATTTCACCCTGTACGATAATTATTGATCATTGTATACTGTACTTTTATCAATTTCATGCATGTGCTATTATTCAGTTTTTTTGTAATCGATACCTCAGAGGTTCGTTTTTTTGTTTGTCTGTTGAGTGGTTTATTTTAATGATAATTTATTTTTAATATAGTAATTATAATAGTTATTTATAATAGTTATTTTGATAACAAAAAAAAATTAATTCAACCAATGTTTTATGGTACATCTTTTTTTATAAGAACACTCAAAGAAGGCCTTTCAACTTTTCAAATTGTTCTTAAGTTGGTCGTAATTTTCCTCTGATTTCGTCATTTTTTGTGTAAGTGTAAAGGAGCATTTCCGTACTTCGTGATATTGTCAAAGACTTAAATGTTCTTAACATGTTCTAAACTTTTGGGACTCTGAAGCCATATGTTCAAACATTTTGTTCTTATAAAAAACTGTTAATGTTATCTATATTATGTATTCAAACATTAAAATACATTTAGTTCACTTCAACATTCACTGGAATTGGGGGCTCACAAGCTACTGGAATTGGTCATATTGCCCAAAACTTACCTTATTAACTCTCTTTAGTACAAAAGCACACTACGTACTTTTCTTTTTCATTTTTAGGTTGAAGCGCAAAGCCCCATGACTTGCTTTCCCGTGGCGCGCTTCGTTAGGTGGATTATTTTCTATTTAAGGAGATAATTCATGAACTAAAAGTCAGGGCATGCCATGTTAAAATTGCATCACATATTTTTGGTATTGAAAAGACTCAAGAAGCATCAACTGCAGGTAACTTACTTACCAATATATTAATATTATACGGTCTGTATGTAACCATTGAATTATCTTTTTACAGGAAACAAAAATAGGAAAGTATTATCATCATAATTTATTATTTTTTAGGTTTATGGAGGTTTATGGAAAACAAAATCCCAAGTTTTCTTTTTCGTAACATTATCGTTTTCGTAAGTTATCCTTATTTTTACTGCTTTTTTGTCATTTTTCCACGGGCCTTTCCAACTATCAAAAACGCATTCAATTTTTATGTAGATGAACAGGACACTGCTGACGTCATCAAAATTCCTAAAATCTTCTAATTTTTCATTGTTCTTCTGCCTGAGTGGATTTTTCCACGGGCCTAATCGACTAGTCACGGTAATTAATTTTTATTATTCCTTTAAGCACGTGTCTATATTGTCTACTGTTATATGAAAAACATATTAGTTTTATTTATTCCCGCTTGAATGGAATTAACAACAAAACGTTTTGACGAAAAAATCCCACAAAACCCGATTTTTACGGGACGAAGGAGAAATACGGCCATTATAATAATAATATACGGCCATTTTGAAAGCTGTGGCGTTGAAGTGAAGTTGGTAAGTCTGTTTTTGTCTTTTGAAAGCTGTTTATTTTTGTTTTTTATATGTTTTTACATGTTAACCCTATTCGGTCCGGGGGGGGGGGGGTCTGAATCGCCCCCCCTGACGGCTTTTTTAACTCCTTATTGCTTTGTTATATGGCTATGATACTTACTGAGTTTCAATATTTATCTATTAGACACATGCATGCTAAATTTTTAGGTCCCATACCTTTCAGAGGCTTCGATATTGGCCATTACTCGAAACTACCCCTAAAAATCTCTATGAAATCCTTATAATGGGGAAATATAATAACTTCTGTTAGGATTATCCTTAGTACTTGAAACTTGCAACACAACTTTGTTTCATCAAGAAGAATCATTTAGCATAATTTGGACACGTGACTAATCCGATTTCCCGATTTTGTCGGGTTTCACCCGAAAATCGGAAAAAACGGGTTTTCGGGCAATTTTTTATGCAATCCAGTTAAAAAGCGTAAGATATGTTAAATAACTTTTATTTAGCTTTCAGAAACTTCAAACAGAATGTAAAAATTCGCTCTAGAACAAAAGTAATTAAATTTTAAGCAGATAGTGGCATTTTTAACAAATTTCAAGCTTTTGTTGACGTCACTCCTCCACGGGATTTCGTTTAAAATTATTTTTTCAGCCTTTTTAATGCAATTATTCACAAACCTTTTGTGATAAAAAGCAGACTAAATTTAAGTGGATTCTCCACGGGTTTAAATAACTAGTCTCTATAATAATACAAAGACTGTGTCTGCCTGTAACAGGCAAAGTGGATTATATTGTTTACAATTTTCTTTAAAAGCGTCTATAATATATCCCCTATAAAAAATGTTCCGTATTTTATAAACGTTTTGTTTACAATTGTAATTGTCTAGAACAAATCATGTGATAAAACAAAATGATTTCAGTACTTGCGGAAGAGTCTAATGATTTTAAACTTACTCTGATGGAGAGCTTATTAATTGAGCGTGACCCAACTGTTGTTTAAAAAGTACTAAGTCTTAAGGTCAAATTCGGGTTCAGTTTCCCTGGACACAAAAAATCGGTCCCGGCCATCTTTTACATAAAGATGGCGATATGTAAACAAGCAAACCAGCTAGCCAGCCAGCAGTCGAAAAACGGAACAAAGACGGGAAAGAAAATATCGAAGAAATCAAATTTTGTTTTCTGGTTTTGGTGTTTAATGTAGGCACCATTATTTTTATTCTATATGCTTTTATTTTCAGACAAAAACTAATTTCTGTTAACCTTAAAAGAAATTGAGAAAATGTATTTTGTTTTGGTATACACTGCTGAGGTAGCTAGCTAGCTATATAGGACTGTAGGAGGACGCTAGCTAACTTTAAGCTAAATGGGAAATACTGCCTAATTTTAACTTGATCTAACTCTAAGCCTTACACCTGTCTTATTGCTCTTCTGGTTACAAACTGTCAATGGAAGCTCTGCCCTCGCCCATCTTTCTTTACAAGTCAATCAACAAAGTCAATTTTTATATTTACCATTAATCACACTGTCCAGGTGTTTCAGAGATAGAGAGATAGAAAATCAAGTTGTGGTATTAAATAACTGTCAGTAATATTTTGATAAATTCATCTGATTTCACACTATGATTAATGAGATCACCTTGTTTTGCAGAAGGGTGCAGAAGGGATTGTAATCTGCACCAACACCTTGATTGCAATCTGCAGAAAGTTCAGTTATGCTATGTTTACATAATATCAACATACATAAAGAGACTAACTGAACTAAAAATATATACTTGGTTTAATCATCATTAATGAAAACATTTTTGGTAAAATAAAATTTATATACATTTTGTTTTTAAAATTTTAAACAACACCTTCAACTAAATGTTTAGATACTGTCACAGCAATGAATGATTCACGTCTCCGCAAATAAAAGAGATTGGTTAATCAAACAGTTCACGAGAGATTTTAAACGGTGAAGATAATGATCAACATGACCTGTTTAGCAATCCTTCTGACAATCAAAATGATAGATGTATCAGTAGTGACGACGGGCCTTTAGATTCATCATTCTCATCAAATGAAAATGAAATTCTTGATAATAGTCTGGATACAGTGACCAATCCAGAATCATCAATTTTATCTGACATTTCAAGATGGACAGCTAAACGTGGATGTTCCAGAGAGTGTTTGAATCAACTTTTGTTGATACCACGTAAACATGGCATGGCTGAACTTCCTGCAGATAGTAGAACACTACTTAAAACACCACGTCATGTTAAAACTGTTCATAAATGCGGTGGAATTTATTCTTACGTCTTTTAGAAATGCGGAAGATAAAAGACGTCTTTTAGAGCTCTTTGTGCCGGCTGGGCAGTATCCTTATAAGTATATATGTATAGTATGTTTCCACTTTTCAACGATTTAGATATTTACCTAATTTTTTCAAACGAATTCCTAATTCCAAGAGGATTCAAATTAGTTACGCGAGTATCAATTTTTTATACACATTTTACAATCCGAAAATTGTAATATAAAATTTATAAAAGGACTCGAAGAAAACGGACACACTTCGTTCGTTCAAAACTGCCAACTGGCTTCTTCTTCAAAAAACACAAAGTCAAAATACAACCATGCAAACAAATTTACATAACAATACAGAAGAAGAACTAGCCAATCACATTAATAATAAAAACAATACAAAAACAATATATACAACATCAACCAATCAAAATAAGTTTTCAACTTTCACATTCTCCCCCCTATTATTGCAATCAATAATACTTGTCTCGTAAACGTCTGTTTTCTTCACCAACAACAGCAGCCTTCCGACTCGGCCTCCTTTTAATACTGACATCATCATCATGCGACACCACCGGTGAGCTAGGTTTCACAACTGTATCTTTTTCCGAAATTTCAAACGGTATGATTTTCTGCACCGGTCGGTAACATGTAGTGGACTGTCCAGTTTTTGTTGACACTAACAGCTTTACACCACGCGGATAACCATCTCTTCCATTAATTACTTCCACAATTCTACCGCACCGGTAACGACTACGAGGAGTTGGTTTTTCTTCTTTGATTAAGACCACATCGTTTACTGTCACAGAAATACCGCTATTCGACCTTTGTTTTCGATAAATATGGTGTTGCCGAAGTTCGTTAAGGTACGAAGAAGCAAATCGTCTCCAGCATTGGCCTAGCAGACAGTTCAGGTACTTGTAACGTTTCGAATAGTCAGTTACTGACAAATTGTCCAAAACTTGTTGATGACGTCTAAATTTCATTACATCCCGTCCATACATCGAATGCAAAGGAGTTAGCGTTTCGTTTAAATCATCTTCTGAAATGTAAACAAGAGGGCGACTGTTGATAACTGCTTCAACGTCGCACAGAGAGGTTTGAAGTTCCTCGAATGACAAATAAGCTTTCCCGAGACTCTTCATTAAAGTAGATTTAACAGATCTGACTAGTCTCTCTTAGAAACCACCCCACCATGGGGGACATCGGTAAAATACATTTACTTATAATCGAATTAACCATCAGGAACGTTTTCGTTTCCTTCGCCTTGAAAGTCTTGAAATTATCGTGTACGATCAAACTCTGATAACCACGGCGAGATATAAATCGTCTCATAGTACGTAAAAAAGCATCAATCTTCATGTTTGGAACTAGCTCAAGGTGGATTGCACGACTAGATGCACAAGTAAACAAAAGGATATAAGCCTTTAGGCTGTCCGTTTGTCCTTTAACGTATAAGGGTCCAGCATAATCAAGTCCTGTAGCGTGGAAAGCGTTCATTCCAATTTCAACTCTATAGTCCGGTAAATCAGTTGTAGGGGGAGGTATCATTGACCGTCCTTGACAACGTTTGCATGTAACACATCGTCAAAGTAAATCCTTAACACTTTTCCGTCCTTTAACGATCCAATAATTACGACGTATGCAAGCCAATGTTAATTCGACACCGTTGTGTAGAACTCGCTTATGTGAATCCAGAATGATCAATCGTGTTAGTCAACTAGTGACCGCACTACGTAAAATCAAGGGATGCTGTTCTTGGTATGACAAGTTTGAATTGCCAAATCTACCCTTTAAACACAAAAATCCATTATCATCCAAAAAAAAATTTAACGAGGATTCCAGTTTGTCCAAGTTGGGTTCTTTCTGCAAAGATGTTTGATCGTTCTTAATCAGGATATTGAGTGATTCAGCAAATTCTTGTGTCGATAATGTGTCGTCGTAAATAGCTTCATCGTGTTTCCTAATCTTGAATTTTAAATTATTAATGAAACGTTTAATAAATCCAACCACAGTAACCAGTCTCTTAAAGGTAGTGACTGCTTAACTTAACCCTATTCCAACTGGGGGGGGACCAAATGGTCCCCCTACCAGTTTTTGTTGCATAACTCTTTATAGGATTATGATATGGCCCTGAAATTTTCTGACTTTTTCTAAAATTTATTTAGCAATATTTTGCCTTAATTTTTTTTGGAAAAAATTATGCTCATCTTTAGCATTCATTCAATTTATTGAGGTTGGCAAAATCCAAAAAGTATACATATTTTTAATTTGGCTGAAATAAATCAATTTCAATACTTTTACTATTGTTTTAAAATATAGAACGGAAAAACATACTCAAATATGACATTTACTCATTTTGGGTACATTTTCATGTCACTAATCCATTGTCATCTGTTATCATGGAAAAAAGACAATAAGTTGAAAAAAAAATGAAATATATACTATTATATATCATTGTTTTGCAAATTTTACAGAGATTTTATATATCTACTTAGTTTTTACTGTTAGCGCAGTCAAATAATTATCTTTTTATCAACGTATGTTGATTTTCTGTGAAGGGAAATTTCGTCCTTTTGATCGATGACGATGACGTCATAATATGCGTGACATCGCCAAAATAAACAGTTTTTTGAATTGTTTAAACCACAAATCACAAAACTAAAAAAAAATAGAGCCGTAGCTAATGAAATCAATTCCGTCAATTGATTAAGTCCAAGAGTCCAATTTGACGGGTTTTGATGACGTCATCTTAAAAATAATGATGTCATCATGATTTTTTTTAATCAAATTGATTTTATTTATCAAATACTAACTCCCTACCAAATTTGAAGTAATTAGCCTTTCTCAATCAGAAGATACATAGGGGGGACCAAATGGTCCCCCCCCCAGCGATTAAGAGCCCTTAAAAGCCCAGTTGGAATAGGGTTAAGTATTCAGTTAACTGAGAGATCAAGTCTTACTATTTACGAATTTCAACTTAAAAGTTGAAGAATAAAACTTCCAAGCTGTAATGTTGTTTTTCTGATTTTCGAAGCTTCCCCTCCATGCTTCCGATCACATTCTCCATTTTGAAATCAACGCTGTGCACGAAAACGAGGCTTTTGTAATATGTTTTCCATTTACGTCAGTGGTCATATTCCATCAAAACACAAGACCAATAGGTCTCAAGGAAATAAATGAATTTATCAAAAAAACAAATGTTAGTTTTACCCCCGTCACCAAGAGGGTGAGATTCGAATGAATAATTTATTACTTTTTTTCTTCTTTTCGAAACTTTGAAAAAATTAAGGGCTTTGTACACATTGGGAAAAATTATGTAAAGAGAAAGAAAAAATACGGAAGTGAAATTACTGTTATATCGTGCAACCAAATACATTTTTGGATTTTTTATCGACAAAAAGTATTTAAAATGTTTTAATATTATACTAATTAGGTACAACTGTAATGTCAGCCCAAGTTTTAATATGAAATAAGTGTTTGAAAATATTTGCGTGAAAACCGGGCCCTAAGTTTTATATCCCGATAAGATGTGCGCTAAAATCTTTGGGTTTTTGGAAGAATCGTGGCCTTGTGTGCCAGCGTATCGCTGCAGTAATAAAAGTCAGCGTGAAAAAGATAGAAGTTTCTTTTGCTTTCCTAAAGATGATAAATTACGGAAAGCGTGGGGCTGCTGGACTTAAAAATATATATGTTTGGCGTCACCCGGGTGAGGGTTTCAGCACTGACCCGGTCGGTCGGTCGGTCGGTCGGTCGGTCGGTCGGTCGGTCGGTCGGTCGGTCGGTCGGTCGGTCGGTCGGTCGGTCGGTCGGTCGGTCGGTCGGTCGGTCGGTCGGTCGGTCGTCGGTCGGTCGGTCGGTCGGTCGGTCGGTCGGTCGGTCGGTCGGTCGGTCGGTCGGTCGGTCGGTCGGTCGGTCGGTCGGTCGGTCGGTCGGTCGGTCGGTCGGTCGGTCGGTCGGTCGGTCGGTCGGTCGGTCGGTCGGTCGGTCGGTCGGTCGGTCGGTCGGGATTTTATTTTATTTTTATTTTCAAAGCATGTCTATCTACGATATATTTTTTTTTATATTTTAAAAGAATGTACTAAATAAGCGCCACCAAAAACACAAAGCTTATGAAGCCCGCGATCAAAAATGGTCGGTGGTATTACGAAGAACGTAAGGTATAGAGAACATTAAACTCGGCCCCTTTCCTTCATGCTGACACTCTTATGCTCGGCTGGTGCATTACACTGAGACTCGAACGAAAGACAGGAGACCATTTGGAACCATGCCACAAGTCAGTCCGACCTTCATCGTCACAGAGAATACTGCGAGAAGAGTGCGCACCCATGCAAGTTATATATAACCAGAAAATGGGAGAGGTTAGGTGTCCTGTACCTTAATACAGCTTTCGGATGAATGTTCTCGTGATGTAATACCAAAGAAAAAACCTGTTGAATAAAGTTTAAAAAATCTTTTTAGAAGGAGAAAGAGAAATCAAAAATGTCTAGAAATATATTTAATGCCAAAAACATACAGCAAATCTGCCAACACATCATCGCGTTCAACGTTGTTTCAACTTTGCACTCGTGGTTGATACGTTTTACAAAATTCTTTTTTGGGGGTTTCGTTTTTAAGGCTGGCTTTCGTGCATCTGGCAGAAAGACAAAAAAAATTTTGTAACGGTGACCCTAAAAATTTTCCACCCGCCGCTATATTACTGACCCGGTCAGTGTGTTATTCGAACCCGACGAAGAGGTTTGTGGCGAAGCCCATTAAAAAAGAGAAGGAGTTTGAATATCTAAGATATATCATTAAGTAGGTCATTGAACGTGCGTCAAGTGAAAAGAAAGCTAGTGCATAAAAGAGGAGAAAACGTCAATATGCGACAAAAAATTGCGCCAACAGAGCTACCTGACAGGGATGAAATCATTGAGAACTCCTTGAAATACAAAAGAATTAAATTGTAGTTTATATGAAACCCGTAGAGTTAATATAAATACATTTCATTAGTTTTCCTCGTCTCCTCTCCAAGAACAATCCACCTCGGGAATTTTCGTCGGGACTAGGGTACTCTTGACGTATCCTATTCACAATACAAGAGGGTATGACACGATGTACACCTGTTCCGAATCATTAAAACTGGGCTGGGTTTCCCAGCCACTCGCTCTAACGGGTTCATATTGAAAGTCAATAACATTAATTTTATTGCTTTTAGTCGCCATTTTCATTGAAAAATTGTTTTGAAAAAAGTTTGAAGAATGAATCGAACGACTAAAATGCAATCTACATATGTATCCCACAAGGAATAAAATGATAAAGACATCTCAGCGTTACTTCAGGGGGTTTATGCTTTTTCTTGTTCTCAGTCCCGAAAGTAGTATATGACCACTGACGTCAAACGCATAATTACGCATATTAATTTTTTTTACCCAGTCTCTAACCGCGCAAACATTCAGAACGAACAAAGCTGTGCTTCGACATGGCCACATGAAATAAAGTTTTGTTTATGTTTGTTTTTATCAAAGATTGATGGGAAAGGTAGCAGATTTCTTTGTCAGTGTACGAATATAAGTTAGTACAGCCATTATAATTTTCAAGCAGTCACTACCTTTAAGAGAGATGAATTTTTCAATACTCATTATACTGTGCAACGCAAGAGCAGGCGCTGCCCTTTAAACAGACTCTTCAGCACGCGCAAAATTCACATGCTCAATAACACAAGGAAAGACGTTGTCAACAGACAAATTCACAGAACTATTTGGTACCGAAGAGGACTTATTCTTAGATTCAACCACAACATCTATAAGGTGTAACCAACCTTTCCTCTACGTTAAAGAAAATACGTTCAAACTTGTTCAACCGCAAAAACTCAGGCCCTTGAAACCAATTGCCAAGGAATACATCATTAAAATCATTCATCATCCTTGTTGGCTTATCCGCAGGATTACACTTTCCTGCTATATGAAACCACCTCTCCCTATCCACAACTTTCCTAATAGCAACCACTCTATTTTCAACCCAGGGTTTCCACGTTTTTTCTTTCCCTTTGATCCAGCAAAGTGCCACTTCTGAATCACTCCAAGAAAAACAATCGTCTATCTTAATCCTATCACCCAACACTGCCTTAGTCTCATGTAAAGGTTTGCTTAGCAGAACACAATCTAAAAGTTCAAGACGTGGGATACTTAAGTTTTTAATGGAGTAACCTTAGTCTTGATGTGACAAAACTTAACTTTACTCCTTCTTCCGTGACTACACGCAAATAAACTACAGCACAGTAAACTTCTGTTGAGCTGTCAGAGAACCCATGTAATTCACTTCTCACAACCTTAACTAAATTACAAACATAGATGTGTCGAGGAATTCTAATGACAGACACCTTACGTAAAACATCAACAAATTCTGTCCAAATAGATTTAATATGATTGGGGCGATCACACTTGAAAGATTGTCTTGACACGAGCAGTTATTGGAGAAATCATTCCTAATGGATCAAATAAAGAAGCTGCCAAACTCAAAATATTCCTTTTAGATAAAATAATATTATCACACTTAAGTATCTTTATCTACGTCCCACCCTAGACCTAATACAGATTTAAACACTTCCTTATTTTGAGGAAATATAGACTCACTAAATTTCATACTATCACTAGCTAGTGCTGTTTCAGACAAGCAGTTTTCCTTTTTATCCATATACCTTTGCAACTCTTACTGTTAGTGACCCATTTTCTAAGATTGAACCCAGCATCGAGCATTATTTTCTTAACATTGTCATAAAAACCTTTACCCTCACTCTCTGTCTCTACACCAGACACTATATCATCAACGAATAAATCTTCTAATAGCTTTTCTACCAGAGCTTTAAAAATATCAATGTACTTACCCAAATGATGTCTGATAGTTCCATTTAATAAGAACGGACTACTAGTTAAACCGAAAACAACACGCAAAAATCTATAGACAATAACTTCACTGCTTTCCCCTTCAGCATTACCAAACCATAAAAATCTCAAAAAATCCTTACACTCATCAGCAATTTTCACATTTAAAAATGCCTGCTGAATGTCTGCTAGTATAGCTATATAATTGCATCTAAATCTCAATAGAATAGTACAAATTTTGGTTAAAAGGTTAGATCCGGAATATAAACAATCATTGAGTGATGGTCCACTAACAGAACATGATGCATCGAATACCGCCCTAATCTTAGTGGTCTCTTTATCTGTTCTGACTACTGGTCGGTGTGGCAGATAGTGAGCCTTCCCAACATCCTTACTAATTTCGTCACAAGCAACCCTCTCTATTATACCCTTTTCTTCGTACTCAGTAAATATCTTATTATAATCTTCAAACATACCATTTTTCCTTAATCGAGAAACTAAACTCTAAAGTCTCTTTTTACTAACATCAAAATTATCAGCAATGGTATCATGATCTGGTTTAAATGGCAACTTTACAATATACCTTTCACCATTATGCTCAATTGACTGTTCAAACTGTCTAACTACACAGTCTTTACCTTCACCCACATTTTCTACCTCCCAGAATCTAGTCAATTCTTCCTTTAAACTATCTACTTCATCAATCGGATCAGAAATGTCACACCGCAATACAGTAGCTTCTAAACAATGACTCCCCCCATTGCCTTCCCAGTGAAAATAGAGCCACTAAGTACCCAACCTAGAATTGACTCTGATGCTGTGGTGGGGCAACCTGGCTGCGCTCTCGCTATCTTTCCAGTAAAAAATGAATGATAAAAATCAACACCGATGAGAAAGTCAACAGACATGGTGAACTCAGTTCCTTCACTATCTGCTAAATCTAGTGAACTAATATGTTTAAATTTTTGTTGTGCTAACGAAATACTCTGACCACAAATAGGGCTACACAAGTTTGGGACACATAATGCCTCCACAAAAATAAAAACATTATCCTTATATCTATGTCTTACTTTAAATTGAACTACATTCAACTTACGTAATTTACTCTCATTATTGCCAAAAGTCTTAATAATAATCTCTTCTTGACGAACTGGTTTTAAGTTCAAACTTTGAGATAACTCCTCAGAATTATAAGATCTCTGGCTCCCACTATCAAATAAAATTCTACAACCTGAAATTAACTTACCTTCCTCATTGCGGAGCTAAGCGAAGCAAGCTGAGCGCAGCGGAGCCCATTTGGCATTTAAGCGCGTATTATAACATATACTTATTATAACCTGGTTATATTCGTTATTATAAAATTACATAGTATCATCCGTATATTCGGCTTGATACCTTGAAAATTCAAACATACGTTATTTTATATAATTTTGTTTTGGTCTATTTCTATAGCGAGAGACCGCCGCTCAAAATATATAATATATATATAATACTATTTCGGCTATCGGAATTCCCTTATTTCCGATTGTGTGTTGGTCAAAGACATGTCGATATCAGATATGTTAACATCCCGCCGCAATGATCTTGATCCACGCAGGCATAGCAATGTCGATCGGAGTAACGAAAAGCAAATTTTCGTTCTGACAAACGTCATAGCGATAGACGTTGGTATACCACGTTTATCTGCTATCAACTCAGCAAGACGTTGATAGAATCTCTTGCATTCTCTTCCTAACCCACCGTGTGTAGAAAACACCAAAGGTGTAAAAGAACCATTTTCAACCTGCAAAACCCTTTCGTTGTATGACCTTTTCTTTTCTTGCTCATTCCTTTCATAGCAACGTTTGATTTCTGTGTTCCTATACCTCTGGGCGTTAAGGTCAAAGACCCTGACATCGCAGAATACTCGTTGGCCAGGAATCCAGAAACCAAGTGCGCTAACATCTAATCGAGCTTCATTGGATGTGATCGCACTTTTCTGGTCAAAGCGTTCGTTTTGTAGTGGAGCAAGCATCGGTTCAATTCGTACGTCTTTACACACTTCTTTCAAAAGCTGAGCAGTTATATCACGAACTTCGTTATGACGTTGTGTGACAAACCCACCCTTTTTGCAGGATAACGCATGAGCAAGATCAAACTTTGAGCCACATGCACATTCAAATGGTAACCTGGGTAATTCCCAGTTATATCGAATTCTCAATGCGTCGAAAAACTGCTCCTTTGTGAGGTAGTAACCACTCTCTTTTATTGGTAGAGTCGTCAACCAGTTTGACGCACCTATTTCCTGATTTGCTTCGTTCTGCCTCTTAGCACTTTCATCCATTTGTGACAATAGTCCTTGTAGAATGTTTTGATGGCTTTTATTTCTCTCAGACTTTATTTGGCTTTTCGTTTTGCTGATCTCGTTCGCACTTTCATTTTGTCTGAGAAGAATATTTACGAGCTCCGTCGTCATTTTCCGAGAATTCTCGTATTCTGCGTCAGAAACATTCTCAAGGATTTTTATTCCTAGGCCCCCGAGACGTGGTGGCAAGGACATTAGCTCCCTCTCTACATCGTTTACAATATGTCCACCAGTAATCGCCGGCAGCAGTTGGTGTCTTATTACACTTTCCACTGGTCGCAGTAATGATGATATTTCTGGGATGGTCCGTAAATAGTATGTGAAGCGATGTTGATATCCACTAACATAGCATATGTAAGCTGCTTGTGGTTCGATAACAGCTATTTCTGAAATTAGTGTGATTTCTTTCACCCATTTCGCGACAATGTCTTCAACGTACTCTTTTCGAAAAGTCTCACTGCCAATAACTGCTCCGAAATGTCGTTCTCCTGTACATGTAATTTGGATATTTGTTTCTTTGAAGTGTGTTTTTGCTCCTTCAATGTTCTTATCTTTCACAATTAGCCATGATTTCTTTGGCTGTGGTTGGTAACCAAATTTTGGGCCTTCCACAATGAGCTCGTCCCACCATTTCCGAATGGTGGAAAAATTTCCAACAGCTGTTAAGTCATCAGCAAAAGCTACCAATTTCATATCAATATCAGCAAGGTTTTTCATTCTATCAAGTAATGGTGTGAGTCCTATTGCGTAAATGGCCATCCCCATCCGGTCGCCTTGAGTGGTACCTTCTCTTGAACTCAGTTCAGTTCCACCAATCACAAAAAGTCTCGCAGGCTTTATGTAGCAGTTGTTGATGTATGTTGCTAGAATCGGGCAAATGATCTTGATATTATGAAGTGTTGCACTACGGTTCAAGCTATTGAAGGCACTTGCAGCATCAACTAATAAGACACATTCAGCTTCTTGACTAGAGTATGCATCTTTCATTGCATGTATAGCAGCTTCGCACCCAGATTCATGACCGGAGCACATCTGAATTTTTGAACAAGATTCAATAACATCATTCTTTGATGCGTACATCACGGCTTTTCCAATAATGCGTCTTAAAACTTCGAACTGCGATAGGTCTAAGACCAGGGTTCTTGTCTAAAGGCACAAGACGACATCCTAAATACGCCTCTAAAGAATTATCGTTTACTTCTTCATGGCAAAGTCTTCTTGCAAACTTAGCTATCGCTTTCCGTAAATCTGTTCCAGTGTCTCCATAAACTCTAGACGCTATGATTTTGATCCATCCATTCCAGATGGTCCGGAGCCGCCTTTTGTTGTCTTCGCTGCTCGCATTATCAAGTCTTCGTCAATGACGTCATATACAACGGCATTAACTGATTTGATCGGACCTTGTATCAGCGTGTCTTCGTATGATTCACTTCCTTCAGGATGTTTTTGTCGTAGCATTTCAAGAGTTTCGTCATTCAAAGGAAGTATTCCTCCAGTCATATTGTTCGTCACCACATTAATCGCTTTATGAACATCTCCTTTTTGCATATGGTTCCGGAACTTCCTGGAAATAACTGCAATATCTTGCTTTTTTATTACTTTAGGTAGTCGGCTTTGAATCGTCTGTGCCTCATCCATTAAGCTCATAAAATCTCCTTTAAACCATTGTGTTAGACGTCTGTTTAATGCTTCTACGTGCTCCTTAGATTTCGATGCTTGTGATGGTTTTGGCAGCAGCAGAGCAGGCATGATATGTATAGCTTTTAATGCTATAGCTCTTAAAGGTGTGTTTTTAATCCACGCATTGAGCAATCTTGTGGTCTCACGTATGTAGGATTTACCTGCGTTTCCATTAGGCAGCATTAACAAGTTTCGTTTCCAATAAACAATTCTGCTGTAACATTCCTCGATGTCATTGACTGCTTCACTTCCTTTAACATTACTCCAATAAAACTTTTCTGGTGCATCAGCAAAATGATGTTGAGATGAAGTTGCGTCTTCGGGAACGTTTCGTTGTTGATTTGTATCCTGTTGTGTTTGTGCAATGTTCTGTGTCAACACTTTACAATACTTCAAGTGCTGTACCAAACCTCTATACGTTTTAAACTTTCGGTGACATTTCATACACGGAAAAGTCTCTTGACTCTGCTCAACACTATCAATTCTTGAATTCGATGACGATGGTTGCGTATGACCTCTTTTAACCATTTTCATCCAATAAACTGTGAAAATGATGTTTCGTCAATACTTCAATTAATTCTTCGCGTTTTGACACTTAATTGAAACTTGCATGACGGATCATTTACTTCGTTCGGATCAATCGGCATTGGAGACGTCCGCCATCTTTAACCGTCAACCGGTATTATTGCGGAGCTACGCGAAGCCCATTTGGCATCTAAGCGCGTATTATTTTTTTCTATTTTCTACTATACAGCGGGAGAAAATCAAATTTTTAAAAAAATTTTGACGAAAGTGTCACTTTTTTCACTCAATAAGTCAAATCCCCTCCGTCTCGGTTATCCCAACTTTTTTTCTGCTTACTTTACGTTCTGGCTATTTTTAAGAACACTGTCCCATTCGAAAATATCATTCGAATAAAACTGTGAAAAAACAAAACAAACTAAAATTTTTTTGCGTTGTTGAGTTGCGTAAGTTAAGTTTGTGTTAGGTAACAACAACAGCTCATGTAATACGTCACAAAGAACAACAAATGATTGGAATTATATAGCATCATCTCAAAATGAATGTCAAATAAGGTAAATAATTTGAATAAAGTTTGATTAGTCTTTGCACAGAGGCAACGTTAGCTAAAATTTTCGACTCAAGACACAAGCCAGGAAAGATAGAATTGGTCTATAGCTTTTTGTAATTTCTGATAAGTATGAATTAGCTAGATAAATGAATTGAGATTTTCAACAATTTTCTTTGACTTTTGTGATACGAATAAAAAAGTGAAGATAAAAAAAAATCATCTTTACACATAAAGCATATTGACTTGAACTTTTTCTGTAAACAAATCGTCCGAACCTACTTTTTCTTTCTTTGTATCTATTTTACAGATTGCACAACCTGAACAAAACGATGGCCGTTGTTTTTGGAAAGAATATATTGTCCTCGTAAATTTTTTTTAAACTGCAACATCAGTTGTTAGGAGAAAAACTTTAAATTTGTTATTGTACAAGTTAAACGCATCCTTTTTGTATGTTTATTCAGTTTCTTCATAATTTAACTTGGAGAATAAAACATTCAAACTGTGAAAAATAAAGATGTTGTTTTTACTGTTTGTACAACAAGAAAAAAGCTGCTGAAAAACAATGTTGTCCGTTAGCTACGTTATGCTTTGGTTCGATTCATCGATGTTTTGTTCGATTCATCAAATTTGAAGTCACTGTAATGCAGACCAATAGCCAGTACACATAACATTGCTCGGTTAACCTTTATTTCTGCTTTGTATTTAAATGTTTTCAAGGTTTTTTACTAAGCGCGTATTCGGATTTTTGATTCTCCTTCTCTGATTTTTCTAGATTTTTTATTAAACAAACAGAAAAACCCCGGAAGCGGAGAAGTGTGTTTAATTATAGAAACCTATAAGATAATCTATGCTGCAAAGTGTTTGCTGTTTATACGCTCTGAAAACAAAATGCATATGTAAATATATTTTCCTAGGGTTTATTTTTCGCAATCTTATAGTGGCTGCCGCGCCAGCGCGCATATATTAAAAAAAGTAAAAAAGAAGCTCTGGGGACGAGATTGCATTTTACTCGAGAAACCTTTTTTAAGATCTTATTTAAACTGTCTATTGGAGCAGATAAAAGTTCCCTCTATATTTGTCATGGATTAGGATGTAAATATTTCGCTTGCGAACATAGGGACCTGTTCCCGCTCCGCAACCCTTTATATATTGATTTTTTTTCAATTTTCTACTATACAGCGGGAGAAAATCAAATTTAAAAATTTTTTTTGACGAAAGTGTCACTTTTCAAATTCACTCAGTCTCGGTTATCACAAAAAATTTTCTGTTTACTCTACGCTCTGGGAACGAGGTCGCTATTTTTAAGAACATCGTCCCATCCTCGTCCCCAGGGTCTTGTGGCCCCTGAGCCGTTATTACGGAGTGGCCAACAATGACCCTGGAACAGGCTGGTCATGTGACACAAAAATGCCCAGATATACTGGGCATTTTTGAAATTCCAAAGATAATGAGATGCAAATTTGGCGCTCGCCTTAGCAAGATTTAGAAATGGCGGGCGAAAAAAACACAACATCAAAAAGAAACTTTTTTGTCAATGAAAGCAAAATTGTCAGAATATTACTGACTTTACTCTATTGATCTGGTTTAGCTTGATTGTTCAATATTGGCGAAAGGCCTTTAATTTAAAAAATGTTTTGGAAGTTTGTTTCCATTAAAATTCATGAGCCTAGAGCTAGCTGGACTGTGTACTATAGGTACCTAGCTAGCTAACGTGACATCCTGAGACAGCTTTACTCAACCACATATTTATAAACGACATATTCAATGGCTATTTATTTTCCAGGAAGGTGATTTTGTTGAGAACATGTTAAAAATTGTATGAGAAAATCTGGGTAGTCTAATGTTGCACACAAATTTTTCTAAGATGAACAACAATTTTTCAAAATTAATTTTTTAAAATCAAAGCTAAGAATGACAGATTGTAGTGCTTAATTTAGGGATTATTCTCGGATCCGGGTTAACATGCTTGACATTTTCATTGAATTCCGCTTCAAAATTTATGGAATCTTGCATTTTTCAACTTTATACTCTAAGTAAACTGCCCCTAGTAGCAAAACCTTTGATGTTTTATAATGAAATGACTGCGCAAATCAACTGCAACTGCAGTGAAAATGGTTCACTACAGTTGAATATTACAGTCAAACTCTTATAAAATTAAAATATAACAAATGTGTAGCTAAATCAGTTTTTCCAAAAGTTTTTTGTTTTCTTTTTTAAAATTATCATAACAAAGACCCGAGAATAAAAACTTTATTTCTACCAGTTTTAAAATGTAAACTTTTGCCATGTTGTTCTTAATTATATATATAAACTTATATAATTATAATTATATATAGAAACCCTTTTTTTCGCAGATTAATATATACAGATTTTGCAAGATCTTATTTTGTAAAAGGGATAAATAATGGGTTAAGTTAAAGTTGGTTTATTATATATGTGTAGTGTATTAATTCCAAAAATTAAATTTGTACTTGGCCACAATATGTGAAAATATGCCGTTGGAGCATAATCAATCATTGGCCCGAAATAAAAAATAGGACCTTTTGATGTTAAATTTTCTCAGTATGGTACATTGGCCTTAGAAGAATTAATTTGTTCAAAAACCTTACTTGTTTGTTTGGTCTAGATTTAGAAGTTTTGTTACAAAACCTTTATCGGCCTCATTTAAATAGCTCAAATTCTGCAACATAGAAAGTAGAGCTAATACAAAACCATTCTTTATGTCTATCCTTATGTATATAGAGATAAATAGGAATAACATTTGTGATATGACGAATTTGTGAAAGTTTTCTTCATTTAAAAGGCAATGCCAAAAAAGTGCACTACAGGTTACATTCAAGTGCCTCACTTAATGTGCATCCCATGGGCCTGGTTAGTATATCAAATAAGCTCATTATATTTACCTACTTATCTACATGACTTCCAATGTTTATCTTTTAAAGAGATTCGTGCATGCCCGGAAAAAATCAGAAAATTGACAGGCAAAAAAATGCAGACCTTAGGTGAAGAAAGTCAAATAATGGTTAAAAACTTTTGTACAGTATATATGTTCTAAATCTAAACTACATGCAGGTTATATATATATTTTAATTTCATTTTCAATAGATGTCTCTACCTGAAATAAAGTTTGGAATGGACTGGTACACAGCTTTACCACCTGCATTATTTTGCCTGCCGATTTGTGTAAGAGGTTTGGGCATTATAAACAACACACGTCACGATGAAAGTCAGCTGCATGGTTTTTAGCCAACAAAATGTTTCTTAGAAATGTAACGGATAAATTAGCTAATTTGCCCGCATAAGATTAAGTAAGATTTAAAGAGAACACAGCCAGCTTGTCATCAAAATATTCTTAAAAATAGAATCAAACATTGACTAAAAACATTAGTTTTGCACCCAAGTAGGGTAATGACTTTAACAACATTGATATATATGGCTACTAGCTATTAATTAAGATATCAGCAGTTTTGCAGGGAAAGACAAACACCCCACATATATCAATTTAATTATCAAGATAAATTTGATTTATACCATGTAGAACTAAAATTAGTATCTTTTTAACATAGTTCTCAAACTAAAGATAAAGTTCATGCAAAACTTTAGCTGGTCTTTTTATCCACTCCACAAAATAAATCGACCGCCATATTTGTTGTACTCTTGTTTACATGAAACTCCCGCGCGGGGCAGAAATAAATTTTTGCAGGGCAAAAACTGTTCATAAATTATTTTTTGGGTATAATTATCATAAATTATAAGCGATGTGACCAGCCTGTTCCAGGGCCTTTTCGCCGCTATCAACTTATCAACAAGGCAAAATGCCCTGGGAACGAGGTTGAACATCGTCCCATTCGAAAATATCATTCGAATAAAGCTGAAAAACAAAACAAACTAAAAAAGTTTTTGCGTTGTTCATATGAGTTGCGTAAGTTAAGTTTGTGTTGGTAACAACAACAGCTCATGTAATACGTCACAAAGAACAACAAATGATTGGAATTATATAGCATCATCTCAAACTGAATATCAAATAAGGTAAATAGTTTGAATAAAGTTTGATTAGTCTTTGCACAGAGACAACGTTAGCTAAAAGATTTTACGTAAGACACAAGCCGGGAGAAATAGCTAGCTTTATAATTTGGTCTACAGCTTTTTGTAATTTCTGATAAGTATGGATTAACTAGATAAATGAATTGAGATTTTTTACGATTTTCTTTCGACTTTTGTGATGCGAACAAGAGCCTTATGGCGCGAAACCGGTTGCAATTTCCCAAACAAAGATGGCGGATCGAGTGTCCTCGAATTCTCTGTGGTGTAATGAGTTATCGCACATCAAAAAAAAAAAAAGAGAAAAACTTTAAAAAAGTTAGAAAAAATGTTTCATTTAGGGGCTGATTACATGGAGAATTTCAGCCCGGGTCGAAATTTCAACTCGGGGCAGGGCTAAAAAATGTTTTGCTATTACATGGAGATCGAGCACATGCATACGGTTGTTTTCAACCCCGGTTGAAAATGATTTTGCGATTATATGACATTTCCGCCCCGGGGCGAAAATCCTAGCCCGGTTAGTTAGCTCTATCCAAGTTGAAATTTCAGCCCGGGCTTAAATTCTCCATGTAATCAGCCCCTTAGTTAGGAATTTGACTTACGGCAGACTTACTCCCGCTGATTTTCTTACCATAAAACCTAGCCCTAACCCACTAACATACGGGGGAGCGACCCGGCGTTGAACACTCTGTGGAGCGCTTTATAAGAGCCGTAAACTGTGCCGCACGGTCAGGTGGAGCGCTTTAGTACAGGTATACAGTATGTCGTAAATCAAGTGAAGCGCATGCACCATTATAGTGTTGCGACTGTAACATATTTTTCAAAAAATAAATTTCCCGCAACGATAGCTGAAATAAAAGTAGAGTTTACAAACCGTTGTTACCCTGTCATAGCAAAAACAATCGGTCAATATTATTTTATTTTGCGGAATGAGTTTTTGTGAAAGTTAAGAAATTAATTGTGACACCGGGCTGAGCGCTTAGTACAGTTAAACCGTGTTGCACAGCGTATATTGATAATACCTTTTTAAAAAAAACTTTCTCGCAGACACAGGGCTGAGCAGTTAGTCCAGGAAAACAGTGTTGCATATCCGTACAGGCGTGATTCCCGAGAAAGTTTAAAAATTAATTGTCACAGTGGGCTGACCTTAGTACAGGTAAACCGTGTTGCACATGCCCATAGGCGTAACAGCGTTTACCAAAAAAGCAGACTGGGCTAAGCACTTAGTACAGTTAAACAGAGCTGAACAGGCGTATAGAGGCGTAATACAATTTTCCAAAAAAACTTCATTGCAACTTCGGTTTAAATAAAAACAAAGGGAACATCCTGTCGTTACCTGTCCAGCTAAAACAATTGCTCAGCCATTTTATTTGCAGAAAAGGTTTTCAGGAAAATAAGAAAAGAATTTAGCATAAGAATTATTGCTTAAGAATAGGAGCTAGCTAAATGGCTACAGTATCAACATAAAAATAAATGCTGGGTAGAATAAAAAGCTCTTTATACCATACAGATTAGTAATAAGTAAGGCTCTAGCTAGCTAGCCTTCAAAATCTTCGTTCCTAGGCAAAAATTCTAAAACTGGTGCGTTTAAGATCTGTACGTGACTAAAAACGTGACAATATATTTATCTCAACATTTTAGAACATACAAAAAACAAATATTACAAAAATAAAAAGGTTATAGAAGACAAAAAGGTGAAAGACCTACAAACAACACTGACCACCATCACTTTAAAAACTAAAATGGCCATCATGTTTCGGTCCTCATGTTTCTTCGTTGGGGTCACACCTTGACTTGTGACTTACCCCGGCGTTTTTTTATACTATCAGATGTTCTAGTATTTTATGGTGCGAATAAGCTGCACAAGATTTCTACTATCAGGTGTTCTAACTATAAAAAAAACACGTTTAAAAAAAGCATAAGAAACAAAATGAATAGACACAGACCAACAGCATCCGAATAAAAATTTGAAGTCACGTTTTTTTGTGTGTTTATTTTGTGATCTGACTCACGCACTTTAAATTCCATAATACACATAGAAAACGTAAATGCGTAAGTTCGACCAATGATTCAGCATGTAGCCTCGACCCCGTTAAAGGCTAAAACACAGGCTACATTCCCATTTCGCGCGTCGTAGTTGTAGGAGTTGCCCGATGATTTTAAACACGATTGTCCACTGCGTTGCAACCGTGAATAAAACAGCGAAGATAAAAAAAATCATCTTTACACATAAAGCATATTGACTTGAACTTTTTCTATAAACAAATCGTCCGAACCTACTTTTTCTTTCTTTGTATCTATTTTACAGATTGCACAACCTGAAAAAAATGTTGTCCGTTACGTTATGGTCTGGTTCGATTCATCCATGTTTTGTTAGATTCATCAAATTTGAAGACACTGCAATGCATGTCAATAACCAGCAGAATGCTCTATGAGAGTACACATAACATTGCTCAGCTAAACCTTTATTTCTGCTTTGTATAAAAATGTTTTCAAGTTTTTTATTAAGCGCGTATTCGGATTTTTTAATTTTCGTTCTCCGATTTTGCTAGAATTTTTGTTAAACAAACAGAAAATCCCCGGAAACGGAAAAGTGCGTTTAATTTTAGAAACTTATAAGATAACCTATTCTGCAAAATGTTTGCTGTTTTTTCGCTATGAAAACGAATGCATATTTTGCGCCAGCAAGCATATCAAAAAGTAAAAAAAAACAGCTCTGGGGACGAGATTGCATTTTACTCGAGGAACCTTTTTTAAGATCTTATTTAAACTTTCTATTGGAGCAGATAAAAGTTCTCTCCATTTTGTCATGGAGTATGATTTAAATATTTCGCTTGCGAACATAGGAACCTGTTCCCGCTCCGCAACCCTTTATATATTGATACCACACACTTGCCTGAGCTATTTGCAAAAGAATACACTTAGAACAATTTGTCGTTGAAACATTATTAGAAGTAGTAGACGAAGCAACTTCCTTCTTATTTTTATCACTTTCGTCCGCGCCATCTTCGTTATTATCTCGCTCATCCTTCCTACCCCCTACCATTGTCTCGAGTACTATTTCTCTCCTCTCTTTGCTCACATATGCTCACGTGGTGCCTGCCCCTGCACTTTCGACAACTATACTTAGATGAGCACTCACTCGCGTAGTGGTTTTTCGATAGATAAATGAAACATCGAGAAGCCTTTCTTAATGTCCTTGCGTGACCGGATGTTGGTTATAGTTCGACACTGTGGAGAAGAGGATTAGGCCTTTCACAATATACCCAAGGCTTGAATGCACCACCCTGTCGATCAGTCACCTGTCCGTAAAAACTACTAGTAGTGAAGTTTGATCTTTCATTTTCTGACCCCTTAGCGACAAAACAAATTTCAGCAGTAAATAAATCTTCTTGAAAATATTTTAAAAATAAATCTAACGTCCAAATACCTAACCCAAAACGCCGAGAAATTTCCCTCAAGAAATCATCGGGAAGTCTCTCCTTTAAATGCGGTAAAAGTAGGCTACCTTACGAGTTTGTGTCAACTTTGAGAGATCACAAATTTCTGACACAATTTCCACTTCATTGTACAGCTTTCGCAAACCTCTTAAAACTTACCTCCCACTTCAAAAAAAGTTCATCTTATTCTGTTTATACTATGTTGAGAATTTGTAATTTAACATTTATTAAGTAAAATTCGAAATAATAAAGCTAATATAAAGCCACATTTTCTTGTGTTTACAGCATGCTTCCTTCTCGAAAGCCGCCATTTTGTGATAATTTTTTTTTCGGATTAAACCCAGTTTGACGTCATCTCCCGGATGGCAAAAAAAGGCCCCCTGAACATGTTGCCGTAAAACGATAACTCAGAGTAAAAGAAGAAGAGTAAATTATTGCAACTAAGATTAATTTTGTTAATAATTATAAAATGTGTTTTTGTGCTATGCCTTTTTGCAATAAGAATAATAGAAGTAGCGCTGGAAAGCATTCCTTTGCCAGTCTTCCAACAGGCAAGAAACAACCTGCTGCGTGTACTCATTAACAGAGTCGATACGCTTTCAAAGTCGAGTTTTAATCACTAGAATGTTTTGATCCACGCTGGCAAAAAAAGCTTTGGCAATTCTAAATCTCTGTCCACTTGTCTTTGCATTAGGCCATGTACAAATTCTGGTATAGGTGATCGCTCTTCTTCTACGTTGCGTCTAAGACTTTTCTATTATATTGTGGTACACTAGGCAGGGATTTACGGGATTTTATTTTGTTCTGCGCGCGTTGCTGTTTCTTCTTTCTTTTTTTCTTTTTTTCTTTTTTTCTTTCTTTCTTTCTCTCTTTCTTTCTGATAATAATCTATTTTAATTTATTTTTCGTGTCGCGTTTCATTCTCATATCAAAGAACGCTATAGGCCCTGGGATCGAGGTTGCTTGAATTGTTATTATAGTCGTGATTATTAACGCTGCCAATAGTCTAGCCATAGAATGAAGTTTTCTACTAATCTTCTAAATTAAAAACGCTCTCCGAGTCTAACTCTTCTAACCAACAAAAACTCTTAGGGATCGCGGCGCAGCATTTAATTTTTTTTGGGGGAGGGGGTACAAAAGAGTAAAATAAAATGTCGCCCGCCATGGTTTGCTCTGATAACCCTAAGTAGCTTCTTTTTTACTTTAAAATATACTTCCCGGCGCCGCGACCCGTCTCTGTGGGCATTTCTGTAAGTCTCTACACAAATCGGAAAGAGCCAATCTCGTCCTCAGGGCATCGGAATAGCGAAAAAGGCCACGTTTTACTACTAAGCTGTTGCTTCCACTTCCATTCTCATCCTCATAACAGCTTTCCCAGCTAGAATCTGATTCACTGCCAGGTGTTGTAGACTTTTTACTGGCCGAAACTTCAAAACTAAGAAAGCCCACAACTTTTTCACGGGAACTCAGTTTTAAAAAAGCCTTACTTATCTTCAGTATATACCTGTTACAAACTCACCTTCAGTACCCGTTACAAATGTTGAAAAACGAAACAACAACCGCTTTGTATATATAAAACCGCTTTGTATATATAAACACCTGGGCCACGGCAGAGTCAGCGAAATTATCATCCGGGAGTTGACGTCACAAGCCCTCCCGCGAAGGAATTTATTTACAATCGGGACACAAGATGGCGACTGGCACGAAGCTTCTTCTCCAGCTAATATTTTACAACTTTTACGACGAATATCTTGCGAACAAATCAAAATAAGTATAAAATAATTTTTTTTTCGTAATTAGTACAATATTTTGAGTTGATTTTCGATTACTTTTTTTAAAGTGGGAGGTAAGCTTTAAATTATCCCTACTTTTGACCTTGCCTAATTTCCACAGAGCCTCCATATAGGCCGAAATTAATACTTGAGGATTGCCATATCGCTCATGCAAAAGTTCAATTGCTTCTTTGTACGTGTCCGAACTCAACGCTAACCCGGACACAGAGCTAGCGCTTCTCCGGACAAGTAAAGCTTTAAATAATTAAACTTATCGATACCAGTTAGGGACTCGTTCTTATTGATAGATAAGTTAAATTGATCCCAAAAACCCCTCCATTCTAGAATCGTTCCCTTAAATACTAGGAGTTCTAACTTAGGCAACTTACAATTAGAACTCAGGGGCGGATCCAGTGTACGTCAGCGCCGTCACGCGACTGACATAATTTTTACTAAGAATCGTAAAAAATAATAGGGTACCGTGATCCTGCAGTCCCTGCGACCGTTGACCTTTATTTTACGGACCTTTCTCTTGTGTGACTGAGTTGATGGATACGGCAAAAAGCGACTGACATCCGAAGAATTTTCATGCAATGTGATTGGCTTGCCGGCCGAAATAACGTATTCTGATTGGTTTACAAAAAACTGACGACTTTGACCCATATTTACGGCATTCGAAATGTGACAGAGCATGTATTTTTCAATAATCATTGAATTTTTTTGTAACCGATGCCGTGTAATTTGAATTTCGGACCAAACGAAAGCAATTAGGAGGGTTTTTTCGGACCAAACGAAAGCAATCAATGACTTTTCGGACCAAATGAAAGCAATCAAGGACTTTTCGGACCAAACGAAAGCATGCAAGACTAATTAGTAACCAGGCATGGTGACTCACGACATGTGTGCTGCAATGAGATGCAATAATTTTTTAAATGTGCAAGAAAGATACGTAAAGTTAGTCTTTATGTCAAAAATATAATTAGAGTTGCTTAGCTATAGAGATTGGAACATATGTAGCTAGCTAGCTAGCTAGAAATTTAAATGCAGAGTGGGTTATTTTTTAAAGTTGTTGTTGTTGACCAAAAACTTAGAGAGTTCTGCAATTGCTTTATTTTAAGAAGATAATGCTTTATTATTCTTGTTATCTTAAACACTTGTAATAGCTAATAAAAGCACCACCTAACTTTCATATGAAAAATCCTTTTTATACTTAATTTTTAATTTTCATGAAATAGGCCCAGAGCACACGTCCTGATAATAACTTCCTGCAGATGTTAATAGCTTACTACTAGGATATATCATTTTAGGAATTTTGATATTAGTACAAGTCTGTGAATTTTTAAAAAAAATTAATAATTCCTAACCAATTATAGTCAAAGTGGCAATTTTATGTGGGTAGTATAAAAAAGCATACTTTTCGCTAATGGTAAGAGTCCAATAACTTGTGCAAAAATTAAAACAATGGCTTAAAACTTGATATGGTATAGTTTTAGACCAGATCGATGAAAGAGAGCCCAATATACATTGACCTATCATTGTAGTTCTTAAGTTTTTTAATTTAGGCATTTTTGGGGACGCCGATAAGGCATTTTTTACAGCATATCTGTTTTAACACAGATACACGTGCAAAAACCATTAAAAGCAATTTTTCTGGTTGAAATAAGTCAGATAGGAATTGATAAAACTAGTTTAAGCCCAAATTTTTTAACCAGTCCAAAGAAATTGTAAAGTACCGGGAATGTTCAACTTAAATTATGTTGGTACAAAGGCTTAATCATGATTACGACTACGGTTTAAGTGATAAAATTTTTGTTTGTCTTTTATTTATTATGTTATCAATTGAATAATATTTGAGCAAACGCATTTTGCAGAATAGGCAGTGACCAACCAAAAGGGTGCATATATGTTTTATTCTGTAGTGCTACATCCGACATGTTGTATAATACAGAAGTTAGTTTCGACAATTTACTTATTTCCTAGGATAATTATTTTTCAGCTCTTAAAGTCACTGGAGATTTGTTTGTACAGCTACATGTCCTAGCTACATGCTGGTGACAATACACTGGTTGACGTGCTGCAACATTCCATCATTAGGGTTTTTCCTTTACCCTGAGGTATATATATAGTAAGAATTCTGTTTTACTTTCTAGCTAAGAAGAACATCAAGGTAAGTCATTTATTTATTCCATCTTACATATGATGACGCCTCTTTGTACAATTAAACTGGTGTAACACAATAGAATTTGTGGGGAATGAAGCTGTTTTTACTTGTACTATTAGGCTTGGTTTAGTTTGTTTTGGTAGACTAGTTGCGGTAGCATGGTTAGTACTCTGAACACAGAAGATTTTTGCCACCTTTCGCCAAATACTTTAATTTCCTAGTGGTAAGAAAAATTATGCTCTGTCTCCAGACTGTACAGATACATCAAAAACCAAAAACCGAATTTCCTATTTTCCTAACTGTGGTGCAAAGTGCAAAGTTGAACCTGTATTTACATCATTAAATGCTAAAAATACTTATGCTCAGGGTTATATTCTGTTTTGTCTGCAAGGTGTTGATGAAGGATGTGATGATAATTTTAAAGCCAATCATTTTTGTAATTCTGGTTAAAACAATTCAAAAAAGTAGATGCAAAACACCTTTTTTTGAATAAGCTTAATGCGCATAAATGTCTTTTTTCTTTCTTTATGTTATATCAATCTATTTTATTTAATTTCCTGCTTCCCCTAGTTAAGCCTACTTTAGCATATAGCAGACTGTCCATGTCTGGAATAGCTAACATTACGTTATTAGGCATTTCCTAGACATGCTGACGAGCCCTGATATTGGGCGAAACAGTCTTAAAATAATTGAATTTAAACTGTTGTTTTTAATTTTCATACACTTTTTTGCAACCCTTTAAAAGATGGTTTGTTATTTTCTTGTCCATTCAAATCTTTAGAGCAAAAAACGTCTCTAACAAAGCTAATAATTTGGACATTATTTAGGCCGTTTATAATGCGTAGAGGCTTAAAATAGCGAAAGTTTCCGGGGCTGCGCCCCGGACCCGCCATGGGGGGCTTACAGCGCCTCCATGCCCCCACCTGTTTTGGGCGCAGCAAATTGCTGCGCTTATTTTTGCTTCGCAAAAAATGTGACTGACATGTTAAAATTGTTGGATCCGCCCCTGGAACTACTCGCAGATGAAGTTACTGACGGATGAGACCTTTCAGACATACATAAACTTTCCAACTGTAGGGTCAAAGAGGCTAAAATTTCATCAGTAGGTCTTAAGTAGTTGGCACTTTCTAATACATCCGCTTCAATGTTGTCAGGGTCTAAAACGTTTAAAATTTCCTCATCTATAACATTCAACTGATCTAAAATCCGCACTAAACCGTTTTCGTAACCTAGCAACCCGGCCTGGGTACTAGTTGTATCATTAACTGCACTCTCGCACTGTGACAAAACTACACCTACAACCCCGGAAAAAATATTTGGGAAAAATGTGATAAAACAGCCAATTAGGCCTTCTTTCCTTATTTTTTATGTCATAACTCCTTTTAACTGTCCCCCTTTCCCCCAAAGTCAATGTTGTTTACCTCTAAGGTTCCTGGAGTACTTCTGCAAGCGTCAGCTAGGCAAATACCATCTTCAACATTGACTTTGGGGGAAAGGGGGAGCTTAAAATGAAATTCCCAATATATTTTTTCCAGGGTTGTCTGAAATTTGAAAATATGAAAAAAAAAGAATACCCCCATACACTGTGTACCACATGGTTTTTAATTCATTCCCAGACTTCTTTGGTTGTTGTAAAGCATACCAAGGCTCCTTAGAAGTATTCTAGCCAATATGGCGGATTTTAAAATGGTAGCTGCAGAATCAAAACAAACAACCTGAAAATACCCAAAGAGAATTGAAGGCGTGCAGCAAATGTTTTGCAAAGCTTGGGATAGACGGACTGGACAACATATAAACATTTATGTGATAACATTCTAGACATAAACAGTCGTGTCATATAACGTTCTAAACATAAACAGTCGTGTTACATACGTTTCGTGTCATATATATAAAAACGTGATAAAACGGTTAAAGAATCACAAAACGGTTAACCGAATGACAAACTTAAAAAATACCAGAATAAGCTCAAAATGTTTAGTATAATTAATTGTGAATAAGGCGTCACCATGGTCAGCACTTATAACCGCTATAGTTTGTTCATATTTCACGTTTTTTAAGAAATGCCAACGGTTAACCCTAATTTTTTAATAAAAATATAATTATATAATATTTTTTTAAGGAACAGTTGGGTTAACCGTTGGCATTTCCCTAAATTGGACATAAAAGCAATAATTTAGTGTGTGAATCCAAAATACCAATTAGGACTATCATTCACATTAGGTTTTACCTTGAAAAAAGTTTGCGAACTCTCTTAAGCTGGTATTTGTCATTCGGTTAACCGTTATATTTCCAGCAATAACATAAAAAGTTTGTCAATATTTTAAACGAACTCCTTTGTTTTGTTTTATTAGCACCATTCTTTTAGGCATTGTGTCTATAATTTTGTTTATGTTCTAAAAATATAACACATATTACCTACACTCTATCACTTTTTAGGACTAAATCATAAAAATCACAAAAATCACAGCTCAAATCCGCCATTATGAATTTTTCAAATAATAACGACACAGACGTAAACCTTGTTACCTGCTAATTAAACATGGAAAATATTGAAGTCAAAAGACCAGCCATTTTAAAGTTATGCGATTTTTTAGATTTTCGAAATTTAGACAACCCCGGAAAAAATATTTGGGAAAAATGTGATAAAACAGCCAATTAGGCCTTCTTTCCTTATTTTTTATGTCATATAACTCCTTTTAACTGTCCCCCTTTCCCCCAAAAGTCAATGTTGTTTACCTCTAAGGTTCCTGGAGTACTTCTGCAAGCGTCAGCTAGGCAAATACCATCTTCAACATTGACTTTGGGGGAAAGGGGGAGCTTAAAATGAAATTCCCAATATATTTTTTCCAGGGTTGTAGCTGTGTACGCAAACCCTTACGCCTAGCCCTTTTTCTTGCTACAACGGCCGTAGACATAGTGTCATATTATAACTAAATAAATATAAAAATCCGTAACTGAAAAATGTGTCGTTTTAAATCGTTTAAAAAATCAAGAAACCTGTAACAACAAAAAACATGCCTAAGCTCTTCCACCAGAGAAAATATATATTGTTTTTTAATATCGGTTCTCTTTCAACCAAAAATTGACAAAAACTCAATTAGTGTTTACACTTATACAGCATCGAAACACCAGAGAACGTTCAAAATTAGTAGAATAAAAAAAATAGTGAAAATCGAAACATGTGAGGCTATTTCGCTCGCGCACAGAGTCTGATGAAACAACAACACGCCACACGAGCAATGCACAAAATAATAAGTAAATTCAATCTCACCCTCTGAATCGACTGGAAACATTCAGCACAATTTGATGTTTTCTTCTTCTCTCCAGTCCCTCACCCGCGCCAAGTTACAATCCGAAAATCGTAATATAAAATTTATAAAAGGACTCGAAGAAAACGGACACACTTCGTTCGTTCAAAACTGCCAACAGGCTTCTTCTTCAAAAAATGTTTTTTTCAAAATACAACCATGCGGCAACAAATTTACATAACAATACAGAAGAAGAACTAGCCAATAACATTAATAATAAAAACAATACAAAAACAATATATACAACATCAACCAATCAAAATAAGTTTTCAACTTTCACACACATGATATTAAAATAATTCCGAATGCATAATCTTTTCTTTACCAGTTAAAAAAAGTCAATTCTGAAACTCACAATCGGAACAACAACAACAAGAAATCAATAAAGGCAATATCGAATTACATTAGTTATTGACTGATAAAAATTAGAAGTTACAAAATTATTATTATTATTATTACAAAATGAGCTGTGTTTATTACAAAACGTGTCAGCTTCTTTATTACAAAATTAGCATGTATTCCAAAACGCAGCACAGCACAGTTCAGTTTTTGAAAAAAGGTTGTCAATCACGATGATCGTTTTGATGACAAAATTCTTCAATTCTTAATGGCATTGTCTGTTTAACAATGACATTTTTGAGCACCATTTCTAATTTAAATAAGATGCCACCAAGCGCACGAAAAACAGCTTGAAATCGCGTTCGATTTAAAGATCCCATATCAAGCTCCTTAACTGCTGCAAGTGCATCTTCAGTAACATCAAATTTGTATGCAGAAAATTCAAGACGTAGTAAAGAGCCATCCACTAAAATATCGACCGTTGACTGCATTTCTCTCTCTATTACTGCACACTGGTCGTCTCTTCCTTGACTGCGAAAGTGGGAAACAAACTTTTCTTTGTAGAACCCCATCTCCTTCACTGCTATGTCAAATGTTGTACCTTTTGTCACATTTAACGAAGGTATAATACTTACCATTAGCAAACGTTGCCACAAAAAATCAAATCTTTCTTCTGTAAAAAATGGCAAAGATAGGGCCATTGCTTCCTGCTTTGTTTGTGGAAGAGCGTTTATTAAATCAGACAGAAGTCGAGGAAAGTCTAGATACCAGGGATGGAAGTTCGATATGAGAAAAACCTCATTTCCATTAATATGTTGCAAATGGCTGCAACATTCCTCTCTAACACGGTTAATTGTCGTTCTGTCGTCAAAGGTTCGAGGGTGACTCAATCGCTGGTTTTGTACATCTTGATCAATTTTACTTCTCACGAAAAAAAATTTCTTTCCGCGACCTTTTATTTCTTGAGCAAGCCAGTAATCGTTTTCCGTAAATCTTGTAGCAGAAATAATTACGAAGAAATCGTACCTATCGAATAAAAATATGCCATCAAACTAGATACAGCAAGAACTACTTTGAACTCACATAGGTAGTTACTTAACGCTCATCACACAGTTGAGTTTTTCATACAAACTTACAAACTGTAAGTATTAAGGTTAACCATCACAATGCTTGATACAAATGTATGATTATTGACAGTTGGCACATCACAACAGCCAATAGTCTGAAAATATTAATTTTAAATATCATTGTACGCAACAAATGTTGAAAATGCTTTGTTGATTACTCATGCAGTTTAGCTTAGCTAATACCCTGAAAAAAATACTTGTGAGAATGTGATAAAAAATCCAAACTTTGCATTATTCTTGATGTTGGAATCTCTTTACTGTCCTCTCTCCTTTCTCCCAAAGTCAATGTTACTTATCTCTAGGTAAGGTTTCTAGTGTATTTCTGTTAGCATCAGCCACATTATATATTCAACATTCAGAGTAATATTAAGTGCCAGTGAGAGTTAGTAAACTGAACATTTAGTTTTAGTTTTACATTAAATATAAAACGGTAAAAAAATGTATCCACATCATAATAAAAACATGGCTAGATTCTAGGTTTAGCTAGGTTTAGCCAAAAAATACGCACTTAAAATGTGCAATATTGTCACACTAGCACTTCATAACTACGATTTTGTGAAACAGCCAGTTTATAACTCTGAAAATTTGTTCATAATCTCGGTTTTCATATTATTCTGAATTTTCGAATGCATATTTCGCGGAACGATAATGGTTATAGAAATAGGTCTATTCTTAGGATGATTATTGCAACTTGGAAATAAAATCAAACAAAGAGAAAAAACAGAATTAGAAATACAAAACGTATTTGTTACGTGAATTAAGAACAGTTGCTTTCACTTCAGTTCTCTTATGTAGCAGCACTGAGTAGGAAATGTTTTTAACTTTAAGATGTGCTTTTTTTATCAAGCCCACTATTTTAAAAGTCTTTGTCTAAAAACAAGGAGCGTATACATTGTCGCTACCAACTATATTTACCTGTCAAAATCAATTCTGTCGAAATAAACATCTTTAGAAAACTGCGGTGAACCTACACCTGGCACATCCCAATACTGCAATAACGCATTTTGTGGGTCTGGGTACGGAGTGCAATCTCTTGTACCATCAGTCACAGCAACATGGCATGCACCTTCATCGTCAGCACTTAGACCTCTTATGGTATTGATGAAACTCGATTTCCCTGCTCCGGTTTCACCTAGTACTGCACAATGTATTAGTTCTTTAGTCCACTGATCAAGCTGTTCCTGTAAAGCATTTCTAAGGTTATTACCAAGCTTGCAAAACTCCTTAGCCATGTGTTGAAGTAATTCTGGTTTACTTCGTATGCGTTGCCAGATTTGTCCAGAATCCGTTTGGTC
Source organism: Hydractinia echinata (assembly GCA_030067915.1). Lineage (NCBI taxonomy): Eukaryota > Metazoa > Cnidaria > Hydrozoa > Anthoathecata > Hydractiniidae > Hydractinia > Hydractinia echinata. Next base: position 49,610 of record JASGCC010000314.1, on the reverse strand, counting down.
CATTTCTTAATATAACTAAAGAAATTCAAAGTCATTTGAATATGACAAATAGCAGCTCATTGTCATAGTTCTTGTACCAGAAAAGTGGAGGGCAGAACAAAAGTGGGCGCCGGAATCCAGGGACCTTAGAGGGTTGGACCCTGGAGCCACAACGAAGGGAAAGGTTGTTTAATTCAAAATATTTCGAAGGTCAAGAATAGAAAGCAAGTGAGGGACTTTCAAAATCATTTGTATATTGTTTAGTTAACTTTAAAAATTTAAAATTATTTTTTACGTACTAAAAAATGCAATTTTAACTAGCCGTAGAAGACAAAAGCCGTAACTGTTTTGCCAGTTTTAGCTAAACATGATGACAGGGTTAGTATAGAATTTCAAAACATAACATTCAATCTGGGTAATATCGTTGCTATGTTATGTTCTGTCATATGTACATCTTTCATAATAGCTGCAAATTTTTCCCCAGGACGGTTAATGAGTTTAAAGATTTGCCACAAGGCACATCTATCGTAATTTAATGAATTACGTGAAATCACCAAACTTAAAAATAAAGTGAATTTACCTAAATAAAACTAACTTTTAATAGAATCTCAGGATTCAGTCCTTCAAATTTTTGTAAACTTCTGGGATTCAGGACAGTCAAAACATTTTTGGGATGACGTTACGTCTGTTGTCATGGTGGTTAACAGGTGGCCAGGGAAGAGACTTATCATCCTTACTAACAAACTTTAAAGTCATTTTACTTGTCTTTTTTTAAAAACCAACATTTTATTCCACGCTTTAGCTTCTTTTCAGGTTCATATAAATATGACGACGTCGCCTTTGACTGTATGACGTCATCCATTATTTTTTCTCCCAATTGTTCTCCAATGTGTTACAAACATTTTTAAAGTTTTTGTACTATATGATTTCTCATCCGTCACTTTCGATTGGGGATAGGGACCTGTTTTCAGCAAGCAATAGCACTGTTGCAGATACGGACAATTATCATTGTCTATTTCGTTTAACGTTTGAATTATTGCCGCTTTTGTAGTTAAAAAAGACAAACAATTTGATGAGAAAAACAATAAATTTTAAAAACTTTCTACATGTACATTTTTCTGCTGACCAAATTTAGCCTTTCGATGGAAATTAACAAATCTACTGGAACGAAAAAGCAGATATTTTTATATGTAGGACATTTTCTGCACGGTTATTCAGTTCTCCCTGTACACAGGAAATTAAGTCTGCGCATACGCCAACTCTTAAAATCTCGGAACGCAAACATTCCGTGGTGATGATGACGTCATAATCTCGACACACCTGACTTAACATGCTAAATTATAAGGCATGGTGCTAAAATATTGTCCACCTTGTATTTTATTATGCTAAGTGTTGCCAAAGCTCTGCATAAACACCGAAAACTACGGGTTTTCTCTTGTTATGGCAACGTAAACGAAAGGGTTCTTAATCCGACAAATTTGCAGAATTCCTATATTCTACCAACAATTAAGAAAAACCAAAGTTTTTACCCAGTAAAGTATATATATTTTAAGAAGCTACAGGATTCGTCTTATTCTGCTTACAGTTTTTTTACTAAAAGTTTTCAAGCATTTTCTTGCAAAAAGTTCTAGATAATCGAAAAAGGTTAAATTAGTCCCATTATTACATTAACAAGTTCATTTGATCTCACTCTGGTTAAGTGCAGAAATATAAGTATAAAAGTGTGAGAGATCAAGATCACCTAGATAATCCGTAAACACTTTAATGTGGTTGACGCCACAAAGAAACTAAAAATATGACAGTGGATTTTTAATATTTACATTCAGATACACCAAACATTACCTTCTTATTTCTTTCATAAACATGATATCATGAATGACTGGAATGTTAATTGTGCGGGTAAAAAGACATGCATATAATTTGTATAGGGAGATGTATAGCGGAGATGGTGTAGCGGTATTTGTAATCATCACGGCGATTTAACCTTGGAAGTATCCCGTGTTGTATAGCTATTCCCGCATTCCCGTTCCGTAAATTTGTGATGTCTGAAAGTTGCGCAATATTTATAAATATTTTGCTGCGTCAGCACAAAGTAAGACAGTACGCTTACACACGCGGCAAGGAACTCAAAAGACACCATGGAAGAAAGTTTATATCGAAGACTGTTTAAGTATTCTATTATTAATTTGGAAAAAAAAATAATAAAGAAGTTAAGAGACAACAATACTGAAGTCGAACTTAAACAACCCTCATTATCGTACAATTTCTTTGTCAAATGTTAGCAGACATTCCTTTTCTTACCGTTATGGTTCGGTTTTCAGTGACATGGAAGTTGTGGAAAACGAGAGAGCTGGTACCACACATTTTTTCAAGATATTTACACTAAAAAGGCCAACCTCGTTCCCAGGCCTTTTTGTCTCTCATCGGCGCTGCGCTTATTGATAGGTCTGACGAAAAAGGCCCTGGAGGAGGCTGGTTTTATTCCGAGCCGTGATTGGTCGAAACTTTTCATCTAATTATGCGTAAGATAATACGTCACTCGGTCCGTGAAATATCTACGCTTGAAATTAACTGTAAATAAAAAAAAAGGCCGACACTGTGCATATATGTTTTGCACAAGAGAAAAATATTTGGAGAACACATTTTGGCAGATTTTTATGGCTTTTTTTAGGTTTATCTAGTTAGTTAACTCTTAACCCAGATGTACTTGTGGTTAGCTACATGCTGGTTATGCTCGGATTAATATTAGCAACTGACAAAGACATTGTTGGTCAGCTAGCTAAAACAACAGATTAGTGGTTATGTGGCGCCGTAGATTAGTGGTTATAGCTCTCGTACTCTGTGCGGGGCGACCGGGGTTCGATTCCTCTTGACGGCGATTCAACATGGGCGAGTGAATGTTACCATAGCCCCGGGTTAACCCAAGCCATGTGAGGGAAATTGGGGAGATGGCACACTATGTGGGCCGTTGGATGTTGCCGGGAGTTGCCTAGTAGAGCGCGGGTCCTAATTGGGTCTGCGTAGCTCAAAATGAGCATTAAATACTCTAGGACTCTCCATCTAAGCCATGGCCCCTCCTGGAAATAATAGACAGGGTATATCCCTCGATATTTGTGAGGCTAGCCATGTAAAATATGCACATCTATCTATCTATCTAAAAGATAGGTAGCTATAGCTACAGATAGCTACTAGTTATTTATTATTTTTACTACTAAACATCAGAATAATATTTAATATTTTTTATTCAGAATAATATTATTATTACTAGTCGATAAGGCCCGTGGAAATATCCACTTAGGCAAAAAAATCAATGCAAAAATAGGTTGTTTCAGATGTTTTGCCGACGTCAGTAGTGCATATAGAAAAAAAAATTGCCGAAAATTAATTCATTCGTTGCCTCTATTGTATAGAGCTTAAAACGCTGATCAAGAAAATGTATATGATCATGTGCTTTTGATGAGCGGTTAATGAGATATAAGGGTTTTAAAATTTTGCTGACGTCAGCATTGGCCCGTCAAAACCCAAAAAATTTTTTTAGAAATTTGTACACTTGTTGCCTTCAACGCATAGATCTTGAAACACTGATCAAGAAAATGTATAGGATCATGTATCTTTGACAAACGGTTGCAGAGATATTAGGGTTTGAAGGTTTTTTGATGACGTCATGGACCCAGGTTTAGGAAACTTACCCAAATTGTCCCAGGTGGTCCCTAGTTACCCACGCGGTGAAAAATCATTGTCGTCACCTCCTCGTTTCCAAGTTATTTGGCCTCAAAGTTTTAGGTGCACTGTAATGGCTTCATTAATTTAATATAGGATATTAACGTTAAAGTAGTGTTATTGACGTGGCGAGGTAACGTCAGAAAATTTAACATATTAGACATGCATTTTTCGGCAACATCAAAGCCTGTTACAGACACACAAACACACAGACACACTCTCCGCATTATTATAAGAGACCAGTTGATAAGGCCCGTGGAAAAATCCGCTAAGGCAAAAGGCCAATGAAAAATAGGTTGCTTTAGATGTTTTGTTGACGTCAGTAGTGCATATACAAAAAAAAAATGTTCTTAAAATCTCACTAAATCCTCCACACAAATCTTACACAAAATAAAAAAGAACAGCTTGCAAGGTGTAAAATATAGTTGATAAAAAGTTACAACAACGACACTCACACCATCGACACTCACAACACCAATACTCACAAAACCGACAGTAAGAACACCGACAGTTACAACACCGACAGTCACAACACGGATAATAACAATCTCAGAAATAACGCATCTCAAATATCTTATAAGTGATTAATGTTGAAAACCCTCAGTATTTTATTCTGAAATGTCAAAAAGGAGGCCTGCAAGAGTTAGCACAAATCAACAAAAATAAGTTCTTTACACATTTTAAATAATGTCTTTCCCTTAAAAGCTTATACAAAAATATGAAAAAGCCATAGTTTCGAAAACATCAAATTTAAATCCAGAAAAATCTCCCACAAAAATTTACACAAAATGTAAAAATCAACCAGTTAAGGACACAAAAATTTTCCTTTTTAGTTCCGTACTGCCCTTTACCAACAATTTTAAACCTAAATGTCAAAAAATCAATGAGCAAAGAATAAACTTGAATCAACAAAGATCATTATTTTAGAAACATTGTATACGGTTCGTAAACAAAACTTTACAAAAAATGTAAAACAGATCGGTTTTTGAGAAACACATCTAAATCAACAAAAATAATTTCATTCAGCATGTCGTATAATGCCATTACCCATTAATCTTCCACAAAAAGGTTATGAAACACATCAAAATTTAAAAAAATCAGTGATTTCAGTGCATACAGTCCTCGCGTTTAGATTACAAAATATAAAAAACAAAAACAGTTTCAGTCAGAACATTAAGCATACAATTTTTCTATCATCAGCAAACATTTATCCCTACAAAATTTTGTAAAATTCTCAAGAAAAACAAAAACGTGAAACCATGGAATTTTCTTCCAGCAAAAATTACATCACATACAGTTAGTTCTCCCAAACAATAGTTTATAATACGAAATATAAAGACAAAGTTGTTTATATAGTCTGAAGATGTACTTTTAGTGTACGAAAAGCTTAGCAAATAAATACTTTTTAACTTTCAAACTCGTTTTATTTTTTCTTAATTAGTAAAATATGGCTGTTATTTTTACCGATAAAGACATCAGCTTTACAACAGCTTACAGTGAAGTCTGATTCTACAAAGATTTGTTCTTTCAGTATATATATTGCATGTGGTCTATTTCCACAAAAGTTTACACAAAATTTCAAAAAACAGCATTTTGCAACACGAACAATATGAACTGACAACCATACCATCCTCTCATAAATTTTTTTAACCCAAAGTCATAAACCCACGTATATAAATTTCCAATCAAATGTCAAAAACCCCTGTAGAAAAACCTGGCATTTTACATGTAGGCTGACAAAAGTTTAACAGGATGAGGAAACAAAACAATAAAAAATAACTTAACACACACACTTTAAATTCTATAAAATTCGTTCCACTTGTCATATTGTGGTCCCCTTGTAAAGTTTACAGGAAATGTGAAAAAATTATTCTCTATGGGCATAAAAATGTGTCACAGTATCCTAAAAGTTCAAGAAAGATTTTGTAGCTATAGCTTGTTTACATCATAATTCCGTGTTCAAAAAAGAAGAGAACTTTGACTACTAAGGTAGCTATAAATACCTAAAAAAGAGGAATAACAACAAAACTCATAGATTAGAGCTAGCTATGGGATGGAGCCTTAAGCTAACTTTAGCTAGCTAGCTAACAAAACAGTACCTAAAACACCCAGTTAAATATACTTAAAGCTGGGGAGACTTAGCTAAGTCTATAGCTAGCTATTTATGCTTAGTAAAACATATATAAAGGAAAACAATAGCAATGTAAAAATTATGACATTTGCGGTTAGTTCAACAAACCAAAACTTTCTAATTCGCTGCCACATTTGTTCATTTGTTTGGTAGCCAGTTAACAGCTTTATGCAGCATTTTGAATTTTAGGACAAATACATTAGTTACGCCCCAGGGGATACATTAATTATGCAAAAAAACAGTAAATGCTAGCTTTTTTTATAAAAAACGCGGTAAAACATAAAACTTAAAGAATTTGAAGTTTTTAAGTGACTCTTTCCTGGCAAATGCGAGTCTGCCTGACACGTAACTCTAGCGACATAAAAACATAACGTCTAAAAATATCAAAGTTCTTACTATATGTGAATCCAAATCGACTTTAAACCCAAGCTTTTATTTTCTACTTCTAACTTTTCTTTTACTACTTCTAGCTGCACCCTTCACTTTCGAAGCAACTTCTCGTGGCTTCTAACTTTACTTTTGTACTTCTACTTCTTCACTTTGACTTTCCTTGCTCTTAAAATCTGCACTTTTTTATGACTAAGGGATCGTCGAAAATAAGACATTTTTTATCCGCTTCTTTAGTTCGCCTTTTGTGTCGAGAACTTTGTCGAGAGATTTTTATGTTTGTTTGTTTTTACGCCAAGGAAACTTTTTATTCGAATACCTTCCCGTTCGAAAGTACGTATTTGAACGAATCATACTGCTTCTTTTCTATCACGTGGTTTCTAACGGTTGCGAGACAAATGTAAACAAAACAAAAAAACTCGAAAAACTCGCGCATTCGGGTGGTAAAAAATATCGTGTTTGCAAAAGTGACAGACAGACACACGGAACTGGCTTATTATTATAAGAGATAGTCGATAAGGCCCGTGGAAAAATCCACTTAGGCAAAAGGCCATTGAAAAAATAGGGTGCTTTAGATGTTTTGCTGACGTCAGCAGTGCATATATAAAAAAAAATGTTCTTAAAATCTTACACAAAATGTCAAATGTCAAATCTTACACAAAATAAAAAAAGAACAGCTTGCAAGGTGCAAAATCTACTTTATAAAAAGTTACAACAACGACACTCACAACATCGACACTCACAACACCAATACTCACAAAACTGACAGTAAGAACACCGACAGTTACAATACCGACAGTCACAACACGGATAATAACAATGTCAGAAATAACACATCTGAAATATGTACATCTTATAAGTGATTATGTTGAAAACCCTCAGTATTTTATTCTGAAATGTCAAAAAGTTGGCCTGCAAGAGCACAAATCAACAAAAATAAGTTATTTACACATTTTAAATATTGTCTTTCCCTTAAAAGCTTATACAAAAATATGAAAAAGCCATAGTTTGGAAAACATCAAATTTAAATCTACAAAAATCAGTAATTTCAGTTGCATACCATCCTCTCCCACAAAAATTTACACAAAATGTAAAATCAACCAGTTAAGAACAGAAAAATTTTGCTTTTTTAGTATGATCCATACTGCCCCTTACCAACAATTTTAAACCTAAATGTCAAAAAATCAATAAGCAAAGAATAAACTTGAATCAAAAAACATTGTATACGGTTCATAAACAAAAGTTTACACAAAATGTAAAACAGATCGGTTTTTGAGAAACACATCTAAATCAACAAAAAAGTTCATTCAGCATGTCGTAATCAAAATTTAAAAAAATCATTGATTTCAGTGCATACAGTCCTCGCGTTTAGATTACAAAATATAAAAAACAAAAACAGTTTCAGCTAGAACATTAAGTAATTTTTTTATCATCAGGAAACATTTATCCCTACAAAATTTTGTAAAATTCTCAAGAAAAACAAAAACGTGAAACCATGGAATTTTCTTTTATTAAATTACATCACATACAGTTAGTTCTCCCAAACAATAGTTTATAATACGAAATATAAAGACAAAGTTGTTTATATAGTCTGAAGATGTACTTTTAGTGTACGAAAAGCTTAGCAAATAAATACTTTTTAACTTTCAAACTCGTTTTATTTTTTCTTAATTAGTAAAATATGGCTGTTATTTTTACCGATAAAGACATCAGCTTTACAACAGCTTACAGTGAAGTCTGATTCTACAAAGATTTGTTCTTTCAGTATATATATTGCATGTGGTCTATTTCCACAAAAGTTTACACAAAATTTCAATAAACAGCATTTTGCAACACGAACAATATGAACTGACAACCATACCATCCTCTCATAAATTTTTTTAACCCAAAGTCATAAACCCACGTATATAAATTTCCAATCAAATGTCAAAAACCCCTGTAGAAAAACCTGGCATTTTACATGTAGGCTGACAAAAGTTTAACAGGATGAGGAAACAAAACAATAAAAAATAACTTAACACACACACTTTAAATTCTATAAAATTCGTTCCAACTTGTCATATTGTGGTCCCCTTGTAAAGTTTACAGGAAATGTGAAAAAATTATTCTCTATGGGCATAAAAATGTGTCACAGTATCCTAAAAGTTCAAGAAAGATTTTGTAGCTATAGCTTGTTACATCATAATTCGTGTTCAAAAAAGAAGAGAACTTTGACTACTAAGGTAGCTATAAATACCTAAAAAAAGAGGAATAACAACAAAACTCATAGATTAGAGCTAGCTATGGGATGGAGCCTTAAGCTAACTTTAGCTAGCTAGCTAACAAAACAGTACCTAAAACACCCAGTTAAATATACTTAAGCTGGGGAGACTTAGCTAAGTCTATAGCTAGCTATTTATGCTTAGTAAAACATATATAAAGGAAAACAATAGCAATGTAAAAATTATGACATTTGCGGTTAGTTCAACAAACCAAAACTTTCTAATTCGCTGCCACATTTGTTCATTTGTTTGGTAGCCAGTTAACAGCTTTATGCAGCATTTTGAATTTTAGGACAAATACATTAGTTACGCCCCAGGGGATACATTAATTATGCAAAAAACAGTAAATGCTAGCTTTTTTATAAAAAACGCGGTAAAACATAAAACTTAAAGAATTTGAAGTTTTTAAGTGACTCTTTCCTGGCAAATGCGAGTCTGCCTGACACGTAACTCTAGCGACATAAAAACATAACGTCTAAAAATATCAAAGTTCTTACTATATGTGAATCCAAATCGACTTTAAACCCAAGCTTTTATTTTCTACTTCTAACTTTTCTTTACTACTTCTAGCTGCACCCTTCACTTTCGAAGCAACTTCTCGTGGCTTCTAACTTTACTTTTGTACTTCTACTTCTTCACTTTGACTTTCCTTGCTCTTAAAATCTGCACTTTTTTATGACTAAGGGATCGTCGAAAATAAGACATTTTTTATCCGCTTCTTTAGTTCGCCTTTTGTGTCGAGAACTTTGTCGAGAGATTTTTATGTTTGTTTGTTTTTACGCCAAGGAAACTTTTTATTCGAATACCTTCCCGTTCGAAAGTACGTATTTGAACGAATCATACTGCTTCTTTTCTATCACGTGGTTTCTAACGGTTGCGAGACAAATGTAAACAAAACAAAAAAACTCGAAAAACTCGCGCATTCGGGTGGTAAAAAATATCGTGTTTGCAAAAGTGACAGACAGACACACGGAACTGGCTTATTATTATAAGAGATAGTCGATAAGGCCCGTGGAAAAATCCACTTAGGCAAAAGGCCATTGAAAAAATAGGGTGCTTTAGATGTTTTGCTGACGTCAGCAGTGCATATATAAAAAAAAATGTTCTTAAAATCTTACACAAAATGTCAAATGTCAAATCTTACACAAAATAAAAAAAGAACAGCTTGCAAGGTGCAAAATCTACTTTATAAAAAGTTACAACAACGACACTCACAACATCGACACTCACAACACCAATACTCACAAAACTGACAGTAAGAACACCGACAGTTACAATACCGACAGTCACAACACGGATAATAACAATGTCAGAAATAACGCATCTGAAATATGTACATCTTATAAGTGATTATGTTGAAAACCCTCAGTATTTTATTCTGAAATGTCAAAAAGTTGGCCTGCAAGAGCACAAATCAACAAAAATAAGTTATTTACACATTTTAAATATTGTCTTTCCCTTAAAAGCTTATACAAAAATATGAAAAAGCCATAGTTTGGAAAACATCAAATTTAAATCTACAAAAATCAGTAATTTCAGTTGCATACCATCCTCTCCCACAAAAATTTACACAAAATGTAAAAATCAACCAGTTAAGAACAGAAAAATTTTGCTTTTTTAGTATGATCCATACTGCCCCTTACCAACAATTTTAAACCTAAATGTCAAAAAATCAATAAGCAAAGAATAAACTTGAATCAAAAAACATTGTATACGGTTCATAAACAAAAGTTTACACAAAATGTAAAACAGATCGGTTTTTGAGAAACACATCTAAATCAACAAAAAAGTTCATTCAGCATGTCGTAATCAAAATTTAAAAAAATCATTGATTTCAGTGCATACAGTCCTCGCGTTTAGATTACAAAATATAAAAAACAAAAACAGTTTCAGCTAGAACATTAAGTAATTTTTTTATCATCAGGAAACATTTATCCCTACAAAATTTTGTAAAATTCTCAAGAAAAACAAAAACGTGAAACCATGGAATTTTCTTTTATTAAATTACATCACATACAGTTAGTTCTCCCAAACAATAGTTTATAATACGAAATATAAAGACAAAGTTGTTTATATAGTCTGAAGATGTACTTTTAGTGTACGAAAAGCTTAGCAAATAAATACTTTTTAACTTTCAAACTCGTTTTATTTTTTCTTAATTAGTAAAATATGGCTGTTATTTTTACCGATAAAGACATCAGCTTTACAACAGCTTACAGTGAAGTCTGATTCTACAAAGATTTGTTCTTTCAGTATATATATTGCATGTGGTCTATTTCCACAAAAGTTTACACAAAATTTCAAAAAACAGCATTTTGCAACACGAACAATATGAAACTGACAACCATACCATCCTCCTTCATAAATTTTTTTAACCCAAAGTCATAAACCCACGTATAATAAATTTCCAATCAAATGTCAAAAACCCCTGTAGAAAAACCTGGCATTTTACATGTAGGCTGACAAAAGTTTAACAGGATGAGGAAACAAAACAATAAAAAATAACTTAACACACACACTTTAAATTCTATAAAATTCGTTCCACTTGTCATATTGTGGTCCCCTTGTAAAGTTTACAGGAAATGTGAAAAAATTATTCTCTATGGGCATAAAAAATGTGTCACAGTATCCTAAAAGTTCAAGAAAGATTTTGTAGCTATAGCTTGTTACATCATAATTCGTGTTCAAAAAAGAAGAGAACTTTGACTACTAAGGTAGCTATAAATACCTAAAAAAGAGGAATAACAACAAAACTCATAGATTAGAGCTAGCTATGGGATGGAGCCTTAAGCTAACTTTAGCTAGCTAGCTAACAAAACAGTACCTAAAACACCCAGTTAAATATACTTAAGCTGGGGAGACTTAGCTAAGTCTATAGCTAGCTATTTATGCTTAGTAAAACATATATAAAGGAAAACAATAGCAATGTAAAAATTATGACATTTGCGGTTAGTTCAACAAACCAAAACTTTCTAATTCGCTGCCACATTTGTTCATTTGTTTGGTAGCCAGTTAACAGCTTTATGCAGCATTTTGAATTTTAGGACAAATACATTAGTTACGCCCCAGGGGATACATTAATTATGCAAAAAACAGTAAATGCTAGCTTTTTTATAAAAAAACGCGGTAAAACCATAAAACTTAAAGAATTTGAAGTTTTTAAGTGACTCTTTCCTGGCAAATGCGAGTCTGCCTGACACGTAACTCTAGCGACATAAAACATAACGTCTAAAAATATCAAAGTTCTTACTATATGTGAATCCAAATCGACTTTAAACCCAAGCTTTTTATTTTCTACTTCTAACTTTTCTTTACTACTTCTAGCTGCACCCTTCCACTTTCGAAGCAACTTCTCGTGGCTTCTAACTTTACTTTTGTACTTCTACTTCTTCACTTTGACTTTCCTTGCTCTTAAAATCTGCACTTTTTTATGACTAAGGGATCGTCGAAAATAAGACATTTTTTATCCGCTTCTTTAGTTCGCCTTTGTGTCGAGAACTTTGTCGAGAGATTTTTATGTTTGTTTGTTTTTACGCCAAGGAAACTTTTTATTCGAATACCTTCCCGTTCGAAAGTACGTATTTGAACGAATCATACTGCTTCTTTTCTATCACGTGGTTTCTAACGGTTGCGAGACAAATGTAAACAAAACAAAAAAACTCGAAAAACTCGCGCATTCGGGTGGTAAAAAATATCGTGTTTGCAAAAGTGACAGACAGACACACGGAACTGGCTTATTATTATAAGAGATAGTCGATAAGGCCCGTGGAAAAATCCACTTAGGCAAAAGGCCATTGAAAAAATAGGGTGCTTTAGATGTTTTGCTGACGTCAGCAGTGCATATATAAAAAAAATGTTCTTAAAATCTTACACAAAATGTCAAATGTCAAATCTTACACAAAATAAAAAAAGAACAGCTTGCAAGGTGCAAAATCTACTTTATAAAAAGTTACAACAACGACACTCACAACATCGACACTCACAACACCAATACTCACAAAACTGACAGTAAGAACACCGACAGTTACAATACCGACAGTCACAACACGGGATAATAACAATGTCAGAAATAACGCATCTGAAATATGTACATCTTATAAGTGATTATGTTTGAAAACCCTCAGTATTTTATTCTGAAATGTCAAAAAGTTGGCCTGCAAGAGCACAAATCAACAAAAATAAGTTATTTACACATTTTAAATATTGTCTTTCCCTTAAAAGCTTATACAAAAATATGAAAAAGCCATAGTTTGGAAAACATCAAATTTAAATCTACAAAAATCAGTCATTTCAGTTGCATACCATCCTCTCCCACAAAAATTTACACAAAATGTAAAAATCAACCAGTTAAGAACAGAAAAATTTTGCTTTTTTAGTATGATCCATACTGCCCCTTACCAACAATTTTAAACCTAAATGTCAAAAAATCAATAAGCAAAGAATAAACTTGAATCAAAAAACATTGTATACGGTTCATAAACAAAAGTTTACACAAAATGTAAAACAGATCGGTTTTTGAGAAACACATCTAAATCAACAAAAAAGTTCATTCAGCATGTCGTAATCAAAATTTAAAAAAATCATTGATTTCAGTGCATACAGTCCTCGCGTTTAGATTACAAAATATAAAAAACAAAAACAGTTTCAGCTAGAACATTAAGTAATTTTTTTATCATCAGGAAACATTTATCCCTACAAAATTTTGTAAAATTCTCAAGAAAAACAAAAACGTGAAACCATGGAATTTTCTTTTATTAAATTACATCACATACAGTTAGTTCTCCCAAACAATAGTTTATAATACGAAATATAAAGACAAAGTTGTTTATATAGTCTGAAGATGTACTTTTAGTGTACGAAAAGCTTAGCAAATAAATACTTTTTAACTTTCAAACTCGTTTTATTTTTTCTTAATTAGTAAAATATGGCTGTTATTTTTACCGATAAAGACATCAGCTTTACAACAGCTTACAGTGAAGTCTGATTCTACAAAGATTTGTTCTTTCAGTATATATATTGCATGTGGTCTATTTCCACAAAAGTTTACACAAAATTTCAAAAAACAGCATTTTGCAACACGAACAATATGAACTGACAACCATACCATCCTCTCATAAATTTTTTTAACCCAAAGTCATAAACCCACGTATATAAATTTCCAATCAAATGTCAAAAACCCCTGTAGAAAAACCTGGCATTTTACATGTAGGCTGACAAAAGTTTAACAGGATGAGGAAACAAAACAATAAAAAATAACTTAACACACACACTTTAAATTCTATAAAATTCGTTCCACTTGTCATATTGTGGTCCCCTTGTAAAGTTTACAGGAAATGTGAAAAAATTATTCTCTATGGGCATAAAAATGTGTCACAGTATCCTAAAAGTTCAAGAAAGATTTTGTAGCTATAGCTTGTTACATCATAATTCGTGTTCAAAAAAGAAGAGAACTTTGACTACTAAGGTAGCTATAAATACCTAAAAAAAGAGGAATAACAACAAAACTCATAGATTAGAGCTAGCTATGGGATGGAGCCTTAAGCTAACTTTAGCTAGCTAGCTAACAAAACAGTACCTAAAACACCCAGTTAAATATACTTAAGCTGGGGAGACTTAGCTAAGTCTATAGCTAGCTATTTATGCTTAGTAAAACATATATAAAGGAAAACAATAGCAATGTAAAAATTATGACATTTGCGGTTAGTTCAACAAACCAAAACTTTCTAATTCGCTGCCACATTTGTTCATTTGTTTGGTAGCCAGTTAACAGCTTTATGCAGCATTTTGAATTTTAGGACAAATACATTAGTTACGCCCCAGGGGATACATTAATTATGCAAAAAACAGTAAATGCTAGCTTTTTTATAAAAAACGCGGTAAAACATAAAACTTAAAGAATTTGAAGTTTTTAAGTGACTCTTTCCTGGCAAATGCGAGTCTGCCTGACACGTAACTCTAGCGACATAAAAACATAACGTCTAAAAATATCAAAGTTCTTACTATATGTGAATCCAAGTCGACTTTAAACCCAAGCTTTTATTTTCTACTTCTAACTTTTCTTTACTACTTCTAGCTGCACCCTTCACTTTCGAAGCAACTTCTCGTGGCTTCTAACTTTACTTTTGTACTTCTACTTCTTCACTTTGACTTTCCTTGCTCTTAAAATCTGCACTTTTTTATGACTAAGGGATCGTCGAAAATAAGACATTTTTTATCCGCTTCTTTAGTTCGCCTTTTGTGTCGAGAACTTTGTCGAGAGATTTTTATGTTTGTTTGTTTTTACGCCAAGGAAACTTTTTATTCGAATACCTTCCCGTTCGAAAGTACGTATTTGAACGAATCATACTGCTTCTTTTCTATCACGTGGTTTCTAACGGTTGCGAGACAAATGTAAACAAAACAAAAAACTCGAAAAACTCGCGCATTCGGGTGGTAAAAAATATCGTGTTTGCAAAAGTGACAGACAGACACACGGAACTGGCTTATTATTATAAGAGATAGTCGATAAGGCCCGTGGAAAAATCCACTTAGGCAAAAGGCCATTGAAAAAATAGGGTGCTTTAGATGTTTTGCTGACGTCAGCAGTGCATATATAAAAAAAAATGTTCTTAAAATCTTACACAAAATGTCAAATGTCAAATCTTACACAAAATAAAAAAAAAACAGCTTGCAAGGTGCAAAATCTACTTTATAAAAAGTTACAACAACGACACTCACAACATCGACACTCACAACACCAATACTCACAAAACTGACAGTAAGAACACCGACAGTTACAATACCGACAGTCACAACACGGATAATTACAATGTCAGAAATAACGCATCTGAAATATGTACATCTTATAAGTGATTATGTTGAAAACCCTCAGTATTTTATTCTGAAATGTCAAAAAGTTGGCCTGCAAGAGCACAAATCAACAAAAATAAGTTATTTACACATTTTAAATATTGTCTTTCCCTTAAAAGCTTATACAAAAATATGAAAAAGCCATAGTTTGGAAAACATCAAATTTAAATCTACAAAAATCAGTCATTTCAGTTGCATACCATCCTCTCCCACAAAAATTTACACAAAATGTAAAAATCAACCAGTTAAGAACACAAAAAATTTTCTTTTTTAGTTTGATGATCTGTACTGCCCTTTACCAACAATTTTGAACCGAAATGTCAAAAAATCAATAAGCAAAAAATAAACTTGAATAAAAAATTCATTATTTTGGAAACATTGTATACGGTTCGTAAACAAAAGTTTACACAAAATGTAAAACAGATTGGTTTTTGAGAATCACATCTAAATCAACAAAAATAATTTCATTCAGCATGTCGTATATTGCCATTACCCATTAATCTTCCACAAAAAGGGTATATATATAAAACGCATCAAAATTTAGAAAAATTAGTCATTTCAGTGTATATATACAGTCCTCGCCCATTAGATTACAAAATATAAAAAACAAAAACAGTTTCAGTCAGAACATTAAGTATTTTTTTATCATCAGCAAACATTTATCCCTACAAAATTTTGTAAAATTCTCAAGAAAAACAAAACCGTGAAACCATGGAATTCACTTCCAGCAAAAATGACATCACATACAGTTAGTTCTCCCCAACAATAGTTTATATTACGAAATATAAAGACATCAGCTTATAGTGAAGTCCGATTCTACAAAAATTTGTTCTTTCAGTATATATTGCATGTGGTCTATTTCCACAAAATTTCAAAAAACAGCATTTTGCAACACAAACAATATAAACTGACTTAACCATATCACCATCCTCTCATAATTTTTTTTAACCCAAAGTGATAAACCCACGTAAATTTCCAATCAAATGTAAAAAAACCCTGTAAAAAAACCTGGCATTTTACATGTAGGCTGACAAAAGTTTAACGGGATGTCAGAAACAAAATAATAAAAAATAACTTAACACACACACTTTAAATTCTCCAAAATTTGTTCCACTTGTCAAAAGTTTATAATGCGAAATACAAAAAGACATCAGCTTACACAACAATGAAGTGTAATTCTACAAAAATTTGTTCTTTTAGTATATTGCATGTGGTCTATTTCCACAAAAGTTTACCCAAAATTTCAAATAACAGCACTTTGCAACACAAACAATATAAACGAACAACCATACCATCCTCTCATAAATTTTTTTAACTCAAAGTCATAAACCCACGTAAATTTCTAATGTAATTTCAATAACCCCTGTAAAAATAACTTGGCATTTTACACCACGTAGCCTGAAAAAAGTTTAACAGGATGTCAGAAACAAAACAATAAAAAATAACTTAACACACACACTTTAAATTCTACAAAATTTGTTCCACTTGTGATTTTGCAGGTAATGTGAAAAAAACTATACTCTATGGGCATTATTAACATGAGTCACACTATCCTAAAGGTTCAAGAAAGATTTTGTAGCTAGCTTGCTACATCATAATTCGTGTTCAAAAAAGAAGAAAAGTTTGACTAAAGGTAGAGATAAATACCTAAAAAAAAAAGAAGAATAACAACATAACTTATAGGTTGGAGCTAACTATGGGATGGAGCCTTCTTGAAGCTAACATTAGCTAGCTAACAGTAGCTAGGACACCCAGTTAAATATACTTAAGCTGGGGAGACTTATCTACGTCTATAGCTAGCCATTTGTGCTTAGTAAAACACATAATAAAGGAAAACAATAGCTATGTAAAAATTATGACATTTGCAGTTAGTTCAACAAACCAGAATTTTCTATTTCGCGAGCACATTGTAGCCAGCTAACAGCTTTATGTAGCATTTTGAATTTTAGGACAAATACATTAGTTACGCACCAGGAGACACATTAATTATGCATAAAAAACAAAACAAAAAACGCGGTAAACTTTAAGATTTTTTTGAGAATACGATTCTTTTGATAATTTTAAGTGTCCTACATATAAAAACGGAACGTCTAAAAATATCAAACTTCTTACTTTTTTCTGAATTCCAAGTCACTTGAACTTGAAACGCTAGCATTCATTTTCTACTTCTAACTTTACTTTACTACTTCTAGCTCCACTCTTCACTTTCGAAGTAACTTATTGTGGCTTCCAACTTCACTTTTCTACTTTTACTTCTACTTCTTCACTTGGACTTTTCTTTCTTTCTCATATATTCTTTTTTGAAACACTTTACTATTTCACTTTTTGCACTTTTTTGAAGACGAAGGGCCTGTTTTTCTTTGTTGTTGTTTTGTGTGTCGATGTTAACCCTGTTCCAAATTATATGCTTTTTTAATCCACTCCACTTCACTTTGACTTTCCTTGCTCTTAATATCTGCACTTTTTTATGACTCGTCGAAAATAAGACATTTTTTATCCGCTTCTTTAGTTCGCCTTTTGTCGAGAACTTTGTCGAGAAATTTTTATGTTTGTTTGTTTTTACGCTAACGGAACTTTTTATTCGAATGCCGTCCCGTTCGAAAGTATGTATTTCAGCGAATCATACTGCTTATTTTCTATCACGTGGTTTCTAACGGTTGCGAGACAAATGTAAACAAAACAAAAAAACTCGAAAAACTCGCGCATTCGGGTGGTAAAAAATATCGTGTTTGCAAAAGTGACAGACAGACACACGGAACTGGCTTATTATTATAAGAGATAGTCGATAAGGCCCGTGGAAAAATCCACTTAGGCAAAAGCCCAATGATAAAATAGGTTGCTTTAGATATTTTGGTGATGCCAGCAGTGCATATACAAAAAACAAATGTTCTTAAAACCTTACACCAAATATCAAATGTCAAATAGCATTAAATCCTCCACACAAATCTTACACAAAATAAAAAAGAACAGCATGCAAGGTGCAAAATCTAGTTGATAAAAAGTTACAACAACGACACTCACAACATCAACACTCACAACACCCACCAAACCGACAGTAAGAATACCGACAGTTACAACACCGACAGTCACAACACGGATAATAACAATGTTAGAAATAACGCATCTCAAATATGTACATCTTATAAGTGATATGTTGAAAACCCTCAGTATTTTATTCTGAAATGTCAAAAAGGAGGCCTGCAAGAGTTAGCACAAATCAACAAAAATAAGTTCTTTACACATTTTAAATAATGTCTTTCCCTTAAAAGCTTATACAAAAATATGAAAAAGCCATAGTTTGGAAAACATCAAATTTAAATCTAGAAAAATCAGTCACTTCGGTTGCATACCATCCTCTCCCGCAAAAATTTACACAAAATGTAAAAATCAACCAGTTAAGAACACAAAAATTTTATTTTTTAGTATGATGATCCATACTGCCCTTTACCAACAATTTTAAACCTAAATGTCAAAAAATCAATAAGCAAAGAATAAACTTGAATCGACAAACATTGTGTATATATATACGGTTCATAAACAAAAGTTTACACAAAATGTAAAACAAATCGGTTTTTGAGAAACACATCTAAATCAACAAAAATAAGTTCATTCAGCATGTCGTATATTGCCATTACCCATTAATCTTCCACAAAAAGGTTATGAAAAACATCAAAATTTAAAAAAATCAGTCATTTCAGTGTACACAGTCTTCGCGTTTAGATTACAAAGTATAAACAACAAAAACAGTTTCAGTCAGAACATTAAGTAATTTTTTTATCATCAGCAAACATTTATCCCTACAAAATTTTGTACCATTCTCAACAAAAACAAAAACGTGAAACCATGGAATTTTCTTCCAGCAAAAATTACATCACATACAGTTAGTTCTCCCAAACAATAGTTTATAATACGAAATATAAAGACAAAGTTGTTTATATAGTCTGAAGATGTAATTACACTGTACGAAAAGCTTAACAAATAAATACTTTTTAACTTTCAAACTCGTTTTATTTTTTTCTTAATTAGTAAACTATGGCTGTTATTTTTACCGATAAAGACATCAGCTTTACAACAGCTTACAGTGAAGTCAGATTCTATACAAAGATTTGTTCTTTCAGTATATATATTGCATGTGGTCTATTTCCACAAAAGTTTACACAAAATTTCAAAAAACAGCGTTTTGCAACACGAACAATCTGACCTGACAACCATACCATCCTCTCATAAATTTTTTTAACCCAAAGTCAGAAACCCACGTATATAAATTTCCAATCAAATGTCAAAAAACCCTGTAAAAAACCCTGGCATTTTACATGTAGGCTGACCAAAGTTTAACAGGATGAGGAAACAAAACAATAAAAAATAACTTAACACACACACTTTAAATTCTATAAAATTCGTTCCACTTGTCATATTGTGGTCCCCTTGTAAGGTTTACAGGAAATGTGAAAAAATTATTCTCTATGGGCATAAAAATGTGTCACAGTATCCTAAAAGTTCAAGAAAGATTTTGTAGCTAGCTTGTTACATCATAATTCGTGTTCAAAAAAGAAGAGAAGTTTTGACTACTAAGGTAGCTATAAATACCTAAAAAAAGAGGAATAACAACAAAACTCATAGATTAGAGCTAGCTATGGGATGGAGCCTTGAAGCTAACATTAGCTAGCTAGCTATAACAAAACAGTACCTAAGACACCCAGTTAAATATACTTAACTTAAGCTGGGGAGACTTAGCTAAGTCTATAGCTAGCTATTTATGCTTAGTAAAACACATATAAAGGAAAACAATAGCAATGTAGCAATGTAAAAATTATGACATTTGCAGTTATAGTTCAACAAACCAAAACTTTCTATTTCGCTGGCACATTTGTTTGGTAGCCAGCTAACAGCTTTATGTAGCATTTTGAATTTTAGGACAAATACATTAGTTACGCACCAGGAGACACATTAATTATGCATAAAAAAACAAAACAAAAAACGCGGTAAACTTTAAAAATTTGAAGCTCTAATGGATTTTTTTTGAGAATACGATTCTCCTTGACAATTTTAAGTGTCCTACATATAAAAACGGAACTTTTAAAATATCAAAGTTCTTACTTTTTCTGAATTCCAAGTCACTTGAACTTGAAACTGTAGCATTCATTTTGTACTTCTAACTTTACTCTTTACTTTACTACTTCTAGCTCCACTCTTCACTTCCGAAGTAACTTATTGTGGCTTCCAACTTCACTTTTCTACTTTTACTTCTACTTCTTCACTTGGACTTTTCTTTCTTTCTCATATATTCTTTTTTGAAACACTTTACCATTTCACCTTTTGCACCTTTTTGAAGACGAAGGGACCGTTCTTTTGTTGTTGTTTTGTGTGTCGATGTTAACCCTGTTCCAAATTATATGCTTTTTTAATCCACTCCACTTCTTCACTTTGACTTTCCTTGCTCTTAATATCTGCACTTTTTTATGACTAAGGGATCGTCGAAAATAAGACATTTTTTATCCGCTTCTTTAGTTCGCCTTTTGTCGAGAACTTTGTCGAGAGATTTTTATGTTTGTTTGTTTTTACGCCAAAGAAACTTTCTATTCGAATGCCGTCCCGTTCGAAAGTACGTATTTGAGCGAATCATACTGCTTATTTTCTATCACGTGGTTTCTAACGGTTGCGAGACAAATGTAAACAAAACAAAAAAACTCGACAAACTCGCGCATTCGGGTGATAAAAAATATCGCGTTTGCAAAAGTCACAGACAGACAGACGGAACTGTCGTATTATTATAGAGACTAGTCGATAAGGCCCGTGGAAAAATCCACTTAGGCAAAAGGCCATTGAAAAAATAGGGTGCTTTAGATGTTTTGCTGACGTCAGCAGTGCATATACAAAAAAAAATGTTCTTAAAATCTTACACAAAATGTCAAATGTCAAATCTTACACAAAATAAAAAAAGAACAGCTTGCAAGGTGCAAAATCTACTTTATAAAAAGTTACAAAAACGACACTCACAACATCGACACTCACAACACCAATACTCACAAAACTGACAGTAAGAACACCGACAGTTACAACACCGACAGTCACAACACGGATAATAACAATGTCAGAAATAACGCATCTGAAATATGTACATCTTATAAGTGATTATGTTGAAAACCCTCAGTATTTTATTCTGAAATGTCAAAAAGTTGGCCTGCAAGAGCACAAATCAACAAAAATAAGTTATTTACACATTTTAAATATTGTCTTTCCCTTAAAAGCTTATACAAAAATATGAAAAAGCCATAGTTTGGAAAACATCAAATTTAAATCTACAAAAATCAGTCATTTCAGTTGCATACCATCCTCTCCCACAAAAATTTACACAAAATGTAAAAATCAACCAGTTAAGAACACAAAAAATTTTCTTTTTTAGTTTGATGATCTGTACTGCCCTTTACCAACAATTTTGAACCTAAATGTCAAAAAATCAATAAGCAAAGAATAAACTTGAATAAAAAAATCATTATTTTGGAAACATGGTATACGGTTCGTAAACAAAAGTTTACACAAAATGTAAAACAGATTGGTTTTTGAGAATCACATCTAAATCAACAAAAATAATTTCATTCAGCATGTTGTATATTGCCATTACCCATTAATCTTCCACAAAAAGGGTATATAAAACACATCAAAATTTAGAAAAATTAGTCATTTCAGTGTATATATACAGTCCTCGCCCATTAGATTACAAAATATAAAAAACAAAAACAGTTTCAGTCAGAACATTAAGTATTTTTTTATCATCAGCAAACATTTATCCCTACAAAATTTTGTAAAATTCTCAAGAAAAACAAAACCGTGAAACCATGGAATTTTCTTCCAGCAAAAATGACATCACATACAGTTAGTTCTCCCCAACAATTGTTTATATTACGAAATATAAAGACATCAGCTTATAGTGAAGTCCGATTCTACAAAAATTTGTTCTTTCAGTATATATTGCATTTGGTCTATTTCCACAAAATTTCAAAAAAAAGCATTTTGCAACACAAACAATATAAACTGACTTAACCATATTACCATCCTCTCATAATTTTCATAAACCCACGTAAATTTCCAATCAAATGTAAAAAGCTCCTGTAAAAATAACTTGGCATTTTACACCACGTAGCCTGACAAAAGTTTAACAGGATGTCAGAAACAAAACAATAAAAAATAACTTAACACACGCACTTTAAATTCTCCAAAATTTGTTCCACTTGTCAAAAGTTTATAATGCGAAATACAAAAAGACATCAGCTTACACAACAGCTTACAATGAAGTGTAATTCTACAAAAATTTGTTCTTTTAGTATATTGCATGTGGTCTATTTCCACAAAAGTTTACCCAAAATTTTAAATAACAGCACTTTGCAACACAAACAATATAAACGGACAACCATACCATCCTCTCATAAATATTTTTAACTCAAAGTCATAAACCCATGTAAATTTCTAATGTAATTTCAATAACCCCTGTAAAAATAACTTGCATTTTACACCACGTAGCCTGACAAAAGTTTAACAGGATGTCAGAAATAAAACAATAAAAAATAACTTAACACACGCACTTTAAATTCTACAAAATTTGTTCCACTTGTGATTTTGCAGGTAATGTGAAAAAAACTATACTCTATGGGCATTATTAACATGAGTCACACTATCCTAAAGGTTCAAGAAAGATTTTGTAGCTAGCTTGCTACATCATAATTCGTGTTCAAAAAAGAAGAAAAGTTTGACTAAAGGTAGCTATAAATACCTAAAAAAAAGAGGAATAACAACATAACTTATAGGTTAGAGCTAACTATGGGATGGAGCCTTCTTGAAGCTAACATTAGCTAGCTAACAGTAGCTAGGACACCCAGTTAAATATACTTAAGCTGGGGAGACTTAGCTACGTCTATAGCTAGCCATTTGTGCTTAGTAAAACACATAATAAAGGAAAACAATAGCTATGTAAAAATTATGACATTTGCAGTTAGTTCAACAAACCAGAATTTTCTATTTCGCCAGCACATTGTAGCCAGCTAACAGCTTTATGTAGCATTTTGAATTTTAGGACAAATACATTAGTTACGCAACAGGAGACACATTAATTATGCATAAAAAACAAAACAAAAAACGCGGTAAACTTTAAGATTTTTTTTGAGAATACGATTCTCCTTGACAATTTTAAGTGTCCTACATATAAAACGGAACGTCTAAAAATATCAAAGTTCTTACTTTTTCTGAATTCCAAGTCACTTGAACTTGAAACGCTAGCATTCATTTTCTACTTCTAACTTTACTTTACTACTTCTAGCTCCACTCTTCACTTCCGAAGTAACTTATTGTGGCTTCCAACTTCACTTTTCTGCTTTTACTTCTACTTCTTCACTTGGACTTTTCTTTCTTTCTCATATATTCTTTTTTGAAACACTTTACCATTTCACTTTTTGCACTTTTTTGAAGACGAAGGGTCTGTTCCTTTGTTGTTGTTTTGTGTGTCGATGTTAACCCTGTTCCAAATTATATGCTTTTTTAATCCACTCCACTTCTTCACTTTGACTTTCCTTGCTCTTAAAATCTGCACTTTTTTATGACTCGTAGGGATCGTCGAAAATAAGACATTTTTTATCCGCTTCTTTAGTTCGCCTTTTGTCGAGAACTTTGTCGAGAGATTTTTATGTTTGTTTGTTTTTACGCCAAGGAAACTTTCTATTCGAATACCGTCCCGTTCGAAAGTACGTATTTGAGCGAATCATACTGCTTATTTTCTATCACGTGGTTTCTAACGGTTGCGAGACAAATGTAAACAAAACAAAAAAACTCGACAAACTCGCACATTCGGGTGATAAAAAATATTGCGTTTGCAAAAGTGACAGACAGACACACGGAACTGGCTTATTATTATAAGAGATTATTAGAATACAAAGTAAGCGTAAATACATAAACGAAAATACAGATGAAGGATTGCATGAATTTGCCGTGCTATGCTAATTTCACAGATTTTACATGTTGCAAAAATTCTGTTAGTGTTACTTCAGCTACGCAAAGCTCACTATTTCTAGATTATTAAAACACAGTTGGATAGTTAAACTAAAGTAAAATATCAACATACATACCAAGTTGGTTTGTTACACTAAACATTTCGCAATATAACGACGTCGCTTTCATGATTCTATAGTTTAGCCTCATAGTGTATACATTCGTAATGACAAATATTTAAAAGGGAAATAATAAAATCTAGAAAGCAATTATTATTATTAGTTGAAATTCTAAGAGATACTGTGTATATACAATTCAGTTATTTTACAAAAATTACTGCTATCAATGTGTTCTCTTTAACAAAAATTAGACACAAAGACAAAAGTTGAAAAGGTTGTAGAAAAACTAAAAAGAACTAAATGGACAGCACAGAAAATTGAAACTATAAAACTGAAAATGTGAAATAACCTTGATAGGAACATCATTAAAAAATTTTGCTTTCATATATAAAAACGTTTGTCCAAAGTCAAGATTATTCCATGTATATATTCATTGTGTGACTCCTGGAAATAACTGTTGTATTTGCAAAGTAACCTAACGTACAAGCGGAGTAGATTTGTAACGCTGGAGGGGACGCGTCTCACAACAACCATGTTTGGACAAACGTCACTATCTAAGCACTTTTGTACAAAAATTATTGTTTTCATGATGTTTTCGGTGGATGGCGGTTTTTGTTTGATAATCTGCTCTATATACACATTGTTCCAATGATCTCATTTTGGACAACTGTGTTCTTGTGAGATGCAGCTTTACCGTGTTTGTATACGTCAATATTGGAAGGATTGGAAATACGTAAATTTTGAATAGCTGCAACCTGGGGGAAATAAGATCGAAGTTTTACCATTATATAAATGCGATTTGTATAGTTATACCTTTTTTGTATGATGCATCAAATTCATTATTTAGAGTCTAAGTTTTGTTGAGCATGTGTCCAATGTAACAGGCGTGTCCATGTAAAATATGCTCATCTATCTAAGTGTTATTAGCGACTTGATTTCTGTAGCTACCATTCTCCGGGGAGAACACGCGGATGAGCTGCAATTCTCTATAAACTTCCAGAACGCATCACCTCTGTTTTCAACTTAACGTTATCTATCCCAGTTAACGGAGTTAATTGGGATAGATAAAGAGGATTCTGAATGGTCAAATAAAATCTTAACATTTCCGTTGTTTTCCTTCCCACTGCATCACCACTTCCAAACAAGCTCTCATCTGCTTCAAACTCCCCCTGTTCCAAGTTTAAAACAGCAGCAGATTAACATTAATTATTTTACCTGATCATTTACAAAGGAAGCTTAGAGATGATGGCCAAAACAATATTCTTTTTATTTTTAACTGGGAAGAGATCAGCAAGTAAATGAAAAATAATTAATTTTCCAAATACATAGGCAAAACTGCCTTTAACAAAGCGACAAAATATATGATTTGCGTTGTTTTCAGGCAATATTCAAAAACATATACTTGCTTTAAAACAACAATATGTACTTTAGAGCCACCTCCACAACTACTTAGTCTTCACAGTGCAGTCTTCACTAAAAAGTTCCATTTTTAACGATCACGATAAAATCCAGACCCTGATAATTAAATTGAATCTCGCTTACCAAGGACTAGAAAGTAAAAAATTCCGGATAAACGAGACACGAGTGCATTAATTAAAAATCTGCGAAAATCAAAGATTTTTGACCAGCCTCCACCAGGGCCATGTTCGCCTCGCCGTCCGATATGCAAAAAGAGACAACATGTCCTGGGATCGAGGTTGTAAAAAGGCTTGTGGAAGTCAGTTATTCCATTTCCAGATTTTTTTCAGCTGGAGACACGTCAATAATAACACCATGGTGTTGTCTCGCTGAAGATATGTCTGTAAAATTCGAAGATGGGAATTTTGGTACCTTTGAAAAAGGAAAATTAGTAATACCTATTGAACAAGCAGAACAACATACACTGTTTTTTGTTAGCCCAGGGTTGGATGAAGAAGATATTGTTCCACAATGGGTGAGAGATCTTTCCCCTGAAGATATAGGACTGTCACCTCTACCTTCAGAATTCCCTGAAACAAGCATAAGGTTTCAGGTTCGAGTCCCCACTCCGGCGCACTTTAAATGCAGTGTTGTCAGCCCATTTGGTGCCATCTACTGACCGCTAACCGGCTTGTGTGGCACGCAAGCAAGTTAGAGCAATGCTATGCGTATCTCTGGCGGAAATGTAACATAGTTACAGTCAGAGGGGAGGAAGAGCAAACCGTTAGGATGGAATCCCCAAGGACGTTAAAACTTGCCGTTACTTACTTACTTACTCACTTACTTATTTACTAGGAGCAAAAATAAAAATAAAATAAAGTTTATTTTGTATAGACTTAACTTACTTCAAACCACTAAAGTTATGTACTGCATCCCTTTTAAGAAGCACATATTTGAAATCCCCTACATTTTTGCACCCTATAACAATTTAGGCACATTTCCTAGCAAAATTTAAACTGAATTAGCTGTCAGAAGTTATGAGAAGCAAAATTCTACAGTTTGATAAATACGCAATTTTACAGGACTAAGTAGTAAAAAGCAAAGTGTTTGTTAAGTACTTCATTAAGCTTATGTGTTAGTTTCAAGAATCGTCTAATAGATCTCGTAAGAATTTATATTCGCAGATGACAAAGGTTAAATTTTGACTAAAATGACAAAGAAAAATGTACACATTTTTTTAAGGAAAATATTTTTGTAAGAAAACGAGCCCCAAAAGCCTCAAAATCCCCTAAAACACGCTGTAGCTGGGGATTTTCCCAGCCCCAGGGTGTTAAGATCCAATTTCTGGAGACTTTGATATTTACATTTACAGTTACTAAATCACCACAATTTCAAGACACAACACAATCAAGTTTCTTTTTTCAGCCTATATTCAGTCATTTTGCTATGAAAGTTAAGGTCAAAGCCAAAAAACATTTATAGCTACATATTATACATATCTCTGACAAGGAGTTTGGCATACAACAAATTAATTATATAACTAATAATTTTTCAATGAAGCTTTGCAGGAATATTTTCTGTAAAAATCGTTATGTTTTGTATAAAATAAAAGAAATGAGTTCTGATTTTATGAAAAGAAATAATATTTTGCCACAAAAGCCCACATGGGTCAAGAGAATTAGCGTCTTTTCGACACTCAAAGAAAGTGGAGAGTTTTTATCAATTCTTAGGAATGGTGAATCCGAAATGTAGGTAAGAATAGAATAACACGAAACAGTCAAAATTTGTGATAAACAATTGTACACGCAAAAAATATAGTTCTATTCGCACTCTATTTCTTATACAACATGGTGTACATATATATACTTACTTTTTTAATTCTTTGATAACAATGGGATGCTAGGACAGGGCTAGCGTTGAAGAGATGCAAAGCATGGAAAGAATCAATTTGTGCTTCTAGCTAGCTCTACCTCCAGCTAAAAAAACGAATTTTGCGCACGCGCATTCTGATTTTTACATCCTGAATGAACATAACTGATGCGCAGGGTTACTTTGTTCACTAAACGTTTCCGAATCTTTTTGGATGTAAAAGCGAAACACTTTTTCTTCACTGACCATGCACATTTCTTCTGTGACCTGGTATCATTAAGGTTAAAACAGACAATTCAATGACAAACATTTTCAAATAATATACCGGATAACAAATTTAAGAGATAAAGGTTTAAAACTACATAATTTGGACCAAAACAAACAGATGAAATACTATAACTATTTAAAAAAATTGGTTGATTGTGTGCTGTTGGATTGAAGGTTTGCTTACTTCTGTATTAATAATCGTATTCTGTCGCGATTGTATAACCCTGATACGTGCACATGAAGGAAAACCCTTGTACTGTAACCCTATCCGTAGCAAGAAGGCACTCATGGGAATTCTCGTACAAATTGGAATCCTCTTCCTTTCTATGGCGTGCTAATTTCTTTGACTTTTAATATCTTTCTATCCCGTCTTTTGAAATGAAAATATAAGCAATTTATAAATATTTCCATATTGGTTAATTCCGTCATTTTGTAATCATTTGTCGTGTCATGAAAAAATATGAATTTTTTTATGGATAGTTTTATTACCACTAAGACCTAAATAGATTTTCTTTAATAACTTGCTTTATTATAATATTTATAATTTCGTCTTAAATCTATATTTTTTAATACGGTAAAAAAAAGCAGGGCTTCTATTTAACATAGTTTTAGCGCTCTGGCTATTTGTGAGAGAAAATTTCGTAGGACATATGTAACGTCCGATTATATGCAGCGTCATTATATCTTAGAAGAGTTTTTATACTTTTGTCTTATTTTGAAAATGAATAACTTGAAGCAACTTCTTAAGCCCCGCAACGCCTATTCATCTCCAATCTTGTTTATACTGGAGGATTCAACCGCTAACTCACTGTTTTATAAAACCAAAAAATACTGTTCCAACAGAGTTAAAAATTTGATTAATTTAAATGTTTTTCTATTTAGCAAATTTTCATTAAATCTTTCGAAATTCGGTGTCGCTTAACGTAGTTCAAGGAAGATTTTGTTTTTTCGAGATGCTTTTTTACTAGCTAACCTATATTGTCCAAAAATATAGTAGCTATCTACTATTTAGCAAACAAAATGCACGTAGAATGCCAATCATGTGGCAAAAACATGTGTTATCAGAAAAATGATGACGCCAGTGATTTTTTATTCCCATCAATCAATTTCTTTTATGCTATACTGTAACATACATACCAAATTTCATCAACATAAATTAAACAATTCAAAAGTCATTTGAAGTGGTTCCAGACCATGACATTTAATACTAAATAAGCCTGATAGACATAGGCTTAACATCATTTTATATCTCTATTTTTGTTCATGAGCGTCTAAACATTGCTTTATCAGTAATCTTATAAAAAAGTCCAAACGTATGTAAATCTTAACACACTGGTGCCGCCCATAATGCTCTGAACGTGTGTTTATATAGCTGTGACTTTCCAATATTTTCTAATTAAACACGTTTAAAAGATGAACGGTGTTCTGGGAATTCAATAAGAAAACAATACATTAATCTTCTTGTTGGCTAAGAAACTTGATTTTAAAATCGTGTTATATGAACGTTTGTGGGAAGCATAAGATATGCGTTTAAATTAGTTTTTAAAAATAGAAATACTTTATTAATAAAACTTTGAGCAGTTAAACAGAATAAAATGTACAAAAAACAACCCCCAATAAATTGGCATAAGTTTTATTTTTGCTGAAATAATGTGACTAAATTTTATATCAGTGACTAATGTTTTTTGCTAACCAAAATGTTATACAGGTTTTCATTTTTGCCAACTTTTGCTCTGATTAGGTTTCTTTGTTCATTTTTGTTTTAACTTACAGTGCAGTAAGAACCAAGAAGGTCTCAAATAAAAGAGGATACGAATTGGATATTATATATACAATATACAATTTACATTTTTAGTCGAAATTCTTATATGAAGAGGAAAGTTTGGTTAATAACTTTGCATACGTTCGAATAGTTGACAAAAAGTGACTATGTTGGTAAAATTTAGTCGATAAAAAAGTTGGTGCAAGTGAATAAAATTTTTATCTTCTAACTTTTTTTACCGACCTTGTTTCGCTGACTTTTTTTACCAGCAAATGTATAAGTTTTTTAAAAAAAGACATGGCAACATACTTCTAACTTTTGAGGTAAAGTTTAAGACTGTTTCTTCTTCTAAAAATCTTGTTTTAAACATATTTTAAACATATCTGCGATTTTTAATTTACATTTTAAACAGTACACAGATGCCACTGAGTTTTGGTTTGTAAGAAAAGAATACCTAAAATAAAACATGCCACGCTCTTTTGTTTTTCACTGCATATTTATACTCGTATTCAATCTTACAGAAACTAGTAGTAGCCATTTCCCTAGGAATGACTTTCTTTTTTAAGAATGTAATTTCTTAAATTTGAAAGATTCATTCACTACTTTTACTTCTCTATTTCCAATAGTGTAATCAAGGAATATTTGTAATTCCAAAAATTACAGAAGAAAATCCTACCTGTTTAACTTCTTCTGTTAACTGGACAAGATTTACAAACAAAAATATGACAGAATGCGTTTAGTATTTTTTGATCAAGAATGAAAGCATTTTATGGTCAGCGGTGGTCAGCGGTATATCCCAGAAACCTTTGCCCCTACACGGGATTTAAACTAGCGCTTGTTTTGATGCCATGTAGATGTACACAAAAATTCCAATAAGTAATATTGAATGAAAATGGCCACGCGTCAGTACATGAGAAACATGGTTTATGATTTGGAAAACTTGAAATTTGTAAACTTTAGAATTTTTATATTATTTGTTGGTACTCTAAAAAAATTATTATTATTACCTAAGACCTTCCGCACCGAAGGCAAACGCTCTACCACAAGGCTATCTGGACGTCTAAAATTAACACAAGGGTAATTTGAAATCCTATTTTCAGTATAAGAAAGGGAGTAGTAGCTAGCCATGTTTTGCTGGTGGCTGGCTAACTGGCTATTCAGTTTAGTTTTCTTTAAGGACCTTCAAAAGTCGTGCCACGGACACACGAAATGTTTTTATATGCATGAAAAGACAAATGCGTTATATTTTTACCAACATTGTTGTGATCAGCCGGACTTATTTTTATCAATAATCAATTAGCAAGTTAACGAAAAAAACAAAAAACCGGTTAGAACTAGATTAAACAACATAGCTGTAAAGCTATGAAGCTATGAAGCTGTGGAACCATTGTTACTCTAGGATACACTAAGCCTATTTCTAATCATCGACGTATCGCAAGCCAACAAAAAATTAAAGCCTGGCTTGCCTAGCATTTGTAACAGGTGATGTTAGACTAATTACTAAAAATCGTTTTTTAATACTTTTCACAACACTTTAAAGCATGGAAGATAAGAAATTCATTAAAGCAACAAAGGTTAGCATTGCAATTTAGGTTGACCACTTAGTCCAGTTAAACCATTACGCACAACCAGTGTGGAGTGCTTCCAGTAAAACTCTTACAAAGGTCTGCTTTAGCAAAAACTGTCAGACGACATCTGTTTCCCTATAAAGGTTGCAAAACTAATGTTAAACAATGACCGGTCACACAGTCCATAAAATAAACCACATTGACTATCAGGATATAGGTACGTGTGTTACACATCCAATGAGAAGCATTTTTAGAAATGCTATTTCAAAAAAACAACACCCATGTAACTTCAGATCAAAAAAAATAATAAACAGGCTACAGTCCGTCGTATACCATGCCAATTAATTACATCTATCGATTAAGCGCACAAGATTGAACATATACATATACATATACATATACATATACATATACATATACATATACATATACATATACATATACATATACATATACATATACATATACATATACATATTACATATACATATACATATACATATACATAATGACATATACATATACATATACATATACATATAACATATACATATACATATAACATATACATATACATATACATATACATTACATATACATATACATATACATATACATAATACATATACATATACATATACATATACATATACATATACATATACATTAATACATATACATATACATATACATATACATATACATATACATATACATATACATATACATATACATATACATATACATATACATAATACATATACATATACATATACATATACATAACATATACATATACATATACATATACATATACATATACATATACATATACATATACCATATACAATAATACATATACATATACATATACATATACATATACATATACATATACATATACATATACATTATACATATACATATACATATACATATACATATACATATACATATACATATACATCTATAACATATACATATACATATACATATCATATACATAATTTATTACATATTATACATTTACATATACATAGATATACTTATACAGTATACATATACATATACAGTATAAAAAAGCTTTACTGCAAAATGTTAGTATACTCAAACACATGTGCCGAGGCAATTTAAACTCGCAGATATAATGCACATTTGAAAAGAGCATTTTAAAAAGGATTTTATTTCCACTTTTTTAAATATATGGTCGACTTAACCGTTTTTTAGGAGGAATTTTTGCGTACGCTAAGTCGACCATGAATATTTGGTCGACATTAAGGTCTTATAATTAGCATTTGCCTTTAATAACCTATAATTTATGAAATTTTACTTCCTTTAAGAACAATAATTACTGCCTAGTCAATTTAAAGTTAAATACCCCGTCTGGCTCTATGACGAGTCTCCGGCCTGTACAAATTACCAAATATTTATATAGATATAAATAATATTTAAATAGTATTTGAATATTTTACTTCACTATAAACTGTAAGCTACACCAGTCCTTATTAACTTTTTGTTCGCACTAAACTCGCAATATATTCTAAATAATAATTAATCATTCTTAATTGTTTTTTCCGTAAACTAGAATTCCTGCTTAGCAAGACATATGTAACCAAGTTCTGATTTACGAGTTTAACTGTCGGTTTTTTCTACCAGTTTCCGAATAATTACGATTTCTTATACTACTACTACTAATAATAATAATATATTTTAATCGATGTGCCTTGTCCTAGGTTTGATTGGGAACCGGTAAAAAATGCAAATTCTTTCGAAATATTTAACCGGTCGACATAAAGTATGAAATTTATGACATTACAACATTAACACTATCTAAAAAAAATTAACATATAACTCGCGAAGTAAATTAGTTCAACGTTAGTCCTATGGTATTAAATAATTTTTTGATGTTTCTTCAAAGAATAATCGCTCCTTTTTATAGCTCATCGAGGCAAAATTTACTTATCTATTGAGGGAAAAATGCACCATGTTATAGTCAAATTGTTTAGTATTATGCTTACTACATTTCGCTTAAACAATACAATTTTAGTAATTGTTAGGGTCGATTGAAAGTTATTGGGATTGTGTTTACAAAAGAATGCATATCTTATGCCTTATAAAAGTAACCCTTTCTACAATTAATTGAGAATTTTTAAAAGTTGTATAATGTCGAAATCTTAATGGGCATTCAAAGCTTGTCGAATGGTTACACAAATCAATATTTTAGGAAAACGAATTTACGCGTGTGTTTATTTATTTATTTTATTTTATTTTTGGAATATTGCTTGTATTCAAATTTTCGATTTGGCTACTGGTGTATTTTTGGGAGAATTTAGATTTAAGAAAAATTGTCTCTTAAACAATTTCTTTCCTTACGGTAAAATTTTAGATTCGTCCTTCTCAAATCGAAGGTATTTATTATTTTATTATTTACAAAATCGACTGGAAGAAAGAATGGAAGCATCGTAAGACAATTTTCATGTTGTTACTTTTCACAAAAATCGTTGGTACCATATATAACAGTTAAAGCGTGGAGGCCAAGGAAAAAGAAGCAAATGCAAGTTTAACCGCGAAGTGTAAAAGACAACCGATTACGCACTTAAGTCCATAGAGAAAGGTAAACGAAGACAATTAGGGAAAAACATAAACAACATTAAGGAACATTGCTTCAAATTTCTGTTTCAAGTTACTTTCTCTTATTGAAACTCATATAAAAAACTAGCCGGATTATTAGATTATTAGAATAGATCGACCTAACAATATCTGTTGGAAATTTAAAAGGTTAAAATTGATATTCTATTTTCGGTTAGAAAAAATGCCGCAGTCAAAATAATTTTTATCTCATACACCGACGGTTCAGACTATCTACATCAAAACTTTTGTTATTTTCACAAATTACCAAATGCCAATCATCATTGTAATGTGCTGATTGTCACGCGTAACGTTAATGTCAATTTCCTAAACAATCACGGCCTTAGGTCTAAAAAACTTTTAAAAAGCGCCATTTAAATAGATCATCATTCTGACACCTTCATTGACATAATTGTGTCAAATAATTTGTCAAACATCAATGACTTAATAATGATACCCACATAGTTAAATTTAAAATTAACTTTGTTAAATAAAAACATTAAACTAATAAATGCCGTAATATGAGAAACTATGATCAAGATGCATGTGACTGGATTAAAGTTTATTATTAAACTAATGATAATTATGCACGGGAAGAAATGACGCATTCTATTTAATCTTGCATCAATCCAATGATCCTAAATGATCCTAAATACAAAATAGGGTACAGAACTGACAACATTATAAAAAATTAGTAAATAAAAGAAAAACAGATAAGTTTTGGTCAACCATAAAGAAATCCAAGTAAGACAAAACAAGAAGGTACTGCTTCTTTTCACACTAAAAATCGATTAATTTAATCGTAGACAGATTTTAAAGGGTTAATCACATTTTCTCTTCCATTGTCAAGTCGCTAAAATTATTTTACTAAAGTTAAATTATTTCCGTTGCGTTACTTTGCTTCCAAAATCAAATATACGATTCAACTTATAAAAAGTATCTATTAAGACTGTAGTAAAAATCGGGAAGTCGTTAAAAAGGACGAAGGCTGTTGGTATCGATCAATATTCCTGACTATCGCTATCAGCGGTCAGAGTTCATTCGGATGACAAACAGCAAAAGCGAAAATAAATAAAAACAAATTTGACATCTATACCCATCTCTGTAATTCCTGTTTTCAAAATAATAAAAAATAGTGCGCCAACAATTAATATTATATCTTAAAGAAAATAGACTGCCTTATCCAAATCAATATAGTTTCGAGTTAAAATAATCTCTTTTGGAATTTAAAATGGTTTACTATTTATTTAACAAGGGTAATATGTTGTATTTATTGGGTAATATCGGAAAATGAATTTGTAACTGTGGGTGTACCCCAAGGTACTATTCTGCGACCACTTTTATCTCTGCTGTACTTCAATGATCTTGCAGACAACTTAAAACAGATTGTCAAATAAGCGGATGATACAGTTTTATCATGGAGGAAAGTCACTCGACGTTATTAAAACTAAACTCAATCATCCAAATAGTGCTGTGACAACGAGCTTATTCTTAATATGAAATAAGCAAAAAACTGGGGCAATGTTGTTTGGAACAACGCAAAAACTCAAGAAAATATCGAAACGTCTAACAATTACATATCGCAATGATAACATCAACGTCGCGAATTAGAAATGTGCACAGTATCGTCCTCGTTCATTCAAGTTTATGGTAAGTTTATGGTAAGTAGAATTTATACCAAGAGAAATATTAAAAAGTAACGATGTTTTTAACAGTTTTAAATCAAAATTGTATGATCATTTTCTTTTTTGTTTTGTTTGAGTGAACATTTTGACCATTCTTTCTTTTAATCGAGATCCTCCCATCCTCGTCCCCAGGGTTTAATGCTAGCGGCTAAACAAGATTATTTATTAAGTAATTTCGCTGCCTGCCGCCTCGATGTTAATCAGGCAAAAAACCCTGGGTACGAGGTTGAGATCCTCCTCCTTTTCTTACTAATTATTGATGTTTTTTGTTAAACTTAAGTTTTAGTTCATATATGGATAGATGCGTATTATTTATTTGTAAAAAAATTTATTACGACTCTGATTGATAGCAGTAGTAGTGTATTTATGTGTTTTGTACATAATATTGAAATAATAACAATAAAGGTGATAAGATTTTCCATTTTTGAAGTGCATTTAAATTTGTCTTTTTTTTGTCTTTTGGCCGAATCATACATGTTGTAAATCGCCATTTCATTTGTTTATTACCCTGTTTTCTTTGCCTTTTTGATTTAAAAGAAGATCGCGAAAATATGCTGTTATCGTTGACCAGATTTTAAAACATGATTAGCTTTCACATTTTCGCATAATTATGTTGAATTTTTCCTTTAGTCAGCACTTTTCAGGTCAAGATTATAATGGCGTGTGGAACCGTGATTAAAATGATTTGTAAACAAAACCTTAAACAGGTGTTACTTTGCAGTATCTTTTCGAGTGTACCCAGCAAACACGCGACGTTGCAACAACGTTGCAGCAACGTTGCTTTTAAGTCACGACGTCGCCTGACCAAAAAACAACGTTGCAGCAACGTCGGAAATATAACGTCGCAGTTGCAACTTCAACCTAACGTTGCTGCAACGTTATTTTTTGGTAGCGATTGCAACGCAATATCACGACCAAAACCTAACGTTGCTCCAACGTTGTTTTTTGGTAGCGATTGCAACGTAATATCACGACCAAAACCTAACGTTGCTGCAACGTTGTTTTTTGGTAGCGATTGCAACGTAATATCACGACCAAAACCTAACGTTGCTGCAACGTTGTTTTTTGGTAGCGATTGCAACGTAATATCACGACCAAAATCTAACGTTGCTGCAACGTTGTATGGTGGTTGTGGAAATTACTTACAAAAATTATATTTATGGAGATCAAAGAGAGAAACACAGGTCCGTAGCAGGGGGACAGGTTTTTGGCACAGTATGATGCATCCCGTTAGTTGTTGCTGAGACGCCAGACAAAATTTTGAGACTTAACCCCCTTGATGTCCTAAAAACGCATTCTCGGAATAAGTTTTCTCCCCATTATCATCGACAAACAATTTTTGGGAGCCGTGTCCCCTGATCCCACGCTGCTACGGCCCTGAAACATGGGACCTTGGGAACGAGTTTGTCAAGTTTTTATTCTGGCCGGTCTGACTTAGAGTAGTGTAGAGAACATATATTTAAATGTTGCATGGCAAGTGCGGCCACGATATATTCT
Source organism: Hydractinia echinata (assembly GCA_030067915.1). Classification (NCBI taxonomy): domain Eukaryota; kingdom Metazoa; phylum Cnidaria; class Hydrozoa; order Anthoathecata; family Hydractiniidae; genus Hydractinia; species Hydractinia echinata. The sequence continues at coordinate 12,514 of JASGCC010000314.1, read as the reverse complement.
AGCGCGCTTTTTACAACGAGGGTTCGCTACAAGCTTTATTTGAAACATGAAATGTTTTGGATGGTTGTCTTGGTATGTGCTGTGTTTATTTGTTTTTATTTTGTATCAAATTTTTTACTGCAAAGTTAGCTTTATGGTTGTTAGAATAATAACTTGTTTTTTAATGAACTGGATGAGTTTTTTTGCTAAGCAAATGTAGGATTATATGACTGGAAGTCTTCTAAAAAAGTTGATTTTTTTAAGTATACATAGGTAGCTACTAGCTAGATAGCTAGCTGACAGGTAAAAGTTCTAAAGGAGAGCAAGTAAAAACAAACCTAGCACACCCACAAAAATATTTTTATTTTTATAAGCCAATATAATATGATCTGTTTCTGTGCCCAACTAGTTATTTGTGGTATATATATATTCCAAAAAAATTTATTGGGTCATACTGATATTATATGATCGCTTTTTCTCAGTTCTGATAAAATATCAACAAGGTTGAACAAATGAGGAGCTTAAACGATTTCTTTTTAAAAAAGAATGTTGTAGTATATAATAAACTTTTCATATTGATCAGCCTTCCTAATTTAATTTATTTCACCTCGGCAAAAAATTGCAGATGTGAACTACGATTTGTCTGTTTCACCTCGACAAACTTGTGTTTTAGTTTATATATATTTTGTTTGTGATTGTTATGCTTGTTGATCTTACATTTGCTTTTGTGTTTATTTTTATTCCTAACTCAGAAACACGAAATTCTGTTCAATTCTGTCTGTTCTTTTATTTCTGACTACGAGTACTTTTCTCGAATATATTTTGAATTGACTTCCATTATTTCATTCTAGCGAGTGTTATGGCGAATAAACAGGTGGCAAATGCAGCTGAAATAGAAAATGAAATGGCATCCGTATTGAAGTACGCCCCAGACCGGGATGGTGCGACTGGACGAAATGCGAAAAAGTGCAGAATAAGTTTAACTTCTATTTGCAAATTTATATATATATATATTACAGCCCAATTACATTAATTCAGCCAGGCAAAACTTCAGTTTCGCACTAAAACAAATCTTACAACCTAAAAATGTTGATTTGGTTTACTTCTTTTTTGTTGTTCGTCAATACACGTCAATATTTTTGACATTAAATAGATTTTTTTCTTTTTTGTATTTATTACTGAAACCTTATGCAGATAACATGTATGTTCATCTAACAAATCGTAATCAAATCATGACAAATGCGCGCTGTAATTCCTTATACAAACAACTGGAATAAACGAGGCAATATTTTTGTAACCCTTTAAGGGTTTACACAAAAGGTTTTAAAGATTACGACTTCTTAGATTAACTGTATGTAAAAAAATATTTTAATGTAGATATTTTATATTTATTACTGAAAACCTTTAAGCAGATAACATGTAAAATGATATTTTAATGTATATTGTTCAACTAAGAATTCTTTTATTACTAAAAGCTTTCGTCTTCTTGAAAAAAACCATGTTGTTACAACGTTACTTTAAACGTCTTTAAAACTTCTTCGGACGTCATATACGCAACGTTGTTATGACGTATGGCATACACCGTTGCTGTAATGTTACTTTATAGGTATTTTGTCGTCGTTCGAACGTCATACGCAACGTTGTTATGACGTGATCCCACGGCCAGCGAAAAAAAAACTAGCAAAAATCGTTGCAGCGACGTTGTTGCAACGTTACTACAACGTTACTTTATAGTTATTCTGACGTCGTCCGAACGTCATAACGCAACGTTGTTATGACGTTGTCGTGCAACGTCGTCGCGATTTTCATTCGCAACGTTCATGCGACGTCAGTGCAACGTCATAGGGCGACGTTGTTACAACGTTGTAGCAACGTTGCGGTGTTTACTGGGTAGGATCACTGACTTAGTCTTGGGGCTGCGTTGAAGCTGAAAAAAAGATAACAAATAGAAAGTGAATTTTTTGCCGTCTTGTGTAATATCAGAAATCTTTGGGGTAGACTTCTTACAGACAGTGTATTAACATAAAAAATTTATTCAATATTTTAAATAATGGCGTTAACGTTTTTTGAAAAGCAACTTTTAATCTATTTATACACTATGTCTTGTTAACAAATTCAAATATCCCGAAATTACCATTAGAAAGACAATTAAGTCTAATATATCCATTAAAATAGATGCTGAAATTGTGTGTAAAAAATCAAAGTATATCTTTAATTCTAAAATAGCAAAGACAAGTAAATAACAAACCTTGAAGACAGAAAATAGAACCAGATTTTGCACAATTGGGGTAACCGTGAAAAAAATTTACAATATAATGTGACTGGAAATAAGACTTAAAATGTAAATTTCTTGCCTTATCTGATTTTGAATGATTTTTAGTGGGCTTTTTCGGTGGGAAATAAAGTATGAAATAAATAACGTATATAAAAGCTAAAGTTAAAGGAGAATTAAACACCAAAATTATTTTTTGATATATTGTCAACCTCTATTATGTTACTTTTTACTTCGATAGCAGCATTTTCTTTGCCAGCAATCCACCTAAGTTATCTGTTTTAGTTATCTGTTTTAATGAACCCTTATACTGTATAATATATTTTTGGTATGTTATGATGTTTTTGTTATTTTGTTATCAACAGAAAACCTAGTAAAATTTGCAATTACAAATGATATACAGGCATAGGCTTGTCAGCCTTTATTATGTTACTTTTTACCTCGATAACAGCCATTTCTTTGCCAGCATTGAATCTAGTAACAAAAATGACGTTGCAAAAGTGCAGTATTCGACAAAAAAGTATGAATCCTAAAGAAGACATTGAGTTTGGTAGGAAACCTACCCAATACGATTCGTTTTCTTTTGTATTTTATAAGCACAATCCAAAATAATTCCGATTTAAATCGTTCGTCTTGCGAGAGCAAATATTTGCCAGAGTTTTCCCCACTACTGCCGCGATACCAATTTTTTTTAAAGATAAATTTATGAACGCATCAATGAAACCTAATATAACAAGAAGCCCGATGGTTTGCAGATTTCCGCTATCAGCAGAGTTATTAAGTATGGGAGTAAATTATGTCATATACAGTGTGAGACTATTCTTAAAAACAAAAACGCGATACAAATATCTTGCGGCAAAGCGGCGTGCCGCAGGAAACTGCGTTTTTAGTGTGAATTTTTCCTAATCACCCACAATGGTGAGTGACATTTTTTGCGTTCGAAACGCTTTTTAAGCCCTCCCAAGACAAAGTATATAAGAACATAAGTTTCAATATAACAAATCCAAGTGCTACACTCTCTAGCAATTATCACTGAATTACGGTAATACCGTAAATTACAGAATAACCGCCCCCTGCTGAATAAACATCCCTTCTTAATTAACCGCCCTGCTAATTAAGTGCCTCTTTAATTCTGGAAAACAGTAAAACCATGTTTCTCCAACAAGACAATTACAAGTGAAAATATTACCTTAGTTGAAAATGGGACTACAATATCTGATGATAAAGATATTACTTAAATATTCAACAATTATTGTGGCAGTGTTGTTGAAAATTTAGGCATAAAGTCATCAAATATACAACCTTAAAGTAATGAAAATAGACCCAAAGATCAAATAAATTCGATAATATATAAATATAAATCTCATCCTAGTGTAGAAAAGATAAGAAAAACGCAAAAAGCAGCACAAATTTTCTTTTAAACAAATTGCATTTGAAGATGTTGAAAAATACATTCGAAAACTTGATCCAAAAAAGGCGCAGCAGAAAGATGATATTCCTACTAACATCATCAAAGAAAACAGTGATATTTTTAGCCAATTCATTACTGAAAATTTTACTCAATCGTTAAAAAGTTCTGAATTTCCAACATCTTTGAAAAACGCCGATATTACTCCTACACACGAGAAAGGACTGCGCACTGAAAAGGCGAAAGACCTGTAAGCATCCTATCGAACATCTCAAAAATCTATGAAAGATGCATGTATGACCAAATATACACCTTCTTCCAGCCATTATTTTCGAAACTTCAATTTGGTTTTCGCAAGGGGCACAGTTCACAACAATGCCTCATAAAAATGATTGAAAAATGGAAAAACAGTCTTGACAAAGGTGGCACATTTGGAGCGCTTTTAACTGATTTGTCTAAGGCATTTGACTGCATACCACACGAGCTCTTACTAGCAAAACTACATGCATATGGCTTTGATATGAACTCTTTGCTGTTTATAAAATCGTACCTAATTGACAGGAAACAGCGAGTACGTATAAATAACAATTATAGTGCATGGACAAAAATAAAATACGACGTACCGCCAGGATCAATTCTGGGTCCTTTGCTTTTCAATATATTTTTATGCGATCTTTTCCTTTTTGTCCCAAATATGGACATTGTCAACTATGCTGATGATACAACTCCATTTTCAATAGGAAAGAACATTAACGAAGTTATTGAAAAAATTGAATATGCAGCAATTATAATATTTACTTCGTTTGAAAATAACGGTATGAAAGCCAACCCAGAAAAATCGCATTTTTTTACTAACAAAACTGAGGTACGATTAAAAGTTTGTGATGAACTTCTAAACAATTCTCAAACTGAAAAACTGCTTGGTATAACTATAGACAACAAACTTTCTTTCGAGGAACATGTCAATCAGCTCTGTAACAAGGCAGGCCAGAAAGTTAGTGCGCTTGCAAGGTTATCTTCCTTAATGACATTAGACCAGCGAAAGCTGATTATTAATGCTTTTGTCACTAGTCATTTTCCGTACTGTCCATTAGTATGGATGTTTCACAGTCGTAAATTAAACAATAGGATAAACCATATACATGAAAGACCACTAAGAATTATCTATCAAGACTATCAATCTTCATTTGAAGAGCTTTTATCGAAAAATGGGAGCGTTACAATTCACCAAACGAACTTACGCATCCTTGTTACTGAGCTGTATAAAGCTAAAACAAAAACAGGTCCAGAAATGTTGAATGAACTTTTTATGTTTACTGAACCAGTGTATAATTTGAGGAAGGAGAAACTCAAGAGTAACAAAATATTTTCAGCGAGATATGGGATCGAAACACTGTCTAATGTTGGGTTATAGCTTTGGAACTCTTTGCCTAACGAGTATCGGAACGCTGGTACTTTAATTGAGTTTAGAAGCAAAATAAGAAACTGGATTCCAAACCATTGTCCTTGCAGAATATGCAAAACTTTTATACCTGTATTAGGTTTTCTTTAGTTTCCCCGTTGTCTTCCTTTGTCAGTTGTGGAACGGGAACTCAGTTAAACATGTCTTGCGGTACGTCGATTTAAGTGGGGTGCTATCATATAACGATATTCTAGCCTTGTTATCAGGGTGCATATTATTTTCTCTCGAACCTCTGCCTGGGAGATTTGACTGAGTTCCTGGAACCACCACTACATAGTCTATCCTTTGACATATTATTTAAAATATTTAAAAAAATTGTATATACGGTATTCTTTATAGATTTTTATAGTTATTTATTTATTGTTTTTAATGTTTTTAATGTTTTTAAAGTTGACTTTAATTAGCCTTAGAGCTACATTTTCTTGTAAATTTGTCAACTATAAATAAATTAATCATATATCATATCATATCTAATGTCCGAAATTAGATAACCTCCCCTGCCCGTCATTTAGGTAAATATAGAACATCCCAAGAACATTTATAGGCTGTATTTCAAAAACGTTAACATTGAAAGACTTTCTTCTATTCGAACGTTCTTATAAAAAGAATGTCTATATATAAATAAAAAATTTAAATATTTTACATATAATATTCTCTAAAAAAAATTTAAGCTTTAATTCGATGTCTTTGAAATCGATCTAGAAAATTTTTGTTCACTTTAGTCCTTAAACTAAAAGAAATCTTAAAATAGTTCATTTGCGAAAATTGAACTGCGCGAAATGCTTTTTTATGAACCTTGATAAACTACTGTATTTATTTTATTCGGAGAAACTTCCGCGAGAAAAACTTTCGCGTTTTTTGGCCTTTTTCGCGAAACTTTGTCAACTACTTTATTTATTTTATTTCGCAAAACTTTCAAAAATGGCCATTCGCGAAAGTTTATTCAGTACAAACTTTCTAAATTGTTGATTCGCGAAAGTTTATTCACTAACATTTAAAAAAAAATTGCTGATTTTAAAAGTTATTTCTTGACTCTCCCTCACTTGGCTCGCCGTCCTGATATAAAAAAGAGACAACATTGAAGCCTTTGCATGCTTGTTGGATAATTGCCTTATACAACTACATAACTTCAGCCGATGGTAAAGATATCATCATTAATGGATGGAAAGCCGCTGGAATATACGACGCCATTGTAATTGGATTAAGTAAGCTACCGACGATAGATCCTTTCCTTGATATTGATCCCTCGGCCGATCAAGACCCTACCTTATTAACTTTGAATCTAGACGCCGTTTGCAGAATTGATGAAGAGGAGTGGAATGCTTATAACCGAGTTACTGGCGAAGAAGACGATGACGACGATGCGTGGGATCCGGAAGAAGACGAGTCTAGAAATGTGTTGGTCTGTTTTGTGATTTTGACGATGAACCCAATTTGTAAATAGAAGTTTTTATATACCATTAGAAAGAAAATTACATCGTTAAAAATCACTGCTTCCTTTTTCTATCATAAAAAATATAGGCCACCTTTTTATAAAAACATAAAAAATAAGTTCATAATCACTAATCGCGAAAGTTTATCTCGCCAAAACTTTCTAATTTCAGATTTCGCGAAAGTTTATTTCGCGAAAATTTTTCAAGTTGTAGATTCACGAAAATTTATCCAAAAAATTTCGCGAGTTTTTGGACTCGCGAAAGTTTCTCCAAATAAAGTAGCTTTTAAAAGACGCTTTTAACAAAAAACAACTCGCCAAATCCAACTTGGGTTAGCGTAACTCGCGAAGGAGTACTTGGTTCAATACTTCAGCAGTATGCGTACTCAGTTCAAACCAAATACGTAATGCAAAATTGAACTTCTGAACAAATTCATTAAATGTTTCAGTATTTCAGCTCAATGCCGACGGTGGATGTTTTAAAACACTATTCAATCATTGTGTCTTTAAGACAGCATTTCAATGATTTGAAAAGGGCATTTATTTAAAAGAGACAAAACAATACTTCATGTGGTGCAAAACGTAAATAAATCTTTATCAAGCTGATACATAAATATTTTATCATTTGCTTCTAGAAAGTGCAAAGTTAATTAGTGCAAAATTGGGGTTTTCATGGGATATTTTAACAGTATTTAAGCATGTAACTCATTCAATTCACGTTAGTGTGAAACTTATTAGTGCATATTGCAATTTCTGGGGTGTTTGTGCTAAATAGTTAATACGATTCACACATAAGTTCCACGTTTTTTATTCCACACGCTTTTATTCTCACAATTTTTTATAACTTTAACAAGTTGACGATGAAAATGTTTTCTTTGCCAAGGACGGTGGCTGGAAAAGTCCACTGTTCACATGAATCAATATTTTTTGAAATTCTGGAGGTCAAAAAAGTGTATTTTTCACATGGTAAGTTTGTTCATATATACACAACATATTTATCCTTCATTTATCCCTTCATCCAATTCTAAAACCATCAGAACAGATAACGTATATACGAGACAGGTAAAGTATATATACATGATTTTGTTGGTAAGCACAATTTTAGTGAAATACCACTAGAAATACGAAAACAACATATTTTCTTCCAAGTTTAAACCTGCTTTAAATTTAATAGGGCCATTTTTTTTTATAAGAACGTCTAAATTTCAGCATATGCTTATGTTCTTATTTTTTACGCTTTACGCTTTTTCAGCCTCAAGTAGACTCATTATTTTGTATTTATAGTTTTTGAAGGTATTCAAACGTCGGTCTTTCTAATTCAATTTATTTCTTGTTGGAAAAAAATTGCCAACATGAACTACCATTTTCCTGCTCTAAGTTGGAAAAATTGTGTTTCATAGGGGCAATTTATATTTTGTTTGTGATCGTCGTATGCTCCCATACACAAATACCAATTACATTTTAAGAGAAATTTATGAAAAAAATGAGAACAAAACTTATGTAAATTAGGCCATATCCAACTGCAATAAAAACCATGTCAGCGAATACATGCCAACGTGAATCAATAATTTGTGTTAACACCTGGGCATTCGTCTCGGCCAATTGCAAAGTGTCGACTTGAATTAGAAAGGCTAAACGGATATATATGTGGTCTGGATTTCATCAGCTTACAAAAGCATATATGTATGTGTTCCACAGTCAACGTGTTAAGGTAATATATATCACAGTTATAATAAAAATATAAAAAACAATTATAACATAGTTTATGTATAGTATATAAATCTTATAAAGTTTGAAATAAATAGTCTATGACTTACCGCCTGCATTTCTTTAGCCTGTTAATTTGCGTTTGTGTTTGGAATTATAAACACCACCATGTCACGATGAAACATGTCTAGCTAGGTAGCTATATGATGGGGTTAAGTGTGTAGCTAGGGACAAGTGATTTATACAAAATTCTCAAGAATGATTTTATACAATCGAAGTCTGGAAAATATTTTGTGAATGCTTCTGGTTGGTTAGGGAATTTACCAAGCAGGTTCGCAAAGTGCCCAAGCTTTCAGATAAAAAATCTGAAAGTCACTGAAATGGATAATTAAACCCTTGTAAAACTAGAGAAAAAGTGCTTTTAGTCATAGTCCAAAGCTTTAGCCAAGGAACGTAGAATACTAGAAGGTCGTAAAGATCAAATTATTTACAATCTGTATTCTTATTAGTTGTGAACAAAACAAAGCTTTGCTATTGGCTAGTCAGGTAATAACAAAAAAATCAACAACAAAAATAAATAACAATGCAGTGTCCGCGCAAATATTATAGCCTAGATATCACAACCTCGTACGTCCAGCCTAGCTGCGCTGTCTCTATCTTTCTATCTTCCTCAAGGCGATTTTAAATTTTCCGCCTTGCGTAGCATTCGGCGGAAATCGAAAAATAAATGCTTTAGTTACCATTTATATATATTTTTTTTCTTATTTGTCAAAAAAAACACGATAAACAACAAAGTAAAAATTGGGCGTTTTGAAACATTTTTGATGTATTGCCACTTTCTCGGTAAGTTTATATTCGCAATATGTTTACGAAAAAACGAAATCATATCGGTGATAGAAAACAAAAGCTCACCCTTTTTTTTATTCCTTCGTGTGATGGACCTCACATTGAGAATTTGCATACTAAATGAGAAACAATTTAGGGCGTAACAAAAACCTTTTCTCTCGCTAGGAAAGAAGCGTATCACTGAAACTGGATTTCAAAACTGTGTGCTTATACAAACCAGTATTAAAAATGCGTTTTGCTTTGTTTGATGTCGTTTGATGGAAATGTTAATGACATTGGTTCACCCATTAGTTAATTATAGCAAAATAAGGCGAAAATGATGAAAATCGAACAATTTATAAATTTAAAAATGGCAAAGGGAAACAAATGTGTAAAATAGCATCAGTAAAATGAAAGCGAAGATAATTATACAATGGCATGGGTTTGATGACCTGTAAATATATGCAAATACGAAGGAAACTTTATTTCTTGCATTTATGAAATTCAGATGAACTTTGTCTTACCATCATGTCCCTCTGCAAACAATCGTCAGTAAGGTGATACGAGCAGATGTAAGGTCCCTTTTCTTTTAATTGTTTCAAACCATTATTTGCAAAGTACGTTGTTCGATTTTTTCGAAGCTTTCTTATTAATAAAACTGAGCTCTTTGTTACACAGGAAGGCGACTTGTACAACCGAAAGCTGAACAAATTCATAGCTCAAAGAAAAACAGCCGCTACATAAAATTGCACTTTCCTGCACTTTGCAACGTCACAAACCACGTTCATCTAGGTTCTTATAGCTTAGGATTTCTAGTCATATTTTGAGGCAATAAAGTTCGTACGTAGTCACTTCGAAGTCATATGAAACAGTAGGACTACCGTATTCTCTCTATTTAACGCCCACTCTCTATTTAACGCCCCTCTCCAATAAACATCCACCCTAAAACATCAAAAAATCATATTAAACGCCCCCTTTCTATTTAATGCCCCTCTCTATTTAACGCCCATTCCATATTTTATGAAAAGGGGGCGTTTATTAGAATTTTACACTTAAATCAAATAAAGACAATATTTGGACGAAGTGTGTAAGCGTTCATTATTCAGGAAATGAAAATCAGGCGGGATATTTCAATCGGCACATGCCCTACCAGTTCCTTGTCACCGCTTTCCTAAGAAAATAAAATCTATTACTTGAAAGTTTTTAATTGCTTTTAATAAACGCCCACTCTCTAATTAACGCCCTTCTCTAATTAACGCCCACCCTAAAATCTCGAAAATTAATTAAACGCCCAGGGCGTCAAATAGAGAGAATACGGTACTTGAATTCGTTGTCTTATGGTAGTAGTAACAATATATCAAAAAATAATTTTTGTGTTTAGCTCCTCTTTAAAGTTAGATATAAAAACCTGCATAGAGATACTGTACTATTTAATTCGTAATTTTTAATTCGTAATTTTTTATTAAGAAATGCGTATAGTTGCATAACAATTAATTGTTTTGGAAAAGTCATTTTTATTTAATCTTTGAGCTGATACTTCTTATAAACTCTTTGGTCATTCAAATTATAAAAAATGTTGAAAATCATGCCCGTTACAATTCCGACCAACCTCTTTTGTGTTTCAGTGGCTACGTCAAAACTTGGAGGGAAGAATAATAGAAAGGAGAAACAACTCTTTGGATTGATTTGATTGATTTGATTGATTTTATTTAAAACAAACTGCGATGTTCTGACGGTTAACGGTATAAAATATTAGCTTTAATCTTAATTAATTATTTGTCAACCTCGTAATAAAGCTCTTACCTAATAATCTCGTCGTCTTATTCCAGATAGAGTCAAATATTCCGGGGATTGAGAATGGAAAATCTTGGCAAAGTTGTTGTTCACAACCTACTTATTTTTTAGGAAATGAATGGACGCGTCTTAGAGCGAGAGTAAATTTAGACAGCTTAGGACACTTGCTGCCAAAATCAAAATAGGCTACGCTTCAAAAATTAAAACATTCTTCAGCTGTGATTGCTGTCCAATGCTTCGTTAGCATGTCGTTACTATGATTACTCCAGAAAAATTGGGCTTCGAGTTTAACTTAAAGCCTGCGCGCAGCTGTTAGGCTGAACGGAAGTGCGCATTTATGAAACATAACCTGGTTTTAGTTACAATATTCCACTGATTGTGCGATTTTTTGATGATTATTGACTTATAGAAACATGCAAACAAAATTATTCTTGTTTCAAGCAAATTGGTGAACACGCGCGTTAGATTTGGATTAAAAAGACAATTGAAAAATATCGTTCTTGTTTTCTTAACAATTCAAAACGACAACACTTTAAATTTTACAACGATCAAAAACTGTACGTATTCTTTGTAACGTTTGCATCTGCAACAACAATTACCAGCAACGGAACACAAGTCTTGTTAATACTAAAACATAATAAATGTAATTCAATAAATATAATTGAAACAACGTTATAATATTATTCTGCTGCTGCAGCAAAATTGTCCAGTAAATAGTAGTTGAACTAAGTATATGCTTCGGTGAGAACACCTGGGCGAGACAAGGAGGTTTAAAGAGAAAAGGTGAAACAGCTCAGTAGTTTCTATAGAAACTATATGTTGCCCGCTTGACAGGTTACTACATTGTTTTCAAATTCAATTATGTTAAAAAAAAAATTTAAAATCTCGCGCGTAAATTAGAAAAGTAACCGATGTAAAATTTTCACACTTAATGCATATTTTTTCTGTTTTTACAGGTCCTCACCAAAATTGTTTAATTCTTCAATCCTATTCTACCCCCTCAATTAATTCTGGTAATCTATAGCTATATAACTTGGAACGTGAAAGTCATTATTTTTGCCGGCGTCCTCATTTTTTTAATGATGACTTTGTTCACTTTTTTACGCAAAATGTACAAAATCTCACTTTAACTCTAGTAGTAAAAATAGAACGTTTTTCTTAAAAAAAAAATAAAAAAAAAAAAATAATTGTACCCCTTGTGATATTGGCAAGCACAGGATCGGGGGCTATTATTTAATTCAAAAATCTGTTGGACGCACATTCGATAGTTTAACAGCCTCCAAAAAGTGAGCTACTAACTTCTTAATAAATGTATTGCAACTCCGAAATTGTTACCATGGATAAAACACAAAAAATATTATACAATACAATATTCAATTTGTTTCTAAGCTGAAAATAATGATAAGAGACCAATCTGTTGGACCGAACACGATAATATTTTGAAAAAGTAAAACGTGATTTCTTCTCAGATTTTATCGAATTTTAAGGGATACAGGTGGAAATCTGATTAATGAAAAGAAACCTTATCATGTAGACAGACTTTTCACCTAAAAGATTCATGGAACTTATGATAATAAAAATATAGGATAATAGATATTTGTTAATTAAATAATCTGTTGGAACGCACAAATGTTG
>JASGCC010000313.1:0-235829 GCA_030067915.1 Hydractinia echinata | reverse complement strand
TACAAGCTTTATGATATAATAGTTAAGCCAATCAGCTGAGCTCAAATTTTCCGGCACCATTTTTTTAGTAATGTGACCTGCTGCGGTGAAAGTGAAACAAAATTTAAAAAATCGAACCAACATAAGACGTTCCGGAAAAAAAAAAAACATTTTAAAATTTTTATCATCGACAATCACATGATTAACACTAAGGTAATTATCGAAGCAAAAGCCGTATCACGAACTTTAACTCCTTTCAGTCCTGAGCGTACTTTTAATGCAGGGAGAATTGCAGTATGAAAACAATATCGGCCACCTTGTAGCGGTTCCTCCTTTTGAAGGCTTGTTGATTGTTTAATTAATTAAGATGGCAACTGAGCCGATAAATAAAAACAACAACTCTGAAACAAATTTAAGTGCAATAGCTGCACCGCTATCTATATCGGCAAGACATTACGAAATTTGAAGGTAAGAGCCACTGAACACATGGGCATCTCAGTTTCAACGGGAAAGCCGAACCGTATCCGAGCATGTAATATACTGTCCGTCGAGGCCTTGTTTGGAGAATTTTTCGATACTCTCCACCGCTATCAATAATTACGATCTAGAGCTGAAGGAGAGTTTATTATTCAATAGGGATAAACCAGTTTTGAATAGAAATATTGCATCTGTTCCATTACTCCTATTTGTTGATTAATATATCGTACGATAATTGTATCGTACGATCGTAATGTATTAAAATAATCTTTTACAAAAGAGTGTTTGTAACATGACTTGATAATGGCCGTACACGGCCGAAGCATCGTCAAAATATATTTAATTGATAAAAGTGGTGATGTTTTTCTTTTGCACTTAATTATATGTACACACCAATATGTACAACATTGACTCTGGAATAGTTAGAATCCAGGAAATAGTCCGGAAAATAAAAATCCGGAGGCTTTGGCGAAAACATTATAAAGCCGTGGGCACATGCATCATTATTTTTCCTAATGAATGCATTAGGTATGATGTTTTAAATTCAAACAGATTTTTCCATTGAACATTAGCGCGCAGATGTGATCGCCTATTTTTGGCGCTAAAAGCCCTCCGGTCGTTTGTATGGTGAATGTTGCGCGCTCAATGATTGTTGTGTTTTCAATGATTGTTGTGCGTTCAAAGATCGTTGTGCGTTCAAAAATTGTTGTGCATTTAAAGATTGTTTTGCGTTCAAAAATTGTTGTGCATTCAAAGATTGTTGTGCGTTCAATGATTGTTGTGCATTCAAAGATTGTTGTGCGTTCAAAGATTATTGTGCATTCAAAGATTGTTGCGCGTTCAAAAATTGTTGTGCATTCAAAAATAGTTGTGCGTTCAATGATTGTTGTGCATTCAAAGATTGTTGTGCGTTCAAAGATTGTTGTGCGTTCAATGATTGTTGTGCATACAAAGATTGTTGTGCGTTCAATGATTGTTGTGTTTTCAATGATTGTTGTGCATTCAAAGATTGTTGTGCGTTCGAAGATAGTTGTACGTTAATGGTTGTTTCTTGTCAATCTCCTGAAAAGTGACTGTAGCTATATTTTACTATATGGGGGCAAAATGCACTTGAATAAGGAGATGTACAATAGACACCATAGGTGTTTATACTAATTAATAAAAAGTACGATGTCACAAATGCTGACGTCGCTATCACGTTATCAAAACGTTTTTGAATAGGTTTAAAAATCCCCTTATTTTTCTTGCGTTATAAAAACGTCCGTAAATTAACGTCATACTCGGTCCTGTAACGTCGTATTTTGGTCACAGTACGCCACGACCAAAATGTAAGCAAAATATGACGTTGTTATAACATCCTATGCCCGCTCGGTATTAGAGAATTTACGTATGTTTTATTTGTAACGTTGGTCAAGAAACTCAGATGCAAATCCTTAGACATTTACCTTAGGTAAAGTTGAATTTTACCACAGATAAAAATACCTATTTTTTGAAATACTGTCCTTTGTGTCAGTGCACGTCTCAGTGCAGTAATGTAAAATATTTCGCAGGAAAAAATGTGTTCGAATGAGAATCAAGCCCATAACGTTATATTAACGTTAAAATAACGTTTTAAATTTTATAAAATAGTTTCAAATTTATGGGTAATTAAATTACTTAAAAGAACCGTTGTTTTAACGTTGAAATAACGTTACTATTGCAACGTTTCAAAGGGTTTAAATATAACATAATATAAACGTTTGCGTTGAATGACAACGACTGGCGTTAAAAGGGAAATTTCGAACCGAGCGCAAAGTTAGTAACGTTGTTTCAACGTTAAAATAACCTTAGTTTGAGATTTTAATTCTAAAAATTAATCTCTTCGAAGGAAAGGCACAAATAAAAACATTCAGTGGAGCGCAGAATTTTAATTTTGACAAGTGGCACTTGGAGCTTTGATCAAAAAGTAATTATAAATGTTTCGTGGCGAGTGTGGCCACAACACAAATTGGCGCGCAAGAGTTAACTTTTTTTATCTCAACGAATTCCCACTACTTCATTTACTTTACCAAGAAGTTTGACAAATTTAAGACGTTGGAAAGCAAATGAATTGCGTCAATTTTTGCTTTATGCAGGCCCTATTGTTTTGCGTAGTGTGTTAGATGATCGTTTGTACATCCATTTCTTATCCCTTTGTGTTGGGATGAGGATATTGTTGGATGAAGAAGTTTTATTAATGAAACTCGATATTTTAACTTATGATAACAGTCTTTTGAGGTTATTCGTACAGGAATCCCAAGAATTATATGGCGCTACCTTTGGGTCCGCTTAAAAAATGATATTGTCAACCAACAAATGTCTTTGCATGAAACGTCAGCTTTTCCATTTCAGAGCTTGGTATTTTGACAAAGCCTTAAATGTTCTTAACATATTCTGAATTTTAGAATTGGTGAAATAAAACCGAGTGTTCTGGCCAAGAAGGAATAGTAGCAAAAAAAAATAAGATATGTGCGGAACCAAAAGAAGACTGGGAAATACTTAAGTTGGTAAAGGTGAAAATTACAACGATATTGAATTATGCAGAAGTTATGAAAACGATGAAAAAAAAACAATGTCAAGTAAAGAATTTTTCCTGCAAACATTACAGTTTTAAAACTTGTAATTACTAAGAGTTGATGCACGAGACCACCAAGGTGTGATGCAAATTCGCCAGCTTCTGTAAAAAGGAAAAGAGGACGATCACCAAACAAATCATGTAAAAGAAATTCACCGAGGGAGGCACTGTTTTCGTCAGAAGGAAGTAGTTTTACAATTACATGATGGTTCTTTTTGTTTCATTACTTCCTCCCAGAGGTGAAAGCAACAACGATACGATTTGTAGTTGTCGTCTCTTATTTTCCCAACGTTAACAAAAGTTATTGGTTTTGGCGGATGTTGTCAATGAATGCGGCTGGTGTCTTGCAGGAGGCAGGGGATGCTTACTCAAGGGCCCGCACCAGATCCCAAGCATGAGTGAATTTCACCAATCCTCATGTTTTCACATTCATAGGTGTTTGTTTCCAGTACAGCCGAAATCCATTAGATTTTCGATCATCCCTGTAAAGGGGAGAATACAGAAGTTCTCCAGTGGATTCTTATTCTTTGGAGAGAAACCTCCTTTTTTCATTAACATCTCTGTCTTAAAAGGCTAGTTATATCTGCATTGCGATGTAGTTACTCCTATTCTCTTTTCCTGTTTCTTACATAGATCCAGTTGACTGCCATGAAAGACTGGCTGACACTGGGAAAGACTAGTGACTGTGGGAAAGACCACTGACGGTGGGAAAGACCATAGATCGTGAAGGCTTTTTTGTTTTTGGTGACTGAAGAGTGTGTGTTCTTCATTGGTTAGGATGGGTCTTCATTTGCAATCTCGAGACGATTGATAACTCCTTCCAAAGAGTGGAGCGTGGCAGATTTCGAAGCATAAAAGTTGACTCGGTGGTGCAGTGAATTCTTGTTTAAGTTCGAGACGATATGTAATGGTTTTCTGGGTTGCCGCCGCTGGGTTCCAAGTCTACCTTTCTAAGGGGCGGTTTCTTGGTCAGCACAAGCATTACGATACGATTTCTCAAGTGTTCATGTCTAAGGTCAGAAAGCCTTTCTGTCTCCAGGTGTGCTGCTTTTCATTCTTTGTCACAACCTTTCTAAGGGCTGGGTTCCAAGTCTACCTTTCTTAGCCCTGGGCTCTGTGTCAGTAGGTAAAAGCAACAACGATACGATTTGTAGTTGTCGTCTCATCTTTTTCCAACGTTTAACAAAAGTTATTGGTTTTGGCGGATGGTGTCAATGAATGCGGCTGGTGTCTTTCAGGAGGCAGGGGATGCTTACTCAAGGGCCCGCACCAGATCCCAAGCATGAGTGAATTTCACCAATCCTCATGTTTCCACATTCATAGGTGCTTGTTTCAGTACAGCCGAAATCCATTAGCTTTTCGATCATCCTTGTAAAGGGGAGAATACAGAAGTTCTCCAGTGGCTTCTTATTCTTTGGAGAGAAACCTCCTTTTTTCATTAACATCTCAAGGCTAGTTATATCTGCGTTGCGATGTAGTTACTCCTATTCTCTCTAGCTGCCACGAAACTGTTCATTTTGTTGAGAAGTATCGCGCTAGTGCATCTCTTGTCTCGAGAGCAGTATCTGTATACATTAAATTCCGAATGGGTTTAACACTTTATAATCCTTGAATACCTTCAATTAACTTCCTCCACTGGCCAAGTATTATTTCTCCACTGCTAGTTGTCCGGAAGCAATAAAAAATATGACGCTAAAGGAGTTCAACACCTGCACAGTCAGTCAACATCATGTGTACATGGTCAGTGTAAAAGACCATGAAACAGCTTCAACTGCAGGTTATTGAATTGTGCTTTTTACTCAGGAATTGTATGAAGAATGTCAGGCGTACGTTGCCATCCGTAACATGCTCCCCGGTATTGGTATAACTTCTTCAAACCCGGTGTTTATAAGTTGGGCTAGGCGAACTATGTCCTCATCTTTATGTTTAATGTCTAGTTTTCATTGTTTTTCAAGCGTGCTACCAATTGCAATATAGCAGAAAAGCAGAAAAGCAAAAATGACTTTCTCGCTGCCACTCTCGTAAGAAAGTCTTTTGTCTCAAAAGTTTATGGTGACATAGCAGAACTTAAAAAGGACCTGGAAATTATGATGCGCCATAGCGAAACTACAGCAAGCAGATCTTACTTCCTCCTCGAAAAACCGAAAAATGTTTGGCAAACTTTTGCGAAAATGAATGAGACGATGAGATAGATGTGTTGTCGATTCATAGGAAACGCTTTCCAAGGAGATATTACCACTACTGTACGAGAAAAGATATTCCTTGGCAATTTTCCATCTATGACTGAAAGTCAAATAAGGGGTAAAATCAGGCATCTCCAACGTAGTTCTGGTAGGTATTCCCTCAGCAGAGCCAGAGCCAGTCCCTGAGAATGAAAGCTCGTTATTTCTTCGACGCGCGAAATTTCTCCACAGCAAGGAAAGATTGGTTCGAAAATGGGTTTACACACCTATTGACAATCCTAATTCGCTGGTGAAAAAAGACAATGTGTCTAAAGTTTTGATTAATGACGTGGAGTTGCGAAATGTTTTAAAAAAAATGGTTTTAGGATACTTGTTAAAATTAGAACAGAACGATCGAAAAAAAATCAAGTTTAAAGTATCCGTCGACAAAAGTGTGCTTGGAAAATTTCCAATTTTCTCTGTATTTTTATTCAAAATTATTTTTTTGTTTAAAAACCAAAAGGAGTAATAATAATATTTATGCTCTTGCATTAACATTATCCCGGTTTTAAGATAGTTATAAGTGATGCTAATTTCGCATCGGAAATTAGGTCTTAACAATTATGATGTATGGAAAGATATTTTGTTACTTTTGTGGCTAGCTCCAGGTTGGTAAAAGATAACACAAGAAATAATAACGGTGGCTATCACAAAATGCACTTGTACCAAACTAAATGAAAACTTGGGAGAAAAGCACTAGCTAGCTGTCTATCTATACTGTCTACGTTAGCTGGTCTGCTATATACGTCAGTTTTAACCAAAATAATAAAAATGATTTTACTAAAATTTGCATGAATGTGGTGGTATTTTTATTAGCATCAATGCTAATAAAAATACCACCACATTCATGTATAGAAAACATACGAAATATTTAGAAGACAAAAACATATTCTAAGTCTGAGCTATGCAACTTTTAAAATGGCAGATTACACGTCAATTTTACTAACCGCGTCCGTGATACGCATATCTTTACTTAAATCCCAGAAGATAAGGATTTTGTGCGAGCTTTTACCGAAACTAGAAGCTGTGTGCTCCACAGCTAATAAACTATCTTAGACATCATAACATTTAATGATATACAATTGTAGTTAACTTTCCAGCAAAATAAAAGACCGGGGAATATACCATGTGACGATTATATATGTGAGCTATTGCATATGCTTGCGTGCTATGCACTGCGCATGTGCAGCGAAAGTGATAAACATATGTGCAGAATCGTCAAGAAACCCGATTTCCGACTATCTTTGATTGTAGAAAGTCCCGCAAACAAAAGTGAAGATTAATTTTAATTAGTCAAATATATTGTCGTTATTATGGCAAAATTTTGTGATCTTTTCAAATTTAGACATGTTAACAATCGAATAAAACCAAAAAACTGAAAAAAAATACTCAACAAGAATTTAAAAGGTTTATAGATTGAAAATGCCGCTAAAAAATTTAAGTGGGAATCACCTCAGTTTCTTCATTGTGGTTGTACTTATCTTATTTTTTTAAAACAAAGTAGATATACCACATGGTAGTTGTTTATGCGCAACTTTTACGCCGAACATAGCTTGTTATAATCTTCTGCATGTAAAAACCAGGTGCATCATTAGGCACGCATCAGTACTATTCCCTTGGCGTTTCGATGTGCTATAAAAGCAACTGAACACATCAAAACGTGTTCCTCAGTTTAGTTCCACATAGTGTAGTATCTTATCATATCTTATCGTATATCGCCAGTTATCAGAATGGTAAGTTTTATTACATACAAACCTTTTTTAAAGTTTTATAAAGTACAAGTTACTGCTTAACGTGTTGATCTTATTTTCGCTTCGTTTTCTAAACGATAAACTTTTGTTTAAAGTTTTTGTCTTTTTAATTGTTTGTTTACATTGGTCTCTTAGGTTTGAGATAAAAAAAGAAAGATATAATGAACGAAATGAACTGTTTTCTTAACGAGGTTGTCTTGGCAGTAGGCAACTATCAAGACTCCTATGAGTATTTCTTTCTGAGCCATCAAACAATTATTTTAACTTAAAAAAAGGCAGGTGATAAAATTAGTTGCTTGGAATCTAAAAAGAAAACACAAATGTGGCGTAAAAACATAAATAACACCGCGATAACGCAGAATAGGGATGAGTTATATATCGCGATAAGGAGCGCAAAATTAAAGTTTTAAAATGAAAGAATGTAATTAGGTGAAATTGGCGCCAAAAGTTAAAAAAGATCCCTATTAAAAAAGTCGGCTAGCGCCAAAATTATTTTTTGAAAGAAAAACACATTTGTCATTATAATATGTTCAGTTGAAATTAGGAAAATAAGATGAAAAAGAAGATTATTTCCCTTGGACGTCCTTTTCGTTTTTCGAAAGTGGTCAGTTTTGAACTGTTAGCATAAGAGCATAAAAAAGCATAAAAGAGCACAAAAGAGAATCAAAGAGATTTGAGCTCTTTAATTACTTAGTATCAAACGAAATAAATAATGTCCAATTTATTAATGATTATTTCAAGATGCAAAAACAAAGTAAAATCTGGAATGTTATTCATTATTATCTACTACTCTCATTATTTCTTGTCCCCTATTTTGTACAAAACATCGTTTTCTACATAAAAACATGACTTACTTTTATATATATTCTACAAGATTACTTTTCTTTAACTTTTGAAAATAATTAGAATAAGCTGTAGGGTTAAATTCTTAAAAAATGATTTTTAAACAAAATGTAGTCACATTCTTATATCAAGGTAACTGATAAACAGAAGGTATATTTGGACAACTTTTTTTAAATTTAAATCTACATAATGTCAGTCAACGTTTTAATAATCTGGCCTGTCATGCTGAACTATGCAATTCCTACTGGCACAACATATTTCCTTTAAGCTATTCTTTCGTAAATATAAGTTTTAACAACTTAAAATATTAAAAAGCTATAGTTTTCCTATCAAAGAGAAATCACTGAACAAGAAAAAATCTCTCAATAACGTAATAAGGCATAAGTCAAAAAAAATTAATAATTTGCAAAAATTATACGACATTTTAGGAATTTTCCTGACAAAAAGAACATGTTTTTGGACAATCATTAGTTGTCTGAAATCTAAATAATGTCCAACCAAAGCAAATCACACATAAAAAGTTACAAAGAAAATTTATGTTTTGTAAATATAGACCTTTCTACATTTAAACTACTTAAAATATTTAAAAGCTATCATTGTCCTCAAAAAATTATTTTTTTAATCATCAAAGAAATTACGGAGAAAGAACATATTTGCATAGACCTATCAAAAAAGTGAATTTCCACGTTTAAATTTCCTGTAATCAGAAGTATTTTTCTTTAGAAAATATATTTGGTATACATAAAAATATATTTTGGCCCACTATAACTGCTTTAAATTATTCTTACGGATATTTCCTTAGAAACTTATTTTTTTGTCCAAGGTCAAAAAAGGACATTAACAAAAATTTTTAAAAAATCAGTGTCACTTTTTACCAATAATTTTTTCTTATGCGACTTATGAGTCTTCCCCAAAAAGATTATCATTTGTAATCTTTAATGTATTGATAACAGTACCGATAGTATCTAAATACAATACAACTCCAGAAAATTACGTATTAATGGAAACAATGTTTACTGATACAAAATTAACTTGCAGTAGTAATTACACGGAAGAGATTAATTTACGATTGATTTTGGATGAGTAGTTTATGTAAGTAACAATTTTACAAATATGCAGTGTCAAAAATAAAAATTGAAAATTAAAATCTATGCTATGAAATTACGAGCTAATAGCATGACTCAAAATAGATATCATTAAAAGAGAAATTTTAAATTACGATTTTAAGCATTTTTCAACACAATCATCATGATATAGCACAATATTTCTGAACAATAATGAAAAATATTTTCCTCGTTTAAAAACAATAAACATATTAAAACGCATTCTTCATTTCTTTGATTGAATGACGATGCACAATTTCAAGTGTATTTTGTGATGTTCAAATGCACATAAAATAGCTGTGTTAATGCACATGTAAACAAACATATTTTTCTTTTCGCTTCTGTAGCCCTTCACGAAGTGTGCAATTCCAGAATAAATATGCTAAAACTGTGCATTCTTTTATCAAACTTGCATTATTTTTCATTGCTCCTTTCGAAAGTAAACAAAACTTTTGTATTAAAAATTTACAGGTATTTAAGTTTCTTAAGTTTAACAACTCGTTACAGAATTTGTTTTTTTATTCTTTATTTTAAAATCGTTAAAATAGGAGTTAGTTAATTTCTTAACACATTTTCAAGGAGTTAAATCAACAACAATTTTCTTTTTCGTTCTGTAGCCCAGCATGTGCTTGCTTGCATTTATTTTATATAAAACGTTCATTGCTCCTTTAAGAACAGTAACAAATTCTTGTTAAAATTTTAACAGAATTCAACTTTGTTGCTTATCATTATTTCAAAAAGCGATAAATTAGGATAGATGCCTGACTTCAAATAATAAGAACCTTAAAGTTGTTCAAATAATTTGAATGAAAAACATGAAGCAATGAACTTTTACGCAAAGACGAATATATAAATCGGGCCTCTTTAAATTGCGAAACAACGAAAACATTTTGCTACTTTTTGGTGACTTTTAATATAGCGAAAAGCGAAAAAGAATAATTTTGACGAGAATTTAATTTGGCGGGTGTTAGAATTTTCTATCGGTGGTGATTTAATTTGAAAACTGATCGATATGCAGGAGACAATGAAAAAAATATATGTGGTTTTGGGAGTTTTAATGACGCCAGAAGTGCAGAAACAAATATTCATTATCAGTATTTTGTTTAGCCGTTGTCTGTAATATGTATAGCTTAAAACGCTTGATCATGTATTTTTAATGAACGGTTAAGAAGATATCCTTTAAATTTTGATGACGTCAATGAAGACTCGCCAAAGTACTATTTTTTTTAAAAAAACATTGTATGCCTATTGTTCTAGTGTGTAAAGCTTAAAACGGTTGCAGATAATGGAGTTTTCATAACGTTATTAATTTGTCTGTTATTTAAAAGGTTTGGTTAACCCAGCCAGAAATTAGTCCTTTCTTAGGTTCTGTAGCCTCTAGTTACCCACTCAGCAGATGATTTCACTTAATTCCACATCTTTTCAAGTTAATTGACCCTAAACTGCAAACTACACTGCAAAAGCTTCACCAACTATAATAATATCATTAAAGTTAATCTTTGTAATTACGCAATGTTAAAAACCTGATGAACAAATTGACCTAATCTTCTGAATTTGCACATTCTTTATAAGGGTAAAACATCTCGTTTGCAAACCAGAACTTAAGCTTGGTTCTGTATTCTCAGTCAGAGACAAATTTTTCGTATTAACGTAACAGATCTTAAATCAGGCAATTCTGCGAAATTAGTAAATTTTTTCGAACGTGTTTCGATTTAAATTGAATAACCACCTTTTGCTTTTGAAAGAACAAACACACAAAGAAAACATCAATAATTGAAAAATCTCAGCAATAATACTAAGTAAAATAACAATTATAATTGTTAAACTTTTTTATTTTTTTATTTATTTTTTGTTTTATATTTTGTTTTATCGCCTTTTTAGAACACTAACAAGAAAAAAAAAGAAAAAGAAAAGAAAAATTTAGTTATGAAAAAGAAAACCCTCAAAAAAATCAGAAAAAGAAAAAAACTCAAAAACAACAACAACAAAAACAACAACAACAACAACCCAAAAAGCAACAAAAAAAACAACAACATATTCAGCACCAGCAACAACAACAACAAATGCAGCAACAACAACAACAACAACAACAACAAATTCAGCCACAACAACAACAAATTCAGCAGCAACAACAACAACAACAAATTCAACAGCAACAGCACAACAACAACAGCAGCAGCAACAAGCCCCAAAAGAAGTGTGGAGGAATGGAGAAAAGTTTATTCTACATTCAGTTGTCCGAAGGGTAAGAAACCTGATATAAATCCTCATTCGCTCTAATGACCACTTAATACTAATGGTTTACTTATTTTTTAATTATTTTAGAATCCGAGGAGAGCAGTGAAGAGAGTGGCGTAAGTTTTTGCTACTTATTCATGTTAATGTGTTATCACACTGTGCTATATACTTATAGAGATATTCGTTGTCTGTTGCAGGGAAAATGATGGTGCACCAGTTTTGGTTAGAGCTAGGCGGAGGAGGTTAAACCAAGAGGAAAATAGCGAAATAGGAGAAAATGAAGATGTCCATAATGAGTAGGTTTACCGTTGTACAATGAAATGATATTCTCGTTTTTAGTGTTTATTTTGTACCTCACAAGAGTATTTACAAAAATCTTCGTATTTTATTGTGCATTTTGAATGTTTTTAATAAAAAGAATAATCATGGCGAAGAAAACAATTTCTGTATTGAGTTCCTTATAACGGAAAACTGTATACGTTGTAATACTGTGCAATAATTTTATTAAGGGCCTTTGAGCAACCACCACCAATTGAACCAGTAGCACCCATGCCAGTGGAGGAGGAATATCGACCATACATAGTCCCGTAAGTAAATTATTATTTAGTTAAAAGAACACTTGAGCATTGCACAATCAAAGTGATTAAAAGCAAAATTAGTTGAAGAAGGCATACTGCTACCTCATAATTCCTATGAAAGAACTCACGAACTAAAAAATATGAAAAATGATTTACACAAATTCACTTTGCATTAGGATTCCTTACTTACTATGAATAGATGCTCACTTCTGTGTGTTGGGCATGTTGTTCAGTATCAATTGTCAGTTTCGTAATTCATTGTGGGAATAATATATTTATAAAATCTAAAAACATATATGTATTAACTCGTCGCTTTCGTCCAATTCTACAAATAAGATTTTTTTCGTCCTTAAAATGTTCATGTAAAAACGATTTACCCGGAACGAACTTATTGCACACATGTATACGTGTGCAATGAATTAACTTTTGCTCATGTTGGCAATGACCACATTGAACATGAATAATAATTTCGTATATAACACGACTGTTAAGTCTGATTTTGCTTCTCCACCTCGAAGCTTAAGGAGTTTCGTTTGAGTTTAATTCAGAGAGAAGTTCAACATTGTGATTGAAATATTGATACCAAATACCATCTTTAGCCACGAGATCGATATACATAAGTATACATACATAATATATAATATATATAATATATAATATATATAATATATGTATATAATATAATATATATAATATATAATATAATATATATAATATATAATATATATAATATATATTATATATAATATATGTATATAATATAATATATATAATATATAATATAATATATATAATATATAATATAATATATGTAATATATAATATAATATATGTATATAATATAATATATATAATATATAATATAATATATGTATGTAATATAATATATATAATATATACATAAGTATAAGTATACGATACAACTCAGTTGATTCGAGGTTTCTAATCAGTTTTTTTTTGTTTTGTCCGATCTCTTAATTTCCTTTTTTTATAAACAATGCAGATATAAGATTCTGTCAAATTGTAACTAAATTTTAAAACAATCTTTGCTGAGACCCTAAGGTGAAAGAAAATTGGCTACCAAACGATATATCCTGATTTTTTTTATAACGTTTAAGACATCGTGAAATTGGATAAATGATGTTCTTTTGCTGAAGCTATCTCATAACTTCTGAGAATAATCAAGATAAAGTTGTTAAATTTTGCCGATTATTATGATTATATTAAAATGGATATGGTAGTTTCGATAAATATACAATATTAAAGTTTTCGGGAATTGACCTAACAATTTGGCACACATGTCTCTAATATATACCATAGTTATGCAACAGAGCAAAAAAGGGTTAACAAGGGGGGGGGGGGGGCAAATAGGGTTAAATAAACAAACAAATAAACAGATCATCCGAAAGTTAAGGTTTCAGCAATTATTCACTTAAGCTTAAGATACTTCACAACACACACCGAATTGTTGTAATAGTCGGTGGCGAGTAGAAAAATCCACGGGTTCACCCATCTTTTTTATACCGCATTGCGTGCGCCTCGCTACTGTGTAGCTAAGCTACCATTTTGCGTGACAGACAGACAAACGTATACAGGTATTATAATATAGATTTTTTCTTTTGTGAAGGAAAAAAATTCCCTTGGCAAGTGTGTACTTAAGTTAATGTTACATTTTCCTTAAAACACTTATTTTCATAAATGTCTGCATAAAATAAATATAAAGCTAGCGAAAACACGTTTGGTAATAGTTAGGATGGAAATCGTTGGACAAACGAAATCACGTAAAATAATGTAAAACTTTCTTCGTGGTATGAATTAAAATTCGAATTACTTTTGTACATAGAACGATTAAAAAACTTATGATGAAGAGGGGTAAACTAGAAGAAAGTTGAGGCTGTGAATACTTTGTTTAAAGTAATCACACGTTAGAGCTGCCTTATTTTAGGCGAGATAATAAGAAATACGCCAACTTTTGTTTAGCCTACAAATTAAAGTTACAAATATGGTATTTCTCACTTCAGAAGAAAAGTTTCTTTTATTAAAGCGCACACTTTAATTATTGTGATGTAAGTTCTATTTCGAATGTTTTTAGCCAAGCAAAAACTGAGACACGAAAAATCAGTTTTGTTTTTCAGACGGGTCAAAACCCTTCACATAATAATGTCTTGAGCTATTTCTATGCGACGCAAAACAGGTAAAACAGTAGATGACAGTAATGTCGTGTGATGTTAGATATCCCATTAAACTTTGCCAGTGGACTGATTATCGTATAAAAAGCATGGTCTCTTGGGAATATGCTCGTGAATGAAATACTCAAAGAGCTAAAAACTATTGTTTCAAACGTGTTGATTCTTTTGAAGATATCGCATTATTCTATTCAATTATTTCTAACATCTTTTTTTATTTAACCATTTCTCTAACGCAGTAGAAATCCGTAACTAGCTCTATATAAACGATTTCTCAGTATTATTTTTATGTTTTTATAATCCGCATGCTCTAATTCTTGAAACTTTTCATCTTTCTAAGTTACAGACAATATGTTAATAAATTACAGTAAATTAAGCTGCATACTATATCTCCTAATTTGTTGATTCACCATATTGTCAGTGATTCATACTGACTCCGTATATTTTTGATTTAGACTTGATCCTCCTCCAAACTTACAAAATTGGCTTGAAGTAAGTAATTCATTTTTACCTTTAGTCGGAATTACATAAAATTACAAAATTACAAAAAAAAGTTTGTATAAAGAGTGTATGTATCAACTTTTGTATAATATTCTGAAGATGACTTTGGTAAAGTCGAAACATGTTAAAAATAAAACGTGTCGTAATTTTTATGAAAATTACATAAATAAGGTACGACGCATTAAAATGTTCAGTTAACTTTTGCTACAGACACGTTGATTACGAGTTTGTTTTGAAACGACACAGTTGTTCCAAATTAAGACGTATTTGCAATCATTGAGAGTGGAGTTGACGAATTACAGAATTTACGAAACCTTACATCAACAAATCGAAAAAAAATGTTTTCTCATATTTATTTTTTACGCACTTGTGATCAAACGAACCCACTCAAACAAATGAATGTAAGCGGAATGAATGTAAAATGAATGTATTTCTAAACAGACAATCTTTTAGATTGTCTGTTTAGAATGAAATACTTTGTCGGAACTATACCGTGATAACCACATAAAAAAATAATCAAGTATGTTTTGGATGAGTAATAACGAAGTTTTTGTTTAACATATATTGTGTCTTGTTACTTGGGTACTGCTTAGTGTGTGTGTGATATTTAAAAATAATCCAATATTCTTAATAAAATAGCAAAAGTTTTACTTCTAAGATGACAAAAATGTTAATCATTTCTACAGTTTTTACAACCTAAACCTAGCAAACTTTTTTTCGTAAGCTACTCGTCAAAAATTATTCCCAAATTACATTGTGCCCTATATACTACCACTAATTAAAAAATCATTTTACTTAAAGTCAATAAATTAACCATTTGCGTCATAAATGTATTTCTTAGTAATATTGATACCAATTATCTTATTTTCAGAACGCACCAGAATGGCTGAGATTATACATGCGTACACAAGAGGAGAGAGTTTCTGCTTTGGAGGCTCGCGTGGAGGTAATTTTCATAAAATAATAATTTGAAACTCTGTACAGAGCTGCACCAGTTCTTTTACAGATACCTTAAAGAAACTTTCAGTTTGATGACTAACCAAGATAACTTTGATAGCCTTTCTAAAATGTCATGTTTACTTGTTTTGCTGCCTGTGTTAGTGACAATGTAAAATATATATTTTTTCATCCGTCTATAATATACTTCACTATTCGTTATAAGTACCCAGTATAAAGGAATTCCATAAGTTCATTGAAATTGCAAACACGCGTACAAATAAGAAGCCAGTAAGATAACATTTACATTTGGTTCATTTTCGAAACTTCTGTTTTTTGATAATTTTGGCGCTACTGTTTTAACATTTATCTAATCTTTTCTTATGCTTACGAATTATAATCAAGAAGAGAAAATTAACTAATATTTTGAAGCAATGTAAATAAAAACGAGAAAGACCTTCGTCTTGAACCATCTGGGAAAGTGACCAAGTTTTGTTCCAAAAATAAGAAGATTGGTTGGTTATTTTCTGTTCACAATTTAAGTTGAAATTCTTGCCGGCTTATTTTACTGATCGATGCCGGCTTAATTTACTCTGCTTTTATAATGGGGAAACAGATTAAAGTGGATTTTCTTGTGGCACACTTAAGTGGTTCAAATTTTAATTTAGCTATATACGAGAACGTTAATTTTGGGTAAAATGATAAAAATAACATATAAAATGATGGAAATGAATATATGAATAAGTATGGTTTTCCGTATTACGTCTTTGCGTTCCTTGTTCTGTAGCGCAAAATGTGTACTTTATTTATCAGCAATACATTAAACTTTCTGCAAGAAAAGAACTAAAGTGAGATAATTGACTTGCTTTTTATGTGGAACATTTTTCAGAATATTTATGCATTCTTTACATTTAATGCTAGGGTTGTTACTCATGTTATAAGGCAAAACTTTTGACATTTATCCAACCTTTATTTTAGGCACTAGAGAAAACCGTACAACAGAGGGGGACAGCCAGGGATCGGTCCCCACCACTTTCCCATCCACCATCACCCCGTTCCCATATTCCTAATCGTTGTTTACCTGTTCCACAACTTCCACCAATACCCCTTTCTTTATCATCGTCATCTGTAACTGTATGTGCGCCTCGTTGTTTGTCTGTGCCGTGTGTTTCGTTGTCCTCGTCTACGTTATGTCCGTGTTCGTCCTCCCCACAGAACCCACCATTCCCCTGTGAACACCCTAACTCTCCAGCATACTCCCCCGTTCCACCACCACTCCATCCAACAAACCAATCAACACCCATTTCTTCCAAACGACGTTGTCCCCGCTTCTCATTCCACACTCCTACCCCATCAATACCTCCAGGCCCACCTACACCACCACGCCCACCAACTCCACCTCATTTGCCTACTTTCTTTCCTCCGGTAACGTCTAATCCAACACCATCTACCCCCCGCCCATTGTCATTTCGTGTTAATCGTCGTCCCGCCCTTTATAGCCGTTCCACCCCTCCATAGCCACCTCCTATTTAAGCTTCTGGTAAGTTTGGTATGTAAGTGAAATGATTGGCTGTGGAGGGACAATTACTTTTTCTCAATTTCTAAGAAGTAGTGGTTTACACTTTGTTCCGTTTTAACCTTAGTAATACCGAACGTTTTACTAATGCCTTTATCTTTTTTCTCGTAAAAGGGAGTATACGTCGTTACATACAGTTGTGTATTGCAGCATAAATGTTTTGCTTTTCTCAACAGTTTTGTAGGAAGACTAAAATGCAAGTACTCTTAGAGGTTTAGGCAAACAGATTTCATACTTGTGTTCATTACGTAACAGTGTGAGTTGCTCGTCATATCAATTCTGTCTTTCTGTTTGAGCCAAATGCTAACATCCAGAACTATGAGAATGTTTCAGAATGCAGAGATAATTCGCGCATAGATTGTCTGTTAAGTAGATAGCTTTATTGAAAAATATATGCATAATTACACGTATGAGGGGAAAATTTTATCCATTGTCAAATGTTGATCACGCTTATATGTATCATTTTGACTTTTAAAATTGTAATATTTTTAAATGTTGGATATCTAAATTTATCTAGCAGCAGCCCTCATATCTTGCTTACGTTTTTTTTTCGCTTATGATAACGGTGATAGCACTGTGCAATAATAAGAAAAGGATATAAAATGTTTCGCTAGTTTCAACTTGAATGATATAAGATGTCAAGTAGAAATTGATAATATCGCAGCTCAGCTAAATAACTCTAGATTTCCCTTTACACGCTTTTATTACATACAATCAGCTGCTACTACCTTTAGAGGAGAAATTTATCTCGAATTCTGTCAAATTAAAGTTTAAAGCCATGTTGATTTCTAAAAGTGTTAAAACAATGCTGAAACTAAATTATTTAACAATTCGTTCACGCCAAAATGCTTTTTAAACCGTTTGTCAAATTGACTCTAATCAAATGTTTTTCTCAATGGTGACTAAGGAGTTTCAACGAGTCAATTAGATTTTGCAAAAAAGTAAAAGTTCCTCTTTGCTTTTATTTGGAAAATGATTTTAATTTTTTTTAACTTTAACTTTAGATTTAAAATTCAACTTTAACAGTACTTTTTGAAATTTACGTTTGCAAGAATTATTTTACACGTTCACACTTAGTACTCAGCATTCATAATTTTCTAAAGGTAATGAAATGTTAAGGCAAAACCAGTGTTTACCATTTTGGCTCATCACAAAAGTCTCAATAATCATCTAAGAATCTACAACAAGGTCAGAAAGCATTCCAAATATATTTTATTAATAAAATATTCATTTTTTAAAAAGGGCGTATTTGAGTATATCCATTCTGGTTGTTGCCTTAATTATTTTTTTAACGACGAAAAATGGGTTATTAAACATGATCTCCACTTTACAATGTTTTTCTTTTACATTGCTATTTCTGCGTTAAATTCCTGCCTCACAGAGACACATTTGAGAATTTCTTTCATCTAAATTTCACATTTTATCAATTTTCTAAACTATTCTATATCAGTAAGATTTTCTTTTCCAAGAGTGTTGCAAAAGCATGTTTATGGTGCAGTTTAGATCGTTGGGAAAAAAAGGAAGCCTTAATTGCAGTTATGTCAAAATCTTTAAGCAGAAATCTTGAATAACTAAATATGCTTTTCTCTTCTTGCAAAGTTTTGAAAAAAAAAGAAATTACCAAAACCTTTTCAGATAAGCATTCCTTTCTCTGAGAGAGCTTTCCGGACACACAACCGAATTTTGATTTACGAATTTTTTTCTCATCTTAAAATTCAGTATAGTTGAATTAGCATGCGTTCAAATTTTTAATTGTTTCAGGAAGTGATGTTTTTTTGGAAATATTGGCCAAACGCTTCTGAATGTTCAATGTTTTATGCGAAGCTGGCTTTGAAGCAAGTTTTAGATACAGCATAATTAAATAAACTGATGCAGCAGGCTAAATTATTTCAAAATTTCGTGCTTTTAAAATGTCTTGTCCATTTTTCACCACAAAAAAAATAATCGGGAAGTGCCTTTTTTTAAAATTTTTGTTGGAAAAATTGTGATTCATATATGTATATACCTTCTACGAATATGATATCTAAATTCACCACTATGGCTTTTATTCTAAATAAAAGTAGATCTCGTTTCAGGCAAGAACATCCCTAAAAAACCTTATTAGGGAGAATCTATTGTTTCTAAATGCGAAAAAAATTAAAATAAAATTTAAATTCTCACACCTGATTTGTGAACCTTCATGTTGGTAAAATACTTTTTGAATAATTTATTTATTTCTCTGTTTACGTTTTATATGAAAAATAATGCATGCTTTTAATTTTAATTCCTATATAGCAGACCATCACCAAACCAAATGCAACACTTTCAACAACAGAGCAACAACCACCATTTTTAAAGTTCTCAAAGTTTGATTTTTCTCGCTACAAAATTATGCCTGTTAATGTAACTCGTTGCACACATTTTAATTATGCGAGTTTTTACGGAGTAAAAACAAGACAGTTTTTTCGAAATCTTAGCTCTTATAATTTTTTACTATTTCTAAATTTGCGCGATATTTTTAAACAAAATTAAAACAAACGGTATTATGCATGCAAATTGACCGTCTAATTCAACTTGGTAAAGTCCTTCCTAATGTAGATTTATTTTAAGAAAGGCAGATCATGTTTTTCAACTCCTTAATTTTATTTTTCTGCTCGTATAGTTTATGTTATCCAAATTGCTGTTGAAGGTAAATATACACAAATACTGAAATGTAATTTTTTGAAACTTTATTCAAAATTTAAAACATTTGCCATGCACAACGGCATTAGCTACTTCACCATTTACATCTACTATCTTTAATATTTCTGATGAACAATCTACTTTACTCAGACATTCTTCAACCCTTTTGTATTACCTGCCTTTCCCTGAACGTGTGATCACGGTTACCATGTTGGACAGGCTATGTCCATACATCTTGTGACTTTCGGACCCTTTTCTAACAGTAAACTTAATTTTCTATAAAATCAAGTGGTTTCAGAAGCTTTTTACACTGCCTGACAAGGTGTCGCAGAGAAACTATTAAAGTACTTACTTTTATAAATAAAAGGGAAATGAAGGTTAAACCTTCTTTTGATCAATGTCTTTAATTCACATTTCAATATTTTTCATAAATTTACATTGTTCAAATTCAATAAACGTTTGACCACTTATAATACAATCTAATTCTTTTTCTTACAAGTCTTTATTTTATGACATGTTGGAACCACGGAATGAAACCAATGTGTGTCATTATTGTCTTTAGATTTACATTGTTCAAACTCAATAAACGTTTGACCACGGAAAATACAATTTAATTCTTCTTCATACAAGCCTTTATTTTATGACACTTGGAATCAAGGAGTGAAACCGACATGCAACATTATTGTCCATCTGAATTTAATATAATTTGTTTCAGTGAGAGCGTTTCGAAAAAACCTAGAATTCAAACACAAAAATTTTTTTTTTATTCTTTCATTTTTGTAATCAATTATATCTATATGTCATTTTTATTTATTTAATTTGACATCAGTGTATCTTTTTTACATCAATTATACCTTTTTATCTGCTTAAGATCTTTTATCGTTTCTTTTTATCTTCTTCTATCATGTTGGTCAGATTTTGTTACTGCTCAGAAAAAATCGTTTATATACTCGACCACCATTCTTCAGGATTTGGACTTTCTTTTATAACTTAGTTGAAATTTTTGATATGATATTTAAAACCAACAGAGCTTTCCTACAATTTTATTTCGTTCATTATCATTTTAATGAACTGTACTGCAGACTAATTACTTCTATTTAATTCTATTCTATTCTCTTTGTATTAGCAAGATTTTACGTTATGAATAAAGGTTAGCTACTCTTGATAAACCAACACGTTGACTGGGCGGAAACATTTGGCTGAATGTAACTCTCAGTGACAATTACTTACCTAATTCTTTGGTTGCGTGAATTCTTGATCCATCTAATGTTGGTTACAATTTAGGAATTTTCGTTAATACAAGTTTCAACCGGTACCAATTTCGCTGGAAATGTGTTGGCATATTTAAATGTATCGTAAGAAAGAAAAAGATAAATTTAACAGGTCTTAGATGTCAAATAAAAGTTTGCAGTCCATTCAAGAGAAAGAAAACAGTCAATGAAATTGTTATTGGCGTTGTGATCAATTTGTTCGAAAACTGCAGTACTTAACTCTACTTAACGCAAATTACTTAACTCTGGTTTATTTCTTTACACTTTTATTGTTATCTGAAAACACTCCATCCTCAATTTTCTGTCTGTACAAGGTTCCGCTTTTAAAGTAATAATGATCAATATTTCTTCAATTCAGTTTCCAATGGTGAATGGCAAATATTTAGTTATTTTACAAAGTCCTTATTAGTGTATATTTGCCTTTGGTGTTTTTACTTTTCTACACATAAGGTAAAACTTTTCCTGCCTGATCATCTTATTTCCAGGACTTCTTGTTTTGAATTACGTTGTCCTTTTGAAGTTTGTTATCCTTTTTCTCTTTTCCTTTTTCTTTTTAGTAATTTTTGTTTTTAATTCTTAGAGAAAATCATAAAAAATTAATGGTGCGTTTAGAACAGCAAAAGGACTATTTACCGATACTTCTGGAATTCTAATTTCGCATGCCAGTGTAGGATTTTCGTAGTATATAAATTGCCAGAAGCTTTTGCTCTTTCTCATATCAAAATGATATTTTTAACATTTAGAAGTGTGAAAACTTACTGATTAAAACGATAATTAAAAAAACGAATTAGTCGTAATCTATCTTAAGAAGAGGCGGCGTATTCTTTTTTAATAACATCCTCAAAGCTAATTTAGATTGCCATAATCTTACCACATCGCTAAATTGCAAAATTACATCTCAAAGAAGAGCGATTTATTAAAACAAAATTTCACTGTTATAGTAAGCTCATATTTTTGGCCTCGTCTTCACACAGGCTCATTTGCACAAAGCGTCCTTCTTTTCTAGAATGTGCCCTTAGTGGTGTTTATTTGACTTCAGGCTGTTTTCCACTTCAAGAAATAAAACAGATTTCAAAAGAACACTACCGAACAGATACTTGTAATTTCCATATACTGTTGCACTCATTTCCATGCAGAAAATTTGCGATTTGTAATTCTCGCGAAACTAAAATTTTCACGAAATAGAACGATCTGATTAGTTTACTAATTTTATTTTTAATTTTTATTTGATCTCGATTCTACTTTCCCCGGATCAGAACAGGAAGGAGAATTAGCGTGGTGTATTTTTGTTTATCACCTATCGGTTTTTAGGACAAAAACCAAACAAAAAGAATGGTCCTACGCTAATTAGAAAATAAGATTAATTTTTAAAAATATACCCACAACAAAACACAAAATATTGATATCCGTTTTTGAACATTAGATGAATCTTGAAAATAAAATCAAAAATTTCGTAGTTACTTGTAAAATAAAGCTAAAATATAAAATTGGGTAAAAATGTATAAAATTCAAGTAAATAAAATGTGCAGCTTATATTTTTTTCCCACTGTAAAATTTATCAAAAAAAATAATATTGTTTTCAGTTTGATGCAATAAATTTTTTTTTACCTTTTGTTGAATCTTACAAAACCAACATTTCACTCAATGATTGAAAAAATTACTAAAACATTCATGTCAATAAAAGAACCAATAGTTTTTAAAGTAGGCATAATATAACTTTTAAAGTGTCATATGGTTCAAAGAAAGTATTAACACTATTCTTTAAAATATTCCTAAATCTTTGGATAATGAAAGTGATGATTCTTAAAAAACAAAGTGTACCTATGTACTTTTTTCTTAAAACCAGATATCGTGAATCATTCTATAGCTTCATAATTGGTTGTGTTCTGATGATGGCAAAATTCAATTAAAATTAGGGAGATTAGTTAAAACAAATCGCCGTTTGTATAAGTTGTTATTTAAAACTAAATAAATTTGTCGCATATTATAACTTTCTCTCTGCCTTTAAAACCATATATTTATATGCCACAAAAAAGCCTACAATGCACTATTCTTTGAAATTTATATTTGAGAAAAGTATCGGTAAATAGATTGCTGAAAAAAACCTTTTAGCTCGAGACGTTGGCCATCAATGTAAAAAAACAAGAAGTTCTGTAATAAAGATGCAAAGGTAGCATACTAACTATGTGTATAAAATGACAGAGCTGATCATTTTACAGCAATATATGTGCGTTCTCTGTTTTCAGCAAAATATTTTCGTAAAAAGAAATGTTAGCATGACGCTTAACAGGAACGTAACAGTTTTGACATGTTAAGTAAAAGCATTGCTGCAGTAACTGTACACAAGTGATATCTGTCTGCATTCATCTCTTCGGTGCATTGCATTATTTTCTTGCTACAAGACTGATTGGGTTAAGCTGGGCATTTGTGCTTCCAATACAGAACTGTGTGTAAGGGTGTATTGCTCCCAATGCTAAATAATAATAAAAAAAGGCATTTTTGAAACGTTCGGTCAAAAGGGAAAACAGTTTTAACGTATAAGCCACTACTGTCTATATGGGACGGCTTTGTTTTAATATCCCCATGTTTTATGTTTGTGTTTTACGTTATGTTCAATGCATAGTGACGGATTCAGGAATTGTGGAAAAATTCAGAAAGTAGTTAATTATTTTAAAATCACAATTTAGCAATGTCAACAACCTGCAGCCTTTTTAAAATCAAGTTAATACTTTAATTCAAATGTGTTTCACATGCAGTCTCGTATACATCTTACAAAGACATTAAGGACATTTTTTAATGCACTGATCTATACTATCTCCACGAAAACTATGATCACAATTTAAATACCCAAAAAGAGAAAAAAGGAACAATGCGGTCTAAGGTTAAACTTTTTTTTATCATTATTACATTTAATTTTAACTTTTATATATATTATTTTAATCTATCTGATCTTATTACCCATAATTTTAAATTTTATTATTTTACTATCCATATCTTTTTATTATTATTACATTTAATTTTAACTTTTATATATATTATTTTAATCTATCTGATCTTATTACCCATAATTTTAAATTTTATTATTTTACTATCCATATCTTTTTATTATTATTACATTTAATTTTAACTTTTATATATATTATTTTAATCTATCAGATCTTATTACCCATAATTTTAAATTTTATTATTTTACTATCCATATCTTTTTATTATTATTACATTTAATTTTAACTTTTTATATATATTATTTTAATCTATCAGATCTTATTACCCATAATTTTAAATTTTATTATTTTACTATCCATATCTTTTTATTATTATCACATTTAATTTTAACTTTTATATATATTATTTTATTCTATCTGATCTTATTACCCATAATTTTAAATTTTATTATTTTACTATTTATATCTTTTTATTATTATTACATTTAATTTTAACTTTTTATATATATTATTTTAATCTATCAGATCTTATTACCCATAATTTTAAATTTTATTATTTTACTATCCATATCTTTTTATTATTATCACATTTAATTTTAACTTTTATATATATTATTTTATTCTATCTGATCTTATTACCCATAATTTTAAATTTTATTATTTTACTATTTATATCTTTTTTTATCATTATGATTTTAAATTTTAACTTTTACATGCATTAACAAAAATCTAATATCTGAATAATTTGGACCAAACAACACTAAATATATCGCAAGACTTTTTAGAAGATTCTGAATCCGTCACTGTGTCTCTCATATTTTTAACCAATACCTCTCCCTTTGTACCCTGGCTTCCCCAATGATGAAGATGATAGCTACAGATACACGTCTCCACATGCTCTCTGTAATCCTCTA
Organism: Hydractinia echinata; assembly: GCA_030067915.1. Taxonomy (NCBI): domain Eukaryota; kingdom Metazoa; phylum Cnidaria; class Hydrozoa; order Anthoathecata; family Hydractiniidae; genus Hydractinia; species Hydractinia echinata. The sequence goes on along the minus strand of JASGCC010000313.1, from coordinate 211,055 downwards.
ATCAATATGTGTCTTCAGCAAATATGGTGAGAAATATTTATTTTATTTCTAATCTGTATTTGATGTTCAAAAATGTCTTTAAAAATAATTTCTTGCATTATAGTGACTCTGGTGATTGTTCAAGCTACGTCCTACTGTTCACGCATGGGTGCTGCTGTTAATATCAGAATATATTTAAATTTTAAACTTTTTTTTTTCTCTTAATTATTTTAACGTCTAATATTTTAAGATTTTGTCTTTTAAATATATTTAAATACTATTTTAACATTATATTTTTTATATATTTTAAAGTGCAATTTTAACATATCTTTTAAATATTTTTTTATGCTATTTTAACATTTTATCTTTAAATATTTTTAAATGCAATTTTAACATTTTATGTTTTAAATATTTTTAAATTCTATTTAAACATTTTATCTTTTAAATATTTTTAAATGCAATTTTAACATTTTATCTTTTAAATATTTTTAAATTCTATTTTAACATTTTATCTTTTAAATATTTTTAAATGCAATTTTAACACTTTATCTTTTAAATATTTTTAAATGCTATTTTAACATTTTATGTTTTAAATATTTTTAAATGCAATTTTAACATTTTATCTTTTAAATATTTTTAAATGCTATTTTAACATTTTATCTCTTAAATATTTTTAAATGCTATTTTAACATTTTATCTTTTAAATATTTTTAAATGCAATTTTAAAATTTTATCTTTTAAATATTTTTAAATGCAATTTTAACATTTTATCTCTTAAATATTTTTAAATGCTATTTTAACATTTTAACTTTTAAATATTTTTAAATGCTATTTTAACATTTTATCTTTTAAATATTTTTAAATGCAATTTTAACATTTTATCTTTTAAATATTTTTAAATGCAATTTTAACATTTTATCTTTTAAATATTTTTAAATGCAATTTTAACATTTTATGTTTTAAATATTTTTAAATGCAATTTTAACATTTTATCTTTTAAATATTTTTAAATGCTATTTTAACAGTTTATCTTTTAAATATTTTTAAATGCTATTTTAACATTTTATCTTTTAAATATTTTTAAATGCTATTTTAACAGTTTATCTTTTAAATATTTTTAAATGCAATTTTAACATTTTAACTTTTAAATATTTTTAAATGCTATTTTAACATTTTAACTTTTAAATATTTTTAAATGCTATTTTAACATTTTATCTTTTAAATATTTTTAAATGCAATTTTAACATTTTATCTTTTAAATATTTTTAAATGCTATTTTAATATTTTATCTTTTAAATATTTTTAAATGTTATTTTAACATTTTATCTTTTAAATATTTTTAAATGCTATTTTAATATTTTATCTTTTAAATATTTTTTTATGCTATTTTAACATTTTATGTTTTAAATATTTTTAAATGCTATTTTAACAGTTTATGTTTTAAATATATTTAAATGCAATTTTAACATTTTAACTTTTAAATAAACTAAAGGTATTCAGTCTAAGAAATAAATTAGCTCATTATCGGACACTTAACTCCTCTCGGTTTGCTGTACTCCTCTGCAAGATCGCTCGCACAAAAACACTGCACCACCTCCACCTCTGCACCACATCCACCTCTGCACCACATTCACCTCTTCTCGGTTCCAAGGGGTAAGTTAATCGTTGACGTGTTTTCGACATATTTTTTATCATTATTATTTTACTTTTTAACTTTTTATATGTATTCTTTTACTTCATTTTTATCATTATTTTATAATTTTAATTTTATTGTTTTATTGTATAATTTTATCATTATAATTTTATATTTTATTATTTTATTCTGTACTTTTATCATTATTATTTTAAATTTTACCTTTTATATGTATTTTTTTACTTCATTTTAATCATTATTTTATAATTTTAGCTAAATTTTATTAATTATTTGTACTTTTATGCTTATTGTTTAAAATTTTAACTTTTATCAGTATTTTATAATTTTATATTTTATTAATATATTTTATCAGTTTTATCATTTTAATTTTAAACGTTTTACTTTGTTTTCGATTTTCCTATTTCATTAAATATTCTGTTGTTACAAATGTTAAAATTATATTGCTGTTGTTACGAATAATATATATTTTCAGAAAATGCTGCGAATGTAGAGTGAATTCCATCTCCTCCATTCTGTTTTAACAAAAGTGTTGTTGCCACTTAAAGTTTGTTGCTATGGGTAAATTCCATCACCCCAATTTTGTTGCTGATTCTTAAAATTTGTTACGATAGGTGAATTCCATCTCCCTAATTTTGTTGTTGCTACTTAAAATTTGTTGCTATGGGTGAACTTCATCTCCCCAATTTTGTTGTTGCCACTTAAAATTTGTTGCTATAGGTGAATTCCATCTCCCTAATTTTGTCGTTGCTATATAAAATTTGTTGCTATAGGTGAATTCCATCTCCCTAATTTTGTTGTTTCTGTTTAAAATTTGTTGTTATGGGTTAATTCCATCTGCCCAATTTTGTTGTTACTTTTATAATTAGTTGTTCCGGGTGAATTCCATCCCACCTGTTTTTGTTGTTGTTTATTTTTCAATGGGTGAATTCGACCTCCCCAACCAATTAAACTGTTGTTTCTATTTGGTGAACTCCATCTCCCATCACAAAAATATTTTTGTATAAAATTACTTATAATTTTTCTACGTTTTTAGAATAATTTATAACAAAAAAAATATTTTTTATATATAATCAATTTATAACCAAAAAAATATTTTTTTACATATAATAAACTTTTCGTTACGAGTTTTTATTATGAGTGTTAAATATTGAAAAAAACAGAAAGTGCCATATTTTTCATAAAGTCGACTTATTATCAAAACCTACTTTTGTTTCCACAGCATACAATACAAGTACAGTTAATAATATCAGCACAAAACTTTGACATGTATTTATTCAATTCCTTTATTAAAAAATATGCCAATTAATTTGTTCCTTTAAAAAAAAAACTTGCTACATATCAACAATTTCAACAGTTGATTATACCTCTATACGATTTGTACCTTAAAAGAGTGAACAGCATACAATACAAGTCCAGTAAATATCATCAGTAGGAAAAGTGCTACATGTATTTAATCAATTGGTTTATTTACAAATATGTCCGTTAATTTGTTCCCTTCATAAAAACTTGCCACACGTCAAGAATTCCAATAGTTAATTATACATCTATACGATTTGTCTTTTCAAATGAACATTCGTACCTTTCAAGATCAAAACAGTGAACTTTTTCTAGAAAGACAGTTTTTTAAGTTGTTCAGTTATTAAATAGTTAGTTCACTTCTTGAAATAGTTACGTTTCAAATAGACTTTTCATTGCAATGTATACCTAATTTCGACAATTTGCCGTCCATGTTGTCAGAGCTGTTTTTACCAAAAGACATATTTCCAGCAAGCTCATGGTATCCGATATTGTTCTCTATACAAAGGTAAAATTCTAAATAACTGCAATTACTCTGTTTTTCAAACATTCGATTTTTTAACATTTGCGTCTGATACTTACTAATACTCTTAAAAGTCCTAATTTTTACTTCTAAATACACAATGTGGTATGTATTTCTCAAACTGAACCCTTTTTTTCTTTGTCATGATATTTATGTGTTAAACATTTTATTGTAAAATTTTTAGAAACAAAACAAAAAAAAAAATGGGCCAGAAGAAATATCCTACACCTGATGTGCTGCCATGAACATATATTTAAAAGATGTACAAGTTTGCGGTTGGTTTATGGACTCAAAAAAAATATAAGGTAACACTTTATTTCTTTTTACATTTTGTTTTTTCTTGTAAATACACAATCAGTTCGAAAATCTTTGTTACGCAAGTTTGCGATACAGCAATGCAACTACTCATCTTTACAGTATAATTAAAATACATTTTTCTGTTTCCAATAGATCATGTTGAAATTACCTGATTTGAATTGTTGCTACACGTTATATCATGCACATAAAAGATTGTCAACTAATAATTTCTTCGTTTTGGGCCAATATTAACAATAACATATATGACATTGTACAATTCGTCATACACCTTACAGACCGAAGAAATACGTTGATTCTCTTTTAAAACATTACATTAACATTACCTGAAATCTGACGATTAAGTAATAGTTGGTAAACTTGTGCCAAACCTTCGCCATCAGGATGGAAGACCGTTGTATAAACTGCTGACGAGTCATATCAGAATATAAAAGTCTAAAGAGAAAAGAGACTTTCTGAGTAGGGATAAGCACGAAAATATCATTGATGTATTACTCAGTAGTCCAATCAAGCGCTGTCACGGTTTTTGTTGCAGTATTTTACTAACTTACCAGTTGCAACTGAAGAAGCTATGTTGCGTAAAAAGAAAATAGGAGTAACTACATCGCAATGCAGATTGACCTAGTCTTTTAATTCGGAAAGTTTAATGACAAAAGGTTAAAGTTTCTTTCAAAGAATAACAAGCCGCCAAAGAACTTCTGCATTTTTTCTTTTTCAGGGATGAAAAGTGATTGAAAGGTAATGCATTTTAGCCGTACTGAAACAAGCAGTTGTGAACCGCAAAACATCGGATTGGTGAAATTTATTATGCTTGGGATCTGGTGCGTTACCTTGAGTTAGCATCCCGTGCCTGTCGCAAGACACCAGTCACATGTATTGGCACTACCCGCAATAACCCATATTTTTTGTTAAACGTATACAATTATTAAAATGTTATATTTAATGATGTTTTAAGGAGTGTCTGGAGCTTGTCCATTATTAACATCTTCGATTGTGGACACAAATCTCACCATAAATGATGTTATTCCATTTCATCATGCGTTGTACAATATGTAAAAAGCTCTTGCTTTAATTTTATCTCATAAAATAACATTCTATGAGTTGGTATTGTTGTGGTTAAACATTCACATTCCAATTGTACAGACTAAATCGATGCCTTACTGCACCATTACACATGAAATTCGATTGACAATTTTTTGGGTTTTACAGTGAAGCTGTGGCTATGCTTTCATGTTTTTTGTAGTTTGCATGAGAGCATTGACGTACTTGCAGGACTCCTACTTATAACAGTATCAATTACCATTTCATTGTGGTACCTGAATATGCCATGGATAGACGTCTTGGGCAACATTTAATGCGGGGATCAGTAGAGGACAGCTATGTCAAAAATGTCTCATGTTTTATTCATTGTCTCCCAAAGAGGTAAGCTTCTGTCATTTAAATAATCTGTTACGCTAAAAAATACTGCATGTTTTGTTATTGTGTTAAAATAAATGTTTCTTCCAACACTGCGTCTTATTTTATGGCATAACCAAGACTAACTTTATGACTAAATAACTTTCTCAATTTCTGTTGAAATTTACTTTACCTGCTAGTCTTTACCACTAAGCGGACAATCTGTAATAAAGTTATATGAAGTTCCAGCAACATTTTCATCAAAAAGTCAAATTATTTCCTGGCAGTAATAAAGGTTTAACACACAGCTTAATCATTGTAGGTTCTAATGGACATCGCAGAAGTGAGAAAACAACTGCTCTTTTGCAATCTGACAACACTGGTTAATTGCTGTTGGTGGAAAAAACATACCGCATGAATAAAATCTCCTGCAGAATGTGATCAATAATTGAAAAGTTATATTTAGTGCTAAAGAAATGTAATTATGATGAAAGTTGTGTGTTATGACAACTTATTGTAATACTGTTTTATATTAACATATTAATGAAGTTGCTTTTACTGACATTGTTGCAATGAATTGAAAAATAAATTGAAAGTTGTTCATTGCCAGGAAACTTTTTCTGGGGATTTAAAAAATATGTTGTTTACCATGTCTTTGTTAACTGTGACACCTTATAAGTATTGTTCTACTTTTTTCTGTTTTGTTAAAAATATGCGATATCATGTGCTCTGGAAAGGATGGTAATGTTGGAAGCGCTGCAGACAACATGCACGGCAATACGGAAAACACTTTATAATTGTTCACATTTTTTTGTTGCTGTATGTTGTTAACAATAGTCAACTTTTGATAAGGAATAATACGAGTTTACGCTTAGCAAAGTATAACGATCAGGTAAAAACAGCCAGACAGTAATTTTAAAGTTTAGACTAGGCTGCATTGAAGTATATCGAAATTTGTTTTTCTATTCTAGTTTCGTCCCCTGTAATAACTTACTACGTTTAAGGCAGGTGTTATTGAAGCCAAGTATAGAGTGGCCATACATTCAGCAATTGCGATATCAAAATGCTGTTCATATAACCAAATGTTCTCCTAAATATTCAGATGCTATCTTACATCAAAAACGTGTATTTTTTATTATTTTTTTCTAATATTTCTTAGAAATAGTATTCATATATTTTTTTCTTTTCTTTTTCTTTTCTTCTGTATTTTTTCATAATTAATCAGCCTTTATGAAAGCACCTTATGTTATTATGTTATCATTTTTTAATATTTTTGGAACTGTGATATCGGACACATAGCTATAACGATTTTTAGTTACATCTATTTTTAATTGACTCGTTTTCGTATATTTTAGAATTTATATGGAACTTTTTACGATCATAGTACTTTTATCTTCATGTTATATTTTCCAATTTCTTTATTTTATGAAATTGATATATTTTATCACGGGCTATTTTTATATGTTTACATGTTATTACGTATACACGTGTGTTTTTTATTTCAAATTTCAAGACTCACTTTCCATTTTATGAATATTATGAACTTAGTGTTTTGTCAATTATTTTAGTAAGATTTATTCCCGAAAGGTGTGTAAGGTAATGGTCTGGATATCTGACCTTAATATATGCCATTTTATAATATATATGCACGTGACGTGAAAAAGATTTTTGTTGCTGATTATCATGGATCATACGATAAAACGTCCACGTCTTGAGATTGAACAATGCGATTGTAATTGAACGTTGGCTGGTATGTAATGCTGCTCGTGCTGTGCAAAAATACGCTAGTCGAAATGTCAAACAAAACTGCATCACGAATGTTTCCGAATAAATTCTGAGTGAACGTTTGTTTGCAAGTAATGCAGAATTTGATTTTGCATGCTCGTGTAACGATTATAATACGAAAACACGTATACAGATCGAATGTGAGTAACAAAATGGGATTGATATGGTAAACATGATTTGAACGAAATTTATGAATGAAGTTATTCTCTTTACAGTAATCCGTAAGACGACTTAGTCAGACTGAACATTAAAGCGGTGAGTTTCACTTAAATGCGTGTCGCGTATGTATATCATGATTAAAAGCATCAATTGACTTAGAACTTTCTTTCTTATTTTGAAGATGATCACTATGATATATTTTCTCCCTATGCTTTGTCAAAAAAATTTCAACATCTTTAGGTTGCATTTTCATCAAAATATATTACAATCATTTCAAAAGTTTGAAAAACATGAAAACGTAAGATTTCTACAAAAATCCAATGCATCAGTAATATTATAATTCTAAGCCTTTCAATCCTATTATACCAGAGGTTTTTTGCCATTGTAACCCTGGGAAGAGGGTTGGGGGTGGGTAGGGGATGGTGGTATGTATCCTTGAAGACACAACCGTTCATTAGCATATATATAAAATTATTTTAACATCAAAACAGCGCAAAAAATGTTTTAAGTTGACCTGCCGAAAAAATAATTCTAAAAAACAGACACTTTGTTCAAAAATGGCGGGAAATTTCAGGATATGTCAGTTTCTCCACCCAAATATTTTTTTGCCGATGGATAAATAAAACTTAGAAAAAGTCACCAAATTTCAGCACTATCATCAGCGCTCTTTTTGTGACTTATTCCTGAATAAGCATACAATCATTAACACGGGATAAGCACAAAAAAGATTTTGTCGTCTCTAAATTTGGCGTCCTGTTTAACAAATGCGCATGATACTGGATTATACATCATGTCAGTTGTTAAAAGCCGACTCTTTGAATATGAATTGTTTACTTTTAATTTCCTAACCCTTAAAATACTCTCGCGTTAAAATGGTCCTCTTTTGTACCAAAAAACAATTCGTCTTTAAAAATCCCAGTTGTCATCGGTTGCTAAGGAAATGACATAGATAGTTTGTTTTCGAAAATAAAACAACAACATTAGTATCAATGAAACTCTCAAAATTTGCACACCACATTAAATAAAATGATGTTAAATTTAAGTTAGAGTCAAAGTTATTTTTCAGTTGTTTTGTTATTTTTTAGAAAATAGTTTCTTCGAAGATGGTTAAATTCATAATTTTCATCTAAAGAAAAAAGTCTTCTCGAAAACGTATGTAATTGCCATTTTAGCATTTTTGTTATCTAGCTTACTTTTAATGCATTTTTGTTTTCAATTTTCTTGGCTTAAACAAACACTGGTATTATATTACCACATATTGCTAAGAAAATGTGTGAATTTTTTTAGGTCAAGGTTGCCAGCAGATAGAGAAGTGGTTTAAATATGACAAAATTACATGTTGTTATAATGACTTCTAAACATATTCTTTTAATTTGTCATTTAAATCAAAATTCAGCAAAACAATTCAATTTTTTGGCTACTATGGATGACCTCAAACAAATTGTATAAAGACGTCGTTGGGTAATTACGAAACAAAGTTGTCACATGGAATGTTAGAGTTACATCTAGTGTCAAATTGATTGAGATGTAACGGAGTGACATCTAATGCTAGTGAGTTCGATCTGTCAGTTGCTTACACACATTTTACAGTATCAGAGAGTTTAAAAGAATCATTTTAACCTTTTTAGAAGCTGAAAGATAATAGGTACGTAATCCAAACAGAAAATCACATAAAGAATTGTCTAATTCGATTTAATGTTGCTGGTGGCAGTAGTGGCTGATTCATATTAAGGGTTATTTAGCATTGCTGGAAAATCAGGTAGTTATAAAACGAGAATGTCTCATGGAACTCATTCAGTTTGGCGATAAAAGTGATGGTAACGACGGATTTTCTTTTATTTATGAAACCTTCTGTGTTAACTCGTTATTTTCATGCAAAGTTACAAAAATAATTTATTTCATTAAAAACACTCTAAATATTAAATAATGTTAAATAATATTTGACATAATCGTTTATATTTCAGGGGCACTACGTCCAATCGCAAAATGTCTTTCATAATTTAACCATAAAATATATACATAAATTTTACCAATTTTATAAATTATTGGTAGTGTAAAAAGTGCAGTTCAATTTCATTGAGATGCTGTTGTATCGCTGCTCGTGGTTATAGCTGCTGTATAATTATTAACTAGATTGTCGCGTGATAAAGATATGTGCCTACGAAAATTTTATTGGATGGATCCATCCAATTGATACATTGCGACTCCGTCATACTGATGTTCTTTCAATGTAAAGATTTCACTCATACCTGCAGAACTAAAATTTCACTAACTTAAGGTTTTGTTGGTATTATAAGAAATTACAAACAATTACAATATCATGGAGATGAATATTCAAGAAATTAAGTTGCTGATGGTGATGTTAATTTTAAAAGTATACTTTTACACCTCATTCTATAAATAATCTATGAAAGGATACACCCGTTTTGTCAGGTCTTTTTTGTTGGCTAGCCTATAGTGCTAAGGAGAGAAATTAAATTATTAAATACCTACTACAGCGCTTCTTCAGTTTTCATTGGCGGGGTGGTGTCTTTCATTACGTGGTTGTTTAGTGTTTTTTCACCTACTGTAGACCGGCAGGGGCATACTTTAGCTAATTAATTGTACACATTTTAATAGTGGTGCTATAAAAATATTCAATGTGGTAGTTTAATCCACACTAATTCGTGAAATATATCTATAGTTAAGAAATAACTACCGCTGGTGGTTAATGTGGAAATGTTTAAGGATAAATCCAACAAAGTTTTAGTTAACTGTTAACTTGTGCTTTTTAAGCAAAAATATCGTACATATTATTTTTTGTTAAAAATGCTGCTAAAGTATGAAATGACGTATGCACATTCAATAATATTTATTTTTCGAAAGACGCGTCATATTTACCCATTTACAAATTTTTCTTTTTTTTTGTCAATTTCCACTTTTTATTTTTCCCATATTTTACATTCCAATATTTCCATATTTTTATTAATAATAATGATTTTACTAGGGCTAGTTCAATTTGTTCAATTTCTAGTAACCAACGTAAGTTGATGATTTATATACCACAATACCGACCAAAACGTTGCCACAGTCCATTCTCGATGGAATAAGTCTCTTAAATTAATAACACAGTAAGTATCATAACTATGCAGCATAGCAAAATTAAACCGGAATTTAGCACAATCGTGCGATGTTTCATTGATTTGAGGAAGTAAGTTTTGTCGATAGCATTATTTATGAAGTGTGTTGGTGATCATGAAACTGCATCACTGACATGTTTGATAATATTAAGAAGAATTTTATTTTGTAGCCTGTAGAACAAACAAAAATTCGACAATATTATCAATACTAATACTGTTGTGTGCCCGATAAAAAAAATATTGTTTTTCGGAAACTATACTTGAATATCGGCTTATCGTTGAGAGGTGTAGGGTTTTTTAGCTAAAAATAAATAAAAATTATTTAAAAAAAATAAATCTTTTTTTACCTTCTTACTATTTTCCTGTCAGCATTTTATGTTTTTTTTGTTATATTTTATTTTTTTGTGCTATCTTTTTAGAACTCTTTTTATTTTTTCCATATTTTATTTTTTTGCATTATGTGTCTTTTTTACTCATTTTTTGTTTTTTTAATTTTTGTACATGAATACGATCAACGGTTGTTTTAATCAAGGACTGGCAATCGAATTCCTTCCTATACATGATAATTGTAAAATTAGTTCATCACCAAGTAATCAAGCTCAGTACACACATGTCACGGAGACTGTAAAGAAGTAAGGTGCTGTTATGGAGCTGATTTGTTGAAGTTATAACTGTAACTTATAATCGAGTTTACAGTTAATATATGCTGAAGTGGAACAAATATGCGACTGTAATTGCACAATCTCAGAACCATATTACTTAATAAATATACGTAACTAGTTCATATTATTTTAAATTCAAAACGATCCTGGCAACGCATAGCATAATTATATTGTAATGACGTATTGGCGCGCGCTATCCGGTCATGACCAAATGAAACTGTAACAAGTGATGTCATCAACTTTTTTCTATCGTTATTCTTAATATCGGTGGTTGTAGTGTTGATGCAGAAACGATGTATGGTATCTTTCCTCACATGAAAATGTACAACTGCTATGAGTTTTGACAGGTACATTGTTACATATTACATTAATCTACTTTCCGTTATAATTAAAATATTGACAAACGTTTTAAGTAAAATCACCAATTAAATTGTTTGGTGTTGGCAACCTCACTTTTCCTATTAATTTGTTTATTTTATATGATCCAAAATAGAATTTATTACTATCTTTCTAATATTCAGACTATGAGACCATGATCTAACCGCGGAAACGATTTTTGCTCACTTATAAAAAAAAGTTTTTCCACTTCCGATACCAGCTTAGTTATCGCTTGATGAGCTTACATCTAAAAGCAAAAAATATTTTTGCCTGATATTTTTTGATAACAGACCCTGAGGTATCTATTAAGTGCGCGTTCCTAATGTTTAGGAGAATTTGAAACTATTTTGCTTTTTTGTTTCTTCCACCACGTATTTTTGTTCAAAATGTTTATAAGCTGTAACTAAAAGAAAGTTTTTCATATTTTTTGGTATTTTGACCGTAATTCAGAACGTACGAAAGGAATTAATAAACACCGCGGACAAAAAATGCATTTGAATCAATTTGAATCCTTTTGAATCGTCCAAAGTAAGAAAGTTTTGACTTGACTCTTTCACTAATCAGTCCTCCAGTTCCAGTTTCTGTATTTCATTTGATATTGCGTGTAAAGCATCTGCTTTTGTATGTGTGGAATAGCTCAAGTTTTTAACGCATTTCTCTGGAAATGAAAACAAGTGTTTCCACAAGGGATGACTTTACATTTAATACGGATAGTTTCATATTGTTTTTTGAAAATAGTGTGCAAATCTTTACTTACTTTTCGCTTGTGATTAAATTTAAATTTGAGAGCTTATGATGTTAATAAACACATTCCCTCTTTGCACAAGCTGATTTTCACTGTTGAAATAGATGTATATTTGCAACAAGTATTATTTCTTATTTCAGGTTTTGAAATATGAACAAAATTCTTGTTTTTGAAAGTAACTCTAATGTGAAGTAGTGAAAAAAGAACTTTCATCAATGGGCTCAACATTGCACATCTGGGTTAGTATCGCCCTATACGGAAACTGCGGAAAAATTTTGAACTTCTCACGAACTTAAACCTCAATCAAGGTGAAGAAGATGAAGATTATATTTTGGATGAAACTTCTATAACAAGGCACCTGTACCAACTGCGCCAGGCTACCTTAAAATTTGATTTCAAGTTTAAATAAATCAAACGTAGGTATTGGAATTTCGGCTGAAGGTGTTAGAGAAAAACCTTTTTCCTATTAATCCATCGTCTGCCAAATAATCGATGTATTTTTAATTTATTTCCCTATTTAGTGTGTGGATATTTCAACATACAAACAATTTTGCACAGTCGTTACAACTTTTGAAGAAAAACGAATAAATTTAGAGTTAACAGATACTGCGTTTCTCCGGCACAATGGCGTCTATAACAAGATCAAATTCTATGCAAGGTGATAATATATTTTGTGATCAATTTTGTTCTAAAACTTCTAACCCGAAATATCTGATATTCTGACAAAAAATGTTTTTATAACAAATATGTGTAAAGTTTCAGAAATGTGTAGCTACTTAATTTATAAATAACATGTTTTAGTCCCAAGAGAATCGAGACGGTTTGTATGCGTTTGTAAACTTCAATTTATATGTGCGTACAAATCTTTGCACATTGGCGCACAAACAAAAGAATTAGTACAGGAATTACACGCCAAGCGTTTCACTTAATATTAAAACACGCAACATACGTTTTGACAGTATTACACTAGAATTTATTACGCGCGAAATATATTTTCTGTAGCTAAGTGTACACTAATTGCTTCCCATTTAATTTCTGGGCATTGGTTTATTTTTGGTTTTAGTCAGTCTATTTACAACTAGCATGACTGATTGAAATGGAGGCATATGGCTTCTGGTAAATGCGTTTATTTATTTGACGTTCATTTCTGTACATCTGTAAGCTATATTGGAAACTAAGGCTCTTGTAACCGAAATCGCACCTATATAATCATAGTAGTACTAATTTTCGTCGAAAAAAAAATGTAAAAATATGCTCACGAAATACCCTTATACAGAACACAACCAACACATTATACAAACTGATCAAAAACAAACAATTGACTTAATCTCAATACTATCATAACCGTTGCATACAATTAAAGCGACAGAAACGTCACTAAGTCATGCTCAATATCATAACGAACAGCACCAGCAGTTTGTTTGTTTGTCTATTTTCTACGTTTTCTTTTTGTATATAAACAGCTTGTTGGCCATCCGAATGCGCCCAGCGAAGCGCTAGTTTGAAATCGACATGCCCACACAACTTTAAGTCACGGGTTGATTTTTATTACCAGAACGTTTTGCAGTTATACGCATAAATACGTTGTACTTTTTACTCCACAATCTATATTCACTGCGCACAAAGTTGTTTATTACTTCATTGTATGCAGCAACTGGCGTCAGCGTCCTTTTTTTGCTACAGTGTTGTAATGATGTACTCATAATTTTTGACTAGGCTTGTGCTACATACTTAAAAAGAGAAATGTTTTCTGAGCCAGTTCTATGTTTAAAAATAGCAGGAGCGCTTTGTTCTTCGACGTCATGTAAAGCGGACTGGCAAGTTAATTGTAATTGTATTACTGCATTTTATTAGTTTAATTGGCCTAGTCTCTGACTAAAAACATGTTAAACCTGAAATATCATCTAGGAAAATGATTAAACTGTCCAGAATATTTATGCACTTACATACAGCGCCAATTCGCAATTGAATTTTCTCAATACGTACCCTCACTGTCAATAACTGCAACACGCCACCAAATGCACGTCCTTCCAACGATATCCAACAATTCAGTCGATATATTTATCATAGCAAGCATAACCATGTGCCGTTCCACTTATTGCTAAGACGCCACCGACTGTGCATAATAAAAATTAACGGAAGGAATTGAACTGTTTCAATCTAAACATTTACCATGACAGAGAAAACCGTGTATGTAATGTGGGCGTACTACTGGTGCTACTGATGGTCCTGAGTGGTTCCTTAGATAGTTTTGCAGCTGCATCTAGATTTCATTTGAAAATATTTCATTAGGCCGTGTTATATTAAGCAAATATCACACATCGATATAAAGGTTTATTAACAACATGTCCAACAAAATCAAATGTGTTTAACAACTGTTAATTTAAAAGCCAAATCTAAATACTTACTTTGCCATGCCTAAATCATTGCCGTATATTGCATATCTACCGCAATATTTCAATTCAAAATATTAAAAGGACAGCTTGTCATAATTCATAATAAAAATAATCAACCATTTTGATATTATGTATAAAAGAAACAGCGCAAGCGTGCCGAGCATGATAATAATGCAGCGTTTTATAATTTTTGGGAAGATCGTACCGTAACATATGTAAACATTGATTTAACTTTGTTTACATTTAGGTTTATTATAACGACATCAACCATTTCGTAGCGTTAAAAACAGTAACAACGGAAAAATGTCCTTTTACAGTTTATAAAATTCTTCTCTAAAATATACACCTTGTATTTTATAAGAATAGTGCTTTTTGGTTTCAGCCTTGATGTTAACTCTGGAAAAATACTATCTTAATTGTTCTTAACATATTCTTAGCATGGCTATGGCCTAAAGATATATAATGCTTTAGTATAGGATTAGCCAAATTGCTGTGGAATAATTCACTGAATCACACATTGAATAGGATACCAAACAAAACCATACAACATAAATTTTCAGAACTCACAATCCAACCTCGGCTCTTTGTCTCATTTTTATAACTGGACGGCAGAAAAAAGAGAAAAAGCCCTGGAATCGAGATTTCTCACAGTCTCTATTACTCTATATTTATACCAGTTGAAACTATATAAGGTTGTCTCTGGAGTGTTAAAAACAATAGCAACAGAAAATTACTTTCTACAGATTATATAAATTCTTCTTTAGGACGTACTCGCTGTTTTTATAAGAATAGTCTGTTTTCGTTTCAGCCTCCATGTTCTTATATAATGTTTTAATCAAATAAAGGCTGCTATATCTTTCTATAGCTAATGGAAAATTAATAGCAACAGAAAATTACATTTTACAGTTTATATAAATTCTTCTTTAGGATGTAATTGCTGTTTTTATAAGAATAGTGTGTTTTCGTTTCAGCCCCATGTTCTTATATAATATTTTAATAAAATAAAGGCTGCTATAACTTGCTATAGCTAATGGAAAATTAATAGCAACAGAAAATTACATTTTACAGTTTATATAAATTCTTCTTTAGGATGTACTTACTGTTTTTGTAAGAATAGTGTGTTTTCGTTTTAGCTTCCATGTTCTTATATAATATTTTAATAAAATAAAGGCTGCTATAACTTGCTATGGCTAATGGAAAATTAATAGCAACAGAAAATTACATTTTACAGTTTATATAAATTCTTCTTTAGGATGTACTCGCTGTTTTTATAAGAATAGTGTGTTTTCGTTTTAGTCTCCATGTTCTTATATAATGTTTTAATAAAATATAGGCTGCTATAACTTGCTATAGCTAATGGAAAATAATAGCAACAGAAAATTACATTTTACAGTTTATATAAATTCTTCTTAAGGATGTACTTGCTGTTTTTGTAAGAATAGTGTGTTTTCGTTTGAGCCTCCATGTTCTTACATAATATTTTAATAAAATAAAGGCTGCTATAACATGCTATAGCTAATGGAAAATTAATAGCAACAGAAAATTACATTTTACAGTTTATATAAATTCTTCTTTAGGATGTACTTGCTGTTTTTATAAGAATAGTGTGTTTTCGTTTCAGCCCCATGTTCTTATAAAATATTTTAATAAAATAAAGGCTGCTATAACTTGCTATAGCTAATGGAAAATTAATAGCAACAGAAAATTACATTTTACAGTTTATATAAATTCTTCTTTAGGATGTACTTGCTGTTTTTGTAAGAATAGTGTGTTTTCGTTTCAGCCTCCATGTTCTTATATAATATTTTAATAAAATAAAGGCTGCTATAACTTGCTATAGCTAATGGAAAATTAATAGCAACAGAAAATTACTTTTTGCAGTTTATATAAATTCTTCTTTAGGATGTACTTGCTGTTTTTCTAAGAATAGTGTGTTTTCGTTTTAGTCTCCATGTTCTTATATAATGTTTTAATAAAATAAAGGCTGCTATAACTTGCTATAGCTAATGGAAAATTAAAAGCAACAGAAAATTACCTTTTACAGTTTATATAAATTCTTCTTTAGGATGTACTTGCTGTTTTATAAGAATAGTGTGTTTTCGTTTTAATCTCCATGTTCTTATATAATGTTTTAATAAAATAAAGGCTGCTATAACTTGCTATAGCTAATGGAAAATTAATAGCAACAGAAAATTACTTTTAACAGTTTATATAAATTCTTTTTTAGGATGTACTCGCTGTTTTTATAAAAATAGTGTGTTTTCGTTTCGGCCTCCATGTTCTTATGTAATGTTTTAATAAAATAAAGGCTGCTATAACTTGCTATAGCTAATGGAAAATTAAAAGCAACAGAAAATTACCTTTTACAGTTTATATAAATTCTTCTTTAGGATGTACTTGCCGCTTTTATAACAATAGTGTGTTTTCGTTTTAGTCTCCATGTTCTTATATAATGTTTTAATAAAATAAAGGCTGCTATAACTTGCTATAGCTAATGGAAAATTATTAGCAACAGAAAATTACTTTTTACAGTTTATATAAATTCTTTTTTAGGATGTACTCGCTGTTTTTATAAAAATAGTGTGTTTTCGTTTCGGCCTCCATGTTCTTATGTAATGTTTTAATAAAATAAAGGCTGCTATAACTTGCTATAGCTAATGGAAAATTAAAAGCAACAGAAAATTACCTTTTACAGTTTATATAAATTCTTCTTTAGGATGTACTTGCCGCTTTTATAACAATAGTGTGTTTTCGTTTTAGTCTCCATGTTCTTATATAATGTTTTAATAAAATAAAGGCTGCTATAACTTGCTATAGCTAATGGAAAATTAATAGCAACAGAAAATTACTTTTTACAGTTTATATAAATTCTTTTTTAGGATGTACTCGCTGTTTTTATAAGAATAGTGTGTTTTCATTTCGGCCTCCATATTCTTATATAATGTTTCAATAAAATAAAGGCTGCTATAACTTGCTATAGCTGATGGAAAATTAAAAGCAACAGAAAATTACCTTTTACAGTTTATATAAATTCTTCTTTAGGAAGTACTTGCTGTTTTTATAAGAATAATGTATTTTCGCTTTAGTCTCCATGTTCTGATATAATGTTTTAATAAAGTAAAGGCTGCTACAACTTGCTATAACTAATGGAAAATTAATAGCAACAGAAAATTACTTTTTACAGTTGATATAAATTCTTCTTTAGGATGCACTTGCTGTTTTTATACGAATAGTGTGTTTTCGTTTTAGTCTCCATGTTCTTATATAATTTTTTAATAAAATAAAGGCTGCTATAACTTGATATAAGTAATGGAAAATTGAAAGCAACAGAAAATTACCTTTTACAGTTTATATAAATTCTTCTTTAGGATGTACTTGCTGCTTTTTTAAGAATAGTGTGTTTTCGTTTTAGTCTCCATGTTCTTATATAATGTTTTAATAAAATAAAGGCTCCTATAACTTGCTATAACTAATGGAAAATTAATAGCAACAGAAAATTACTTCTTACAGTTTATATAAATTCTTTTTTAGGATGTACTCGCTGTTTTTATAAGAATAGTGTGTTTTCGGTTCGGCCTCCATGTTCTTATGTAATGTTTTAATAAAATAAAGGCTGCTATAACTTGCTATAGCTAATGGAAAATTAATAGCAACAGAAAATTACTTTTTACAGTTTATATAAATTCGTTTTTAGGATGTACTCGCTGTTTTTATAAGAATAGTGTGTTTTCGCTTCGGCCTCCATATTCTTATATAATGTTTTAATAAAATAAAGGCTGCTATAACTTGCTATAGCTGATGGAAAATTTAAAGCAACAGAAAATTACCTTTTACAGTTTATATAAATTCTTCTTTAGGATGTACTTGCTGTTTTTATAAGAATAGTGTATTTTCGTTTTAGTCTCCATGTTCTTATATAATGTTTTAATAAAATAAAGGCTGTTATAACTTGCTATAGCTAACGGAAAATTAATAGCAACAGAAAATTACTTTTTACATTTTATATAAATTCTTTTTTAGGATGTACTCGCTGTTTTTATAAGAATAGTGTGTTTTCGTTTCGGCCTCCATGTTCTTATATAATGTTTTAATAAAATAAAGGCTGCTATAACTTGCTATAGCTAATGGAAAATTAACAGCAACAGAAAATTACTTTTTACAGTTTATATAAATTCTTCTTTAGGATGTACTTGCTTTTTTATAAGAATAGTGTGTTTTCGTTTTAGTCTCCATGTTCTTATATAATGTTTTAATAAAATAAAGGCTGCTATAACTTGCTATAGCTAATGGAAAATTAATAACAACAGAAAATTACTTTTTACAGTTTATATAAATTCTTCTTTAGGATGTACTTGCTGTTTTTATAAGAATAGTGTGTTTTCGTTTTAGTCTCCATTTTCTTATAAAATTTTTTAATAAAATAAAGGCTGCTATAACTTGCTATAGCTAATGGAAAATTAATAGCAACAGAAAATTACTTTTTACAGTTTATATAAATTCTTCTTTAGGATGTACTCGCTGTTTTTATAAGAATAATGTATTTTCGTTTTAGTCTCCATGTTCTGATATAATGTTTTAATAAAATAAAGGCTGCTATAACTTGCTATAACTAATGGAAAATTAATAGCAACAGAAAATTACTTTTTACAGTTGATATAAATTCTTCTTTAGGATGCACTTGCTGTTTTTATACGAATAGTGTGCTTTCGTTTTAGTCTCCATGTTCTTATATAATTTTTTAATAAAATAAAGGCTGCTATAACTTGCTATAAGTAATGGAAAATTGAAAGCAACAGAAAATTACTTTTTACAGTTTATATAAATTCTTCTTTAGGATGTACTTGCTGCTTTTTTAAGAATAGTGTGTTCTCGTTTTAGTCTCCATGTTCTTATATAATGTTTTAATAAAATAAAGGCTGCTATAACTTGCTATAACTAATGGAAAATTAATAGCAACAGAAAATTACTTTTTACAGTTTATATAAATTCTTTTTTAGGATGTACTCGCTGCTTTTATAAGAATAGTGTGTTTTCGGTTCGGCCTCCATGTTCTTATGTAATGTTTTAATAAAATAAAGGCTGCTATAACTTGCTATAGCTAATGAAAAATTAATAGCAACAGAAAATTACTTTTTACAGTTTATATAAATTCTTTTTTAGGATGTACTCGCTGTTTTTATAAGAATAGTGTGGTTTCGCTTCGGCCTCCATATTCTTATATAATGTTTTAATAAAATAAAGGCTGCTATAACTTGCTATAGCTGATGGAAAATTAAAAGCAACAGAAAATTACCTTTTACAGTTTATATAAATTCTTCTTTAGGATGTACTTGCTGTTTTTATAAGAATAGTGTATTTTCGTTTTAGTCTCCATGTTCTTATATAATGTTTTAATAAAATAAAGGCTGCTATAACTTGCTATAGCTAATGGAAAATTAATAGCAACAGAAAATTACTTTTTACATTTTATATAAATTCTTTTTTAGGATGTACTCGCTGTTTTTATAAGAATAGTGTGTTTTCGTTTCGGCCTCCATGTTCTTATATAATGTTTTAATAAATCAAAGGCTGCTATAACTTGCTATAGCTAATGAAAAATTAACAGCAACAGAAAATTATTTTTTACAGTTTATATAAATTCTACTTTAGGATGTACTTGCTGTTTTATAAGAATAGTGTGTTTTCGTTTTAATCTCCATGTTCTTATATAATGTTTAAATAAAATAAAGGCTGCTATAACTTGCTATAGCTAATGGAAAATTAATAGCAACAGAAAATTACTTTTTACAGTTTATATGAATTCTTTTTTAGGATGTACTCGCTGTTTTTATAAAAATAGTGTGTTTTCGTTTCGGCCTCCATGTTCTTATGTAATGTTTTAATAAAATAAAGGCTGCTATAACTTGCTATAGCTAATGGAAAATTAATAGCAAAAGAAAATTACTTTTTACAGTTTATATAAACTCTGTTTTAGGATGTACTTGCTGTTTTATAAGAATAGTGTGTTTTCGTTTTAGTCTCCATGTTCTTAAATAATGTTTTAAGAAAATAAAGGCTGTTATAACTTGCTATAGCTAATGGAAAATTAATAGCAACAGAAAATTACTTTTTACAGTTTATATAAATTCTTCTTTAGGATGTACTTGCTGTTTTTATAAGAATAGTGTGTTTTCGTTTTAGTCTCCATGTTCTTATATAATGTTTTAATAAAATAAAGGCTGCTATAACTTGCTATAGCTAATGGAAAATTAATAGCAACAGAAAATTATTTTTACAGTTTATATAAATTCTTTTTTAGGATGTACTGGCTGTTTTTAAAAGAATAGTGTGTTTTCGTTTCGGCCTCCATATTCTTATACAATGTTTTAATAAAATAAAGGCTGCTATAACTTGCTATAGCTAATGGAAAATTAATAGCAACAGAAAATTACTTTTTACAGTTTATATAAATTCTTTTTTAGGATGTACTCGCTGTTTTTATAAGAATAGTGTGTTTTCGTTTCGGCCTCCATGTTCTTATATAATGTTTCAATAAAATAAAGGCTGCTATAACTTGCTATAGCTGATGGAATAATAAAAGCAACAGAAAATTACCTTTTGCAGTTTATATAAATTCTTCTTTAGGATGTAGTTGCTGTTTTTATAAGAATAGTGTGTTTTCGTTTCAGTCTCAATGTTCTTATATAATGTTTTAATAAAATAAAGGCTGCCATAACTTGCTATAGCTAATGGAAAATTCTGCTCCATAACGGCTCATTGCTTTGGACAGAAAAATGTTCAGTTTGTTGACATGCAATAAAAAGGTAAATCTCTGATCAGTTTTGTGCATCAAACAAATGTTTATATTTTGAACAAACAATCAGACATCGACATATTATTACGATGTTCTGAAAATCTGACAAATTGAGTTGATTCTTACTAAAAAGCGCTTAAAAGAAATATTGTCCGGTTAAAGACACCACAAGAAATTTAAGGGAAAATTTAGCTCCGAATGTTAAGACGGTTAAAAAACTGGTATTTACCTAAATTCATTTCTCTACCAGATAATCCAAACAACACCTGTTTTTCGTTCGCTTTCTCCGGAGGTGGTTTGCTAGCGTTTTTTGCTTCAATTACTAAACTTCGCTTCACGAATTGGAGGCGTATACAATTGTTTCATACATTTTTAATAAGTTTTCTTTGTGATGTTATATCATCGTACGTTTTTCTTTAAAAAAAAGGTTTTTCTAACTAACAACACTAATTTCGTTCGACAACAACAAATTACATTCATATTCGAATCCGATAGATTTCCTATGAAAGTAAGCAACCTCGGTCACATAATAAAAAATGGCAACATGGATCTCATGATAGTCATAAGAAAGTGACTCGTGATTTGCATGCCGTGGACTTACATAGTTCCTCACGCAAGGGAATTATTATATAACAATTATCATTTTTATTCTTGTTAATGGGAATTTGAAACTGTTTTAGCTTTTTGTTTTTACCCCAACGCATTTCCGTGCTAAATGTCTATAAGCAGTAAGTAAGAGAGTTGTTTATAAATTTTCTGTACAGTCGTGATGACTTACTATAACCTTTAAAGTTTGATTTCAAGATTAAATGAACATATTAACCGTAGGTATGTAATTTGTTTTTAATGAACATGTTTTAGTCCGATAAAAATTAAGATCAGTTGAAATATCTTGCACATCATATATTTGACGGGGAGTGATTTTTGCAAGCCATAGCTTCATAAATAAGTGACATCGCAGTTATTTGCACAGAAGTCATTTTTTCCAAGGTTTGCATGGTTTTGTAAAATTTGCACCAATATAATATCATTGCGAGCCCATCTTCGCGCCTTTGCGTACAAACAACAATTTTAGTACAGAAATTATACGTTAACATATAAATAGAACGTGTTAAAATGTAATTTTTTTCCTAAGAAAAAGAACTGATTGCGGAAAGGTGTTTTAAGCGTCGATTTTTCCTTGCTATTTACTGGTAATCTAAGCGTGTATGAACAATATTGTGACGAAATGAGTTCATGCTATTGCACAAGAATTTCGAACGCGTAAAATAATTTTCTTCAATGTAATTACACTTAAGATATGGCGAATAAAAAGCTTGTCTAATACGACGCTTCTCCACAGAATAATGTTTTTGCGCTTATGTATACAATTTCTTATCAATAACTACCGCATCTATCAAGCTATCATCTAGGAATATGTAGGAAAAAGTAGCATGGTTAAAATCAATTAAAATCGTGTCCTGTATAATGGTCTGTTCTACTGCGCACCGAGCACAATTATTAACATAAAATTTTTCTTGGGGACAATGTATAGGCGAAAATAAATTGCTTTCCGTTTGATTTACTCGGTATTTGTTTATTTTTGGTTTAGTCAAACCTATTCACACCTAGCATAACTGATTAGTGTAAAGGTCTATGCTGGTTACCTTCACTTCACCAACAAGTTTAATCTCGATTTGTGAATCTGGTTCTGTTATATGCGTATTTTTATTTGTAATAGAAAACGCCACTATAATCACCATGTATGACGATACACTCACTAAATACACTTCAGAACACCACCAACACAAACTGATCAAACACAAACAACCGTTTTCATATAAAAAATATAACCGTGACATACAATTAAAGCGGATTAATTCATATCCGATATCACAACGAACAGCAGCACTTCCGAACCCGTTTACTCAATTTATACGACTTGCCCTAAACTGAGTTCACTTCTCGGTCCCCTATGTTGTTAATACCCGTTGTTTAAAAAACTTCCTCGCCGCTTCGACCGCGTAGATTTTCTGCATTCTAGGAACTATAAGAATGAAATAGTATCTAAATAAATCGCCGCTCGTATAATTGGTTGCACATAAGTACTTATGTTTTTTTCTCCGCAATCTATTTTTAGTCCTCTTATTATTTTATTGCATGTTGCAACTGGTGTTAGCGTCAAATAAAAATTGTTGACTAGGCTTATGAAATAAGAAATAAGATGATAAGATATTATCACGACACCACTTATGCACTTATGTACACCGCCACTTGCACAATCGAATTTTATCAATACTAACCCTCACAGTCAATTGGTCTAGCGCTAACGCGCCACAAAATCCACGTTATTCCATCTAACCGAAGAAATCCAACCGTTCCAGTGTATATACAATGGCAAACATAACCATGTGCAGATTCTCTTATTGCTAACACGCCACCGATAATGAGAGTTTTGATCATCTTTATATAAAACAACAACACAAAACAAGGTGTTGAACTATGTTCATATGCATCTACAGTTAATATAATTAAAAGTTAAACTAGTAATCAGACGCAAGGCCCACGGGACAGCATCTGAACAAAGAACAAAATATATTAGACTTTTATATTGGTCTCCAGTGTTTAGTTGTGGACGTAATTTATTTATATTTAGATGGTTTACTGATTTTGACTTTAATTTTAAAACATAGAAAGGAAATATTAATATGTGCATCGCAGCCATGTATTAACCAAACTAACTTGTTTCCTGTGTTAATTTTTTGTATGTCAAGAAATGCAATCGAGTTTGTTTTTTTATCTTATAACCAGTGTTTGTTCAATCAAATTTCCTTCGATTTCTCGTAACATATCATCCATGTATCTATCGACTGTACAATGTTACATTCATTCATTTCTTGCTATTCAACCAGCCATTGACTAACATGGGAACCGGAGCCATTGTATAACTATCTATTTGGTGGTATTACTACAAACAAATAATTCAGATCTTTATAAATGTTTCCTTGTCAACGGGAGATAATTTAAGTACAGTAATAGTAACAGTAAGTACAGCATATCCTCGCATAAAATATTCTCACAGGGCAAGACAAATATTTGAAGCATTTTGGCCCGTTCGAAAAAACAAAGCACTCCGATTTTGTCGTGTCTAACAATTCGATTCGCAAAAAAACGTCTCAATTAGGAAATAGGCGTGACGTCAAAATAATTAAATAATTAAATAATTAAAAGTCGCGTGCGCTCAAAAAAAAAAACTCAGAACAAAACCAACTCTTTCTTTTGGAGTGGGTTAGACCATGTTAGAAATATATTTATTTTATCTCGCCTAAAGTGCGTCAGTTCCGAAATGTGTTTTTTTTGTAAATATAAAACAAAGAATAATAAGTATTTACAGCCTAAACTAAATAACAACATTTGAATTTAAATTCATTCTACAATGAAAGTTGTTGAGAGTGACAATGGGTTGCAGCCTTTAGCAAATGAACTTAAAGGGTACAGCTAACACTCTTTCGGGGTCCAAGTATTGTACCTTGTCCACAATACTGTTTGATGTAAGAGTTGTGTACGGATCATCAGGGATCAATGACAGGAATTTATCCAGCTGATTTGTGAAGCAACTTATTTTTTTTTTTTTTTTTTTTTTTTTATTTCACATTATTTATTGTCGAAAATACAATAAAAATAGTCATATTTAAAAAAAAAAAAAAACTGACTAATTAAAATCGACTTCATGTAACTAACAAATATAAATTAAAAATAATAAATAAACTAAAAAGAATTTAACCTCAAAAGGTGATCTTATTTCTATATGTATCCTAAATTGTGAATATACAATCTACAAAGACGACACTGACAAGTTTAGCCTTTCCATTTTTTTAGACAACTTACAAATGTTGAAATGCATGGCGCTTCTTGAATAGATTTTGGTAGAGTTGCCCATAGCTGCGGTCCTCTGAAGGTTACAGTTTCCAAGCCATATTTTACAGTTTGTGCTCTACCTCGAAAAAACTCTGAATTAATACGATTCGAGTACCTATTTTTGTTAAGAATAAATACTTCGGACATAATATCAGGATTGGTATTATTTTTGACTTTATATAATTCTTTTAATAAAATAATCAAATTACGGTGATGTACACTAACAGTTCCAGTTTTATCCAATAGGTCTTGAAATGAAGAGCTATAATCATTAGTTATTACACGAAGGGCTCTACTATGGATTCTATTGATGGAATTGTTACTTGTAGTACATTGAGTGATTTGTCTGATATCTTTCGGCATTTGGTTGAATAAACGACATCCATTGGTTTGAAAGCTGGTAAATTTCAGGGATTGAATAGCTTTGGGGGCTTTTGAAGTTTTTGATTCTATATAACAGGAACGCCTTTTTCTGTTAGATGATTTTACCATTATGGGCACAGAAAGGTTGGGAACTAGATTTTCAAGAATTTTCTATACATATATAATACAGTATCGTTCTCTTCTACGTAGTATATGATAGTCCATATGATTCTTGGATTTAGGGATGACCAAGGATTTCCAAAGAGTAAGCATTGGCTGGGCTTCTCTGGTGCGGAAGGTCCGTAATATCCATCCAATTAGCTTTCTGACGGTTTCTGTTAGTGACAAGTTGTGTTCTGAAAAGGTCAAGTGATTATAACAGTGCAAGTCATTATAACACCTAGGTGTTTAACATGCAACTTTGATGTTTTGTGTTTCCAAAGTGGATAAGCTCAAACTTATGTGTGGATTTTGAGAATCTAGGCAGCTTCTGATTTGACCACCAATCTGTGTATCATCTGCAAAGCTTTGTAGGAATGATGTTGAGATATCTGAGTCTATATCTCCAATTAGTATTAGGAACAGTAGGGGCCATAACACTGATTTGCTTGGATTTAGTGCTATTAACTATAACAGTGTGGTGTCTGTTAGTGAGAAATGAATGGATCCATTTGACAATGTTACGACTGACTACCAGGTTGGCTAGTTTTGCTAAAGCAATCTGAAAGGCGACTTCGTCGAAGGCTTTTGCAAAGTCTAGATATATCACGTCAACAATGGATCATCTTCAATTAATCCAAGGATTTTGCCTTAATGTTCCAGAAGTTCACTAAGGCAAGATTTACCCTGTCTGAAACCATGTTGAGATGGATTGAATAGATTTCTTTCTTCGAGATAACAAGTAATACTCTTTTCTAAAACTTTTTCGAAAATCTTGATTAAATGCGAGGTCAAAGCAATTGGCCTATAGTTTGACGCTTGAGCTTGACTTCCATTTTTATCGATTGGAACAATGTTGGCTTGTTTCAATATGTCTGGAATTGTTCTTTCGTCCAGGCATTTTTTCCAGAATAATTTCAGGGGTAAACAGATCGGGGAAACACATTTTTCAGGAGAATTGATGGGAAGCTATCAGGACCGGCCGCTGCATTATTTGATAATTCAGAGATTGCTTCTGCAAGGTCATTTTCGTCAAAGACCAACTCACACATACCCACAGTGCATCTCTATAACAAGGTTTCAATATTGTCAGTCGGCGTTTTTGGTACGCTGAATACAGATCTAAATTGGGTTGAAAAAAGTTAAGCCATTTCTTTAGTTGATGATACTATTTTATTATTTGCACCATTCTGCAAGGGACCAATAGTAGATTTCACTTTGGAATATTTCTTAGCATAATTAAAGAAGTATTTTGAATTTTTTTTTATTGCTTTGGCAGCCTTAATTTCTTCGTACCTTTTTGACAACCTGTATGATTCAGCTAGAGCTTTTTCAATAGTGATCAGTTCGACACAAAATTTCTTTTTTCTAGATGGAGATGTTACCTTGAAGAGAATTTTGTTGATTCTTCTTCTTCTTCGCATTATATTTTTTCGTTCTCTTGGGATGAAATTTTTGATTGTTTTTGTAACTTTTTCAATGGAACATATTCCTTAACACTGTCATAACAGATATCATAAAACTTGGAAAGAATATCAACTGTTGATAATCCTTTAAATTCCCTATGCCAGTTTTGACCTGCTAGGCTTGCATTTACTGCATCCCAGTCGATATATTCGTTGAAAGAGTTCAATTTGGTATATCCTTCTCTTGATTTGTGAAGTGTTTTGTTAGGATTCTGATTGCTTATAGATAGAAGTTGTGTTGTTTTTGCCTCAAGTCGATAATGGCGTGATATTGAAAGTGCGGTAGGTATGCAGAAATAACTATGACACATATGGGTGTTGTTTGTAAGAATCAAGTCAAGTATATTACCATCTTTATGAGTAGAACTTTCAATAATTTGGGATAGGAACAGTTCATTTTGAAATTGAGACAACAAATTTGCCATTGTTTTTTCATCGACTGATGCTTCTTTCGTGCAAAGGGTTACCAATATTCCTTCGATTTTTTCGCGAGTTTTGAGAACCAGGGGGTTGTTTAGTTGCAAACTTCATAATTAATTAAACTAAATTCAAGAAATTATTTTATTCCCTGAATTAATTTAATTACTTTGATTTTTTACCTTAAATATGGCATATGTTAAGTGAAGAAAATGCATGCATTATTTTAATAAGCCATTGTTTAATAACAACTAACCTCCGTAATCTCAATCGCTAATTTCGCTCAGGAAACACACAATACAAATGGGACAGTTTACTGACTTTGTATTGACCTTTCGCACGTAATACACAAATCAAAACGGTTGATTCGTTGAAAATCCAATCCAAGATTTTCGCGGCCTGGACAGGTTTGCTTTTAGGTTTGTTGATTTATTTGACATTTTTGTCTTCTAAAAGCTTTTTATTTTGTAATATTTGTTTTTTGTTTCTTTTTACATGTTAATCTCTTAAAATAATACGGAGAGTGTGTCTGCGTGTCTGTGACAGGCAAAGTGGGTATCTTCATTTTTCTTAGATGTCGCCGGCCGACAAAGTTATGTCTCAAACGTTAAATTCTCTGACTTTACGGCGCGACGTCAATAACGCTACTTTAACGTCAATATCCTATGTTAAATTAGTGATGCCATTACAATGTACTTAAAACTTTGGGGCCAAATAACTTAGAAACGAGGTGGTGACGGCAATGTTTTTTCACCGCGTGAGTAACTAGGGATGACCTAGGACCAATTTCGGTAATTTTTTTAAACCTGGGTCCCCAAATCCGTTTCGGAATGGACGGGTTGATGACGTCATCACAAAACCTTCAAACCCTAATATCTCTGCAACTGTTTGTCAAAGTACATGATCCCATACATTTTCTTGATCATCGTTTCAAGATCTATACGATGAAGGCAACAGGTTTATAAAAGTCTAAAAAAAATTTGTGTGTATGTTTTTGCGGGCCATTGCTGACGTCAGCAAAACCCTTATATCTCATTAACTGCTCATCAAAAGCACATGATTATATACATTTTTTTATCAGCATGTTAAGCTCTACACAATAGAAGCAACGTGTAAACAAGGTCCTAATGTTTTTGGTGGATGGGTTGCTGACGTCATCAAAATTCAAATAACTTTTTTTTTAATTTTTATTTTGCCTCAGTGCATTTTTCCACGGGCTTTATCGACTAGTATAAGTAAATATATTATCACGTTTTTTTTAGTCAGTTAGCCATGTACAAATCTTAAACGTACCATTTTTAGGATTTTTGGCTAGGAACGAAGATTTTTAAGGACCATTCTACAGCCAGCTAGCTTGTTATTACTATTCAGTTTGGTATAAAAGCTTTTCATTCTAGCCAATATTATTTATTTTTATGATTAAGTTGTGTCAGTTGGGCAGATTTTTTTTATTAAAATGGTGTTACACCTATACTCATGCGCGACACGGTTTACCTGTACTAAGCGCTCAATCCAGTGATAACAAGGGGCTGTTTCCGAAAAGATTATATGGATGTGTCACATATTTGAACTTTCACCGGAAATATTCTCCGAAAAAAAAAAAAGGTTACCCAACTGTTTTTGCCATGACGGGGTAACAACGAATTGCAATCTGTGTTTTTATTTCAGGTTAAGTTGTGGAATGTTATTTTTTGAAAAATATATTACACAGGAAACACCATAAATTTGTGTGCAGTTCACTTGATTAACTACATACGATAAAGTTGTACTAAAGCCCTTTACTTGAATGTGTGGCACAGTTGATGGTTCTTATTTATCACTCTTTCGGGCATTTAAAGCCAGGTAACTCAGTTACTTGTGGCTTAACCTGGCTTTTCAACAGAGTTAATCCAGTATTTTGTAAACCAAAGGTGCAATACAGTTTTTTTGAAAAACATATTAAGCCTAAATGCATGCGCGACACGGTGTACCTGTACTAAGCGTTCAATTCAGTGTCACAATTTATTTGTTAACCTTAACTTAAACTTATTCCGTAAAATAAAATAATGTTAACCAATCGTAATTGTTATGAAGGGTAATAACTGTTTTGAAACTGTGTCTTTATTTCAGGCAAATGTGGGATAAAGTTGTTGTTTTTTAAACATATTATACTATAATATTGTGTACGCTTTACTATATTTACGACATGCTGCATACATGAACTAAAGCGCTCCAACTTTGGAGCATTTTTGCTGGATAGGGTAAAGGCTGGGTTTTTTATGTGCTTTAACTTAAACCGAAGTTGCAATAAAGTTTTTTAGAAAGGGGTATTATGCGTTCTCAGCCTGCTGTCATGATTAAGTTTTGAACATTCACGGAAAATTATTTAGAAAAATTAAATTTTTTTGCTAAGTTTTTTGTTTTGATTGGGTAACAACAAGTTGTAAACATTGTTTTTTTAGCTTTTAAGGTTGTGAGCGCTTCTCTGGATTTATGACATACTGCATACCTGTACTAAAGCCCTCCATCTGACCTTGTCGCACAGTTTACGGTTCTTATTAACCGCTTTTCAGGGTGTTAAACAACAGTTACTTCGCCGGGTCCCCCGGATAGTCTCTATAATAATAGCCGTATTCCCTCTGCCTGTCTGTTCAAAAGGGTTACCGATATTCCTTTGATCCTTCCGCGAGTTTTTAGAAACCAGGGGGTTGTTTAAGCGAAAATCTTATTATTGATAAAAATAAATTCCAAAAATATTTTTGTTTCCTTACATATTTTAATTAACTTAATTGATAAACCTCATCCCGTATAATAATACAGAGACTGTGTCTGTCCGTAACAGGCAAAGTGGATGTGTTCATTTTCCTTTGATGTTGCCGAAAAAAATCTTTGATGTTGCCGTAAAGTATATGTCTTCTTTGTCGTGAAAAGCTGCGAGTTTTTTGTGGTTTGTTAAATGAAGTTCTAGCAAAAAGTAACGGAAATTGTGTTTGCAAAAAAGATGGCTGTTCTTTTTAAGCATTTGTCTTCCTCTTGCCTTCAAAATAAATCCACAAAAACATTTGAAAAAGGGCATGGTATGTAAATGAAGTATAACAAGGTTTCAAAGGTTTGTTTATGTTTTTTTTAGTTTTGATGATATTATTGATGCGAGACATGTTTGTTAGCTAGCATCATAAAGCCAACCACACCAACAACAACCTAAGCTAGCTAGCTCGGAATTTATAAATATGTAGCCATGTTCTTTATACCTAGCTAAGTCTCCTGTTTATATTCAACTGACCAGATATTAGCTGCTGTAGCTAGCTTATGTTAGCTTCAGTTTTATGTTGCTTTTTACATGTAAGCTAGCTACCGTAGTTATCTTAGTGGTCTTTGCTAAGAATGTGACTGTAACTTAAATTTCACTTGACATTTTAAGCTTAAATTAACAAGCCACAACAACTTTTAAAAAGTATTTTTAATTTTAAAAGTATTTTCTGTATGTTGTTGTTATTCCTCTGTTTTTAGGTATTTATAGCTACCTTATAGTAGTCAAACTTCTCTTCTTTTTTGAACACGAATTATGATGTAACAAGCTAGCTACAAAATCTTTCTTAAACTTTTAGGATACTGTGACACATTTTTATGCCCATATAGAATAATTTTTTCACATTTCCTGTAAACTTTACAAGGAGACCACAATATGACAAGTGGAACAAATTTTATAGAATTTAAAGTGTGTGTGTTAAGTTATTTTTTATCGTTTTGTTTCTTCATCCTGTTAAACTTTTGTCAGCCTACATGTAAAATGCCAGGTTTTTTTACAGGGGTTTTTGACATTTGATTGGAAATTTATATACGTGGGTTTATACATGGGTTAAAAAAATTTGTCAGTTCATATTGTTCGTGTTTCAAAATGCTGTTTTTGAAATTTTGTGTAGTCTTTTTGGAAATAGACCACATGCAATATATATACTGAAAGAACAAATCTTTGTACAATCAGACTTCACTGTAAGCTGTTGTAAAGCTGATGACTTTATCGGTAAAAATAACAGCCATCGTTTAGTAATTAATCGTTTACTAATTAAGAAAAAATAAAGCGAGTTTGAAAGTTAAAAAGTATTTATTTGTTAAGCTTTTTGTACACTAAGTACATCTTCAGACTATATAAACAACTTTGTCTTTATATTTCGTATTATAAATTATTGTTTGGGAGAACTAACTGTATGTGATGTAATTTTTGCTGGAAGAAAATTCCATGGTTTCACGTTTTTGTTTTTCTTGAGAATTTTACAAAATTTTGTAGGGATAAATGTTTGCTGATGATAA
Organism: Hydractinia echinata; assembly: GCA_030067915.1. Taxonomy (NCBI): domain Eukaryota; kingdom Metazoa; phylum Cnidaria; class Hydrozoa; order Anthoathecata; family Hydractiniidae; genus Hydractinia; species Hydractinia echinata. The sequence continues at coordinate 179,264 of JASGCC010000313.1, read as the reverse complement.
AAAAATTATATACTTAATGTTCTGACTGAAACTGTTTTTGTTTTTTATATTTTGTAATCTAAACGCGAGGACTGTATGCACTGAAATCACTGATTTTTTTAAACTTTGATGTGTTTCATAACCTTTTTGTAGAAGATTAATGGGTAATGGTAATATACGACATGCTGAATGAACTTATTTTTGTTGATTTAGATGTGTTTCTCAAAAACCGATCTGTTTTACATTTTGTGTAAACGTTTGTTTACGAACCGTATACAATGTTTCCAAAATAATGATCTTTGTTGATTCAAGGTTATTCTTTGCTCATTGATTTTTTGACATTTAGGTTTAAAAATTGTTGGTAAAGGGCAGTACAGAACTAAAAAGGAAAATTTTTGTGTTCTTAACTGGTTGATTTTTACATTTTGTGTAAATTTTTGTGGGAGAGGATGGTATCCAACCGAAATGACTGATTTTTCTAGATTTAAATTTGATGTTTTCGAAACTATGGCTTTTTCATATTTTTGTATAAGCTTTTAAGGGAAAGACAATATTTAAAATGTGTAAAATAACTTATATTTGTTGATTTGTGCTAACTCTTGCAGGCCTCCTTTTTGACATTTCAGAATAAAATACTGAGGGTTTTCAACATAATCACTTATAAGATGTACATATTTGAGATGCGTTATTTCTGAGATTGTTATTATCCGTGTTGTGACTGTCGGTGTTGTAACTGTCGGTGTTCTTACTGTCGGTTTTGTGAGTATTGGTGTTGTAACTTTTTATCAACTATATTTTACACCTTGCAAGCTGTTCTTTTTTATTTTGTGTAAGATTTGTGTGGAGGATTTAATGCGATTTGACATTTGATGTAAGATTTTAAGAACATTTTGTTTTTTACATGCACTACTGACGTCAGCAAAACATCTAAAGCAACCTATTTTTCATTGTCCTTTTGCCTAAGTGGATTTTTCCACGGGCCTTATCGACTAGTTTTTAATAATAATTTACCCCCGTTACCTCAACCGCGGATTCCGCCCAAGAACCACAGAAAACAAATAGGACAGTTTTACTGACAGTTTTTCTGGCTTTATTTTGACGGCTCGCACGTACTATACCAATCAAAACGCCTGATTAATCCATGACCTTCACGGCCTGGACATGCCAACGAACATGCCAACGAACAACATGCCAACAACAACAACATGCAACAACAACATGCAACAACAACAACAACATACCAACGAACAACATACCAACAAACAACATGCCAACGAACAACGAACAACGAACGAACAACATGCCAACGAACAACATGCCAACAACATGCCAACGAACAACATGCCAACGAAGAAACTCTGTGTAACTGTACTAAGCGGTTACCCCAGTGTTAGCAACAGTGTTTTTTGTATGCGCATGTGCAACGCAGTTTACCTGTACTGAGGGCTCAGCCCACTGTGACAATTAATTTTTAAACTTTGTATTTTTCAAAAGGGGATTATCACTATACGCCTGTGCAACACGGTTTAACTGTACTAAGCACTCAGCCTGGTGTCACGATTAATTTTTTAACTTTCACAAATAAATAATATTGACCAATTGTTTTTGCTATGACGGGGTAACAACGGTTTGTAAACTTTATTTTTATTTCAGTTATCGTTGTGATTACGAAGCGAACTCCATAACCACAAGGCCACGCGCCATTTAATTAGAGCTTTCTACTTTAGTTGTAATTCCTTGAAGTGGCAAGGTTTTTGGGACCAATTTAACGTGTCAATGAATGAAAACGAAAATAAAACTGATGTGGTTTAATTATATAAGGAGATATTGATCACGAAAAGCGTTGTGGCCTATTGCAGGACATAGTCATAAGAAAGAGAAATAGTCTGGAGAATCGCGCGGCACTATTGTTTTGTCTGCAGAATATACCTCGTACCCAGTGCTTTGATGGCGCATTTAAGTGGTTAAGTACTGTAAACATAGAATTAACAAACATTTAAACAGAAATATTTTCAACATACCTGGCGAAAATTGCTCTATATACAGTTGCACAATTTCACGAAGGGCTAAATATAAAGGTTTATCTATTTTTAAAGTTCCTTCTGATGAGAATCACTTTGACAAGTCGTGGAGAGAAAAGTTGGTTGCTGTTGTGAAGAGAGATAGAAAAGTGCTCCAAGGGATATGATTCAAAAAAAGCAAATATATATTTGCAAAAAAACACTTCAGCGACGATCAAATGATTCGTAATCACTCTAGCTGAACCACACTTGTTCCTGGTGCTATCCCTACAATAAACCTTTCTATCAAAAATTTTTTTTTTAACATCTACATCTTCTAAGCCTCGTCAATCAGCAAAATCAATTTTGCAGAAAAAAATTAAACCAGTGGAAAATGTTATTACTGATCGGTACAAGTCATTTACAGATTTTATTTCTAAATCTCAGTTTTTTGGCTATTGGAGTTATTAGTCAATTGGAGTTTTACTTCTACAAGTGATTGTTCTTCTTTTGTCTGTCATGATGCTATCCACTCAGTTCCAATGTATGAGATTTATGTTGTTAATAATCTTGTTTTTACTGTTAGTGTTTTATTATGGACTGCTGCTAAACACGACATTTATTCTCAATCACTAAAACTCATTACAATCACAAATTTAACAAGATTAATTACGGATTTGAAATTATGCCCAGGTTTGACAGACCACTTTGCTAGTAGCTGTCTTGAGCACTGTGTTCCAAAAATATATTACTAGTGCACTTCTTCATCAAAGCAAGTGATATCGATTTCCAAATTGCATAGTTCTTATTCCACCCTCTTCTGAAAAATGATTGAAATGTGTTAGGTCTGAGTCAAAAGAAAGCCTACATTTTAAAAGGAAATTTCACCCACAAAATTTAAAGCACCAATTTCTATGGCTACCGCAGATCAAATCATAAAAACCCTTCGAAATCACCGGTTGGAAAATAAAGAATTACAGCAAGAGTTACAGAAATCGCAAGATGAAATTTCCACATGCGCAGTTCCTGTCCAAAAAAGTCGATTTCATAAAAATTATGTCAACGGCTAATCGCAAGATACCACTATTCATGAACCGCAGAAATACTTATATTCATCCAAAACTGGTGTTCGCCATCACCCTATGATTATTCGTTACTGCCTTGGTTTAGCTTTGTGTTGACGATAAGAAAGACGGTGGTTTCTTGGTACTTCCTAGTAGACGTCTCTTGAGGGATTATATTTGTCCGAAGCAAGGCTTTAACAAAGATGTTATCGAGGAATTGTGTAATATGGTCTCAAAACGCAAACCACATGAGAAATACGCAATATTTTTAATGGATGAAATCAAAATTCAAGAAAGTCTTGTGTGGGATAAGCTGATCTGAATGTCTTAGTTTTTCTTGTGAGAAGCATTGTTATTCCTTTGAAATTTTAATTTGCAAATTTCGCTACTACCAACGTCACATCAATTCAATTGTTTCCACTCTTTTGGAAAGCGGTTGGCATAGTGAAGGAAAAATGTGATGTACCAGAAGTATGTGGAATGATGGAACTTATTTTACCTGGAAACATATCTCAAAGTTATTCCTTGATGACTTAGACCGTGAATTACATATTGTTCCCAAAATAACAAATGACCACATCAAACTCACACCATATTCAGTCATGAATGTACGTCTGGTAGCACAAGTGTTAAGCGAATTTGTCTTTAACTCTCTTCAATTGTATGGACCATCAGAAGCTAATGCAACTGCTAAATATTGTAACAAGTTTGACTAATTTTTTGATTGTCTCAACGCCAAAAGTACCAAAGAAGCAACAATTAAACGTGTCAGTGTCGGGTACACGTTGGTTATTCATCGCCAGCTGCAAGAGCTCCTGGGCCTACCCTACAATCCTGCCGATAAATTCTATAAGGCTGGCGACCATGATGCATACTACAGGACTGATGTCTATATTAGGCTACGTCTTATTTGCCCCCAGTTGGATGTAGACGACTGTCTGTTAAATGGTAAAAAGTCTAAAATTCTGGCCCTGCTTCCCACCAAGGAATTAAACGCTTGGGGGGATATGCTGACCTGGAGTTTTGATAATCCAATGTACATGCCTTTGAAGGGATCCACAGATCGTTTGGAGTTTATGCTGACAGACGAATTCCACCACGACAAAAACGTTTCGTTCACTGCGATAACCATGCAGCTATTGATAGAATAAAGATGAGCGATATCAGCAAACTATACCCTAGTTTGCCGAGTGCACCTGCACAAAGTGCCGATATACCCGAGGAAAGCCAAAAGTATAGGCTTGGGAAGATCGGGGATATTGAAAAGTACCTGCGGGATGAGATCAAGGAGAGGAACAGACTCGCAAAGAAGTTCAAGATGCATGGCACCTGGGTGAGGTATACGGACCATGGTCTGTTAGGTGTCAGCGTTATCACGTCAGGGCTTGGTATAAGAGCTATGGCCTCCGGCCTAGGGGTACCATTGGCTATTGCAATGGGGGGGGTATTAGCATAGCAATGGGGATAGGGCAAGCCGGCCTGCGGAACGCCGGGAAGAGGTTGGGTGTGAAATCCAAAAAACATGAGACTATAAGGTTACTCGCGGAGACGAAGCTGAATTCCATTATTGATCTTATCTCAAAAGCAATTGAGAATGGAGCCATCAGCGACTATGAGTTCACCCTCATAGCACAGGAATATAAGAAGTATATGCTGCTAAAGGAACAGATACGTCAACGTGTTAGGCAGATCGTTAATGCCATTAATGAACAGGAGCGTGCTCAGCTAGTTGCAAAAGGCAGAGAGGAAGGGAGGCAAGAGGTACGGGATGAAATTTTAAAAAACGTTCGACCTGCGCAGTATGCAAGCGCTATGTAGACCCTCCACCTGAGTATAGGCCTTAATTTAAAATAAATTTCATAGGTCGCGTAGACCTATGAAATGTATGGTTTTTTCTAATCCTCGCCCAGCAGTGATTCTTTTTTGAAGTCCTTATACCGACATTCCACAACATGTATTTGGGGGTAGTAGGTTTTACCTTGCACATACACCGATGATGGTGCCAGGATGGCGCTGACCTGGCATGGCCCATCATAGGGTACTGGCATATCGTGGAATTTAGTAGTGATCGCATCCCTGTAGTATTTGAGCTTGGCATTCACGTAACGGTCCTCTTTGACCGGCTCCGTCGTCAATTGCTCAGAAATCAACTCTTCGATTTTTATTCCATATTTGGCGATACTTCGCAACCCAGTCGGGGTACTCTTCAAAATCAAGACTCATCGCTGGTACAGCATTGGCATTGTACCGAGTCACTCCATTCGGGGACCAGATTTTAGGTGTCTTTACCCTGAGTGCTACCACGAGGTCTCGTGTATGGTACCCTATGACGTACCGTTGATCCCTGCCTCCATTGGCAGGGATAGCATCCGATACTGTCAGACAATTCGCGTTGATATCGTTGATGTCTGTAAACGTAGCGGCAAAGTTGTAGAAAATTTTAGGGTTTATAATTTCTTCTTCAAATTGTAGCATCTTGTTTATTGTAAATTCAAACGACTTCAGAGAATTGCATGTCATTGTACATACGCAGCCACCCACGTTATATATGATATGGTCCTGATAGCACTGCCAGCACAACATTTTACCATTTATCATGAGCCTTCGTCCGCATCTACACCTATCATATTCATCCAGCATACGTTCACAGTCCTTACATTGTTCTTCATTCATTTAGTTCTAGGTCATCAATACGATCCTCCAGGTCCTTAATCCTCCATTCATTCTCCTTTGCCTTGTCAGATTCTTTTACTAATGCCAGGGCCATAAGGGGCAGAGAGATACCAACACCAGCTATAAAGGTCATGACTACTGCGCCTCCAAATATATCAAATTTTCCCTAACAGTTAATGCACATTTATTATAGTAGTATTTTGATTTCATCCTATAACCCTGAAGGGTTGTAAGATAACTTATGAATTTCACCTACATATTGAACCTTTCATGCTACACCTATCATATTCATCCAGCATACGTTCACAGTCCTTACATTGTTCTTCATTCATTTAGTTCTAGGTCATCAATACGATCCTCCAGGTCCTTAATCCTCCATTCATTCTCCTTTTCCTTGTCAGATTCTTTTACTAATGCCAGGGCCATAAGGGGCAGAGAGATACCAACACCAGCTATAAAGGTCATGACTACTGCGCCTCCAAATATATCAAATTTTCCCTAACAGTTAATGCACATTTATTATAGTAGTATTTTGATTTCATCCTATAACCCTGAAGGGTTGTAAGATAACTTATGAATTTCACCTACATATTGAACCTTTCATGCTCTAACATATGGGCCTTCTACTCAAGGGCTTTGCTGCACATGTCCTGTGTCTTGAAACGGTCCGGCACATATTTGAGTGCAGGGGGATACTTTTCAACATATTTGTTACACATGTCTTGCGTCTTGATATGATCCGGTATATATTTGAGCACCGGCCCGTACTTTTCGGCAGCCTTGTTACACATGCCTCGCGTCTTGAGCCGGCCCGGTATATATTTGAGCACCGGCTCGTACTATTCAGCGGCAAAGTTGCACATGTCTCGCGTCTTGATATGATCCGGCACATACCCGAGCGCAAGGGGATTCTTTTCAACAGCCTTGCTACACATGTCTTGCGCCTTGAACATCCCGGGGGCCTCGTCGGTAAATATATTGCACATGTCCTGCGTCTTAAGCCAGCTCATTTATATATACAGATTTTTTTCAAGTGGTGCCGGTGTTTACCAGGCAAGTAGGGGATGTTACTGCGCATGCGTTGATGATCAGTGGATTTTTGCTGATGATCAAAGGTATTTTGTGTAATGAAGCGTGACAAAAAGTTGTGACGTCACAAGTGAAATTGTGTATGATATTTTTTATGAGAGTTTGACCGTGTTTTTTGGAAAAGTGTGTGTATATTCCCTCCCTATACTAGCTAAAGCGAGTGCAGCAGAAAATCAACGTTTGTTACCGAAGTTGCGTTTTACACACTATCCACCTAACGGAGTAAACAAACGTCTGTCGAGTATATCATATTACAATGACTTTTGCTTTCTTTATACAATAAACAAGTTACATCTCGTCAAATATGTAAACGAGAAAATAAAATATTTAAAGAATTTTTTCGATATACCTTATCGGTGAAAAATCCGTCGGTGAAAAGTGACGAATTTTTGTCTCCGTGACAAATACTTTTAACCGAAGAAATTTTTCACCGACGGATTTTTAACCGATAAGGTATCTGTGCGATAACTACCACCTATTAAAAGCTCTTAGACATATCAGAACTAAACCAGCATGTCTGTTACTATAAGAAATTCAGTTACATTAAAGATATAATTCAAGCTGTCATTACAATTCGTGACGAGTAATGCCTGTCCGAAACTTTTGTTTTTAAACATTATTAATTTAATTCGAACAACACTCACACTTTTTTTCGATAACAAACAGTAATTAACAAATATCGTACCTTTTCTGATAACGCGACTGGAAGTCCTGATATAAAGAAGAGACAACAGGTTAAAGCAATTTTATCTTTATTTCTATTTTTTTATGAAGATATATTTATACATGAATTGTCGTTTCTGTATAATACATTAACTGCTTTCCAAACGAGTTCTGTTTCTAATAAATCAAGCATAAAACCTCTTAGAATAAATATTATTACTGGTAATAGCACTTATCTTTTAAAGAGTGGTGAAAAAAGTTATAAAGTTTATCTTATTGGGTTATTTCGCATTTTTATGCTACCATCCTACTTATTTGAGAGGTCACGCCATACTGATTTGCTGATCGCGCTCCTTCTCACTTCAATTTAATATATTTTCCATCATGTTACTATTTAAAGGAACAAGGAGTTGCCGAAATACTACCTTCAAAAAATAACAAGGATGTTCAATATTGAAAAAAAATCGTTTTTAGAGCATCTCTTTCCCTTTCTAATATGAAGCGGTTAATATGACTAAAACTCGAAATAAAGCCCAAGATCGTTGTTGTTGTTGTCGTTTAAAATTTGATTCTAAGAAGGGTTGGAGGGGACCTTCAACTTCAACAGTACCTTTTGCGTCATTTTTGTACTCTTTTAATGAAAATATTAAAGGACTAATTTGTCAACACAAAGCTTGAGTGAGACTTACCAGTATGAATTAAACTGTAAATGTATCTTTTTAGTAAACAGTTAAAAAAAATAAACATAAAAAGTTATTTAATTGTAACAATTCTTGGTGTGAAATATAAACAAGAATGTACACTCTCCTCTACGCTTATTAAAAAAGTGGGAATAAAACAAAAGTGCAGTCGATCCCTTTTACAGGCTGAGGGTCGGGTAGCACTTTTAGGCAGCACCAAACCTTGTCACCTTGACCCTAGGATGACTAGGAGTTGCCTTTACCCGAGGGCAACCATGGTCGTGCATTCTCGTCAGACGATTGTACACGAAATTTTTGATAACCGACCCCGATCACGGACCACAGTATAAGCATACAGCCTCACACTGGTAGATAAGTTCAGAACTTGTTGCATTGCTACTTGTGGCTAAGAATATCTCGAAATTGAAAGTCGAAGTTTAACTTTTTTTAAGGGGATTTCCTTAAACCGAATCTATCATTTCTATTATTTCATCTAAACTTCCTTATTTATATAATTTAAATGATATGAGGAATTTCCCAATCAAAGCAATAAAAATGATTTTTTTTAAACGTGAAAACAATTCTTTCATATGTTATACGAACAAAACAATTTTGTATTTACTAAGAAGTTCTTCCCTAACAATTTTTTTATTACTTTTGTGGGACTATATACATGCACACACTTTTTGTATAAACCAGAAAACTTCAGTAAGCTTCAATGTTCTGATTTTCTTTATGACTGCAATTTTGTGTCAAATTGGGGGTGGAGGCATGGAGGCTGACACATTGCTTATTAAATTCTTTTTGTCTTAAAATAGAAACTTCGTTTATATAGCACTTTATTTAAAAATAGATCATTGTGAAACGAGCTTATTTATGAATAAATGGTTAGACGAGTTTGTTTCACTTTTGTTTCCCCGGAGAGGAATTTATACTTGCTTTGCTATGTTAGGTGACAAAAGCCTTTTTTTCATTCCATCTACTGCAATTTGATTTGATGGACACTGAATAAAAACTGAGCCTAACGTTGTTCTTAAATTGTTCCTATTTTTTTATCCAATCCGAGCTTTATTGATATTACAAAGTGTGATTTAATATAAGAAGAGTGTATCTTTAATTACCTCATATACAACCTCTTTTTTTAGTCAGAAGTTTAAAAACTGATTGAAAACCTCACTAATTAAAAAATCTACTTAAGACACAAGAGTAAGTATAATGAATGAACACTATTGTGAGTAATAGATTAGTAATAAAAATAGTTTAAAAGTCAATAATGAATGATAGCACTAGGAAAAATAGTAAAAATTGGTCCAGCGCGAGAAACTGCGTAACTTCTTTTAAAAACGTCAGAAATATATACGCACTTGGAGTAACGTTAAAATGTGGTATCTAAAAGCCAGTTAACAATCAGCGTATTTGTCGATACAGCGCAAAATTCGTGGGCTCAATCTGCGAGCATAAAGCCGCTCAATTTGCGAGCGTAAAACCGCTCAATTTGCGAGCGGAAACCCACTCAATTTGCGAGCAAAAAACCACAAAAAAACATCTAGAAAACTTAACATTGCTGGGAAAAGGAAAGGAGAATAATCTCCAATACGGCATTCGATTCTGACGCAAAGTCAGATTAGTTCAACTTTTTTATCTTTGTTATAGCACAGCGAGTTAACGACAATTTCTGTTCATTGCACATGCGCAATGCAATAGAATTTGTGGCTTTTTGTCACTACAAAGGGATGAAAACCCTCGTAACTAGGGTTTTTTGTCTTTTTTATATAAGAAATTAAAGCCAGTGGTTTTATAAACTGTGCTGTGCTGAACTTTTAAACAAAGTTCCAGCGTTGTTCCGTTTTTTGAATTGATCACAGCGCGTAAAATGAAGTTATTTTTTTGCCACACACTAAACTGTAAGTCACAAGTAGCTTCGGAGTGTGGTGCATTCTAACACTGCTTCATGCTGTTTGTGTAAAATAATAACTAAGCAATCTATTATTTTACCAATTCTGATTTTTTTATTTAAAAAGTAAATGTTGGCATGCCACCAAAAAAATCAACGAAATATTAGGAATCTTAAAACCAGTAAAAAACCTAGTTTAAACAAACAAACGCGTCATTTCTATTTTGCTGAAGAGCTTCAAACTTGGTAGCATTGTTTTATGTACATGCACGTAATTTTTTGAATTTTAAAAGACGTAATTTACTGTATCTCAATGATGGCAACAAAATGCTTATTTTTTGGCTAGGGTCTGTTTTGTTTCAAAATAGAGTATAAAAACTGGGAATGATGTTGTCGAAGGTCATCAAGAAGAATGTGTTTCATAAAACATTTCGAAGTATGTATGCTTTCGGTTTTCAACTTCAGCGACCTACACGAAAGTCGAGCTAATGAAAAAGTTTATGATCTCTTAGGACAAAAACAACATTTTATATTATGTTAAATATATTATTGGGTATCCTATACCCCATTCACACCTAACAAAACTGATTTAAATCAAACTGGTTTTACTTAAACTGATTTTTATTAAAACTCATTTTTTACATGTACCATTCACACCTAAAGTTCAAAACACATTTGCCACCATCAAGAATAAAATTAAGTATGCTCAATATTCTGACTTAAAGCCTCTTTGAAAGGAGTAAAAAATATTCTCTGGTCAGAACCATGAATAAAGTTTATAAAGAATCTATCTGATAGCTAGGTTAGCTACACCATACATGGTTTTATAAAACCACATTAAAACGTGTTTTAAATTTACGTGTGAATGGGGTCTAATACCCCATTCACACGTAAATAACTTAACTGAAAATGACAGAAAGGTTTCCTACATATATTCGATATCCATAATTTATTCGATATTAACACTTACCTCGCTTTTAGCTCAAGTTTGCTTTAAGCTTCAAAATTTGAACTAGCTAGCTATCCTACAAATTTTTGCAGAGAAACATACAAGCTTATTGCACATAAATCCAGTCGAAGCAACACATTTCGTCGCCCCTTTGAGAAAAAACCTGAAAGCATGATCGGTAGATTAGAAGGGTATATAGTTCAAAAGACTCGATTTACGTCTTTAGTAACAATTCTCGTGTTTTTAAGATAAGTGTTGCAGATGATTACATCTTCAATTATTAGATTAATGACAAATAGGAAGGAGAACAAGGTGGTAAATCATGCACAAAAAAACATTTGTATGCCCGTTTTGTGAACTTAAACGAACAAACTTAAAAACACATGTAAGGATTGTTCATAACCTTGATGCAGAAAACGCAAGAGCAGTAAAAATCCAGACAGGGCAATTGCGACAACGCCAGTACAAAGAAGTCCGGGAAAAAAACGTACAAGAAAAGACAGGCTGCTCAAAAACTGTGGTGAGATTGGACAATCACTTGCGTCAGACACAAGATTATGGATCAAAAAGATTTTCGACAACTTTGGAGGTGTGCTGTTACAGTCAAACAGAGTCTGAATGCTCTCAAGAGAGCGACGAAAGTGAGGACGAGTATGAAGTGTTTATAAAGATGTTGAAACGAGATGGTGCAAAATATTTGAAGCGCTTGAAACCTGAAACGATTTATTCAGAAGACAGCAGTGACGAAGATTAGCTAGTCATGAGCGCATGAAAGAAGCGCATAAATATATATTGTAAGTTAAAATGGGCATTAAAGTAAAAGCTGCAAAAAGCTAAAGTCGGTTCTACCCTTTGCTTCCGTTCCTGCTCTCTCTTTTTTAGCACCAAATCAAGAACCGTTGTTGAAAATGAAGGTAAGCCTAAATGATTGTATGAAAATAATTACAGCTTATTATTCTGAAAAAAAGGTTAAATTCTTGGCGAATCAAAGTATCGCAATTATTGTCACAGGGAAGGAAGCATTGATTTAATCTTCGAATATCATGTTTCTGATTATTTTAAGAATGGAGGGGGAGGTGAAGCTTGGCTAAAATGGTCAAAAAATACAAGAATCGCCTGTCACAAGACTTCAGTGTATTTGATTCCTAAATAGGTGAATCATGATCAAAGTAAAGTGTACGAAGACTACAAAAGTTTTACAAGTGAAGTAGACGGGGAAGATGCTCCCAAAGAGTTTAAAGAGTTTAAAATGTCTTAGGAAACAACCTTTTGGCTTTAATTCCAAGTGTGACTGCTTTACTTTTACAGACCGCGTTATGTCAAATAAAGAGATAGATGGAGATGCCAACATACTCAACGGCTCTACAAAAGGTAGGACTTAGCACACCAATATCAATTCATTCCTAAACCTGAATTTTGAGATTAATAGATTTATTCACCAGGACAATTCTTTTTTTCACCTCGAAGTAATTGAAGTAATAGTGATTATAGTTTAATCTTCCCTATCGTGCTTAAGCAGTCGCTTCAATCTATTATGCAAAGTCAGCTGCTGAAATGGAAAGAAATGGAAAGAAAGATTTGATTCCTTCAAAGAAGAATCATCTTTATGCTTTTTTAGTTGGAGTGCTAAGCGCATGTCCTCTTCAATAGTGACAGCCCAACCTAATCCTTTTTCGGGTAAGGCTGTTGGCCACACCAAGGTGCGACCGCGTACTAGTGCTACGTTGGTCAGGAAATCTGCTGTAAGTAAAGTCTACGAGCACCAACCAGAGCTTGCACATGATTTAGCTAATTTAATGTGCCACTCAGAATTGACCACCAAACTTTCTCCAGGAAAAAAACAAGAAAGCAGGAAGTACAAGTGCTGCCCTGAGAGATATTCTACGTCACAAAGGTGATGAAAAGTATACCGAGACGGATGTTGATGATCTAATTAAAAAATGCTTTAAAGATAAAATTTCCAGGCCGGAAATAACAATGACAATTGTTAAGGAGAGGAAGAATATGCACCAAGTATTTACTGTGTTTACAGATCAGCAGTTGCGGCATAAAGTGCAATATTTTATAGCACAATGTTTTGAAAATGACAAAGAAACTTCCCGTAAATAATACTTATTTGAAACATCTGAAAGTGCGGGTACTAAGTCTTTGTCTAAAAAAGTTCACCTCAAAAACATATAAGAGCATTATTCAAAAGGGACAAGTGAATATGTTAATTAAAAAGTATGGAGAAGAAACGTTATGGAACAAGGTTCAGACTGACAGAGATTCCTACTAAGAAAGTAGTTCCTCTTCGAGTAATTTTTTTTTGCGGTTACTGTTAGATCATTATATTCTGACTGGTTAAGTCAGCATAATAAGTATTTTGATAAAATTTCTTTGGTATTAAGACAATTAATATTAGGTTTCTTATGTTCAGGTATCTACTGTTAGGTATTTATCTTAACAAGTAGTGAAGTCTCAGACCTTTTCCACATTCCATGATAATAAATATTTGATAATTAAACTAGCGTAAAAGCTTTGTTAGAAACTGTTTGGAAATATCTTTGCACAGCTTTTCAAAAATACGTGGACATGAAATGTGCTTTTAAACCTGTGTGCTTAAACCCAGTGGTGGTACATTTCGTGTATAACACTTTGTGTTTTTTGTTTTAGTTCTAAAAAGAATTCGTTTTAATTTGTACTTTACAAATAATCACTTTTAAAAATTTCGCGAAGATTTGTAAGGGGATGAAGGAGACCGGCAATCAATACCTTATGCGTAAATTTTTTTGCGGATATGTCCCAAAATGCTTCAATTTGCGTATGACTAAATTTTCCAGAAATTTGCGCAATCTATTTTTGCACCCTGCCTTTCCAATCAATATGGAAAGGCAGGGTGGGCAAGGCATGGGAGGCAAGGGCATAGTACGCAGGCACCATAAAAGGCATAGAAAGCGTAGGCAAAGGCACGACATATCCTTGCAAGGCAAGGGAACTCTTCCCTCTACGACTCAAAGATTACCTATTACCCTCAATATAGCTATATCATATGCTCATGATTACCTGGTTGTTGTTGGTGTTTTTCCTAGCCCTGTCCAGGATTTTAACCCGGATCTCTCATTTGCAACAGTGTCATAGCCATTAGACCAACAGGGCATAAATTGATATATAATTTTACAATTGCACATTATACCCAGAAGTTTACAGTAAAGTGTCATACTATGCGTTTGCTTATTACTATGCTTTTAAAGAACGTCCAAATTCAGTATTTTAATATGAAGAACGTCAAAATTCAGTATTTTAATATGAATGTATGGATCACACCCAAACAAATGTGGTCACATTTTACCGTCAACAGCCGGGAAATTTATTATAATTTGTTTCTGTGAGTACTCTAATCAATTAAGATTTCCTTCAAGAAATATCAATTTCAGTTTCTTTAGGAATTTTTTTATTTTCTTGAAAAATCGTAATTGGTTCTCAAAATTTTGGACTTAGAAGTTTCACTTATTATGCGAAATTATAACATTATCTCCCTGATGCTGAACAAATGGGAGGTAAGCTTTAACAGCCAACAAATGTCAGATCAAATCCCTAAAATTCAAATTCATTTCATAGCAGATCCAAAATTACAATCAAATCAACCAATGAGCACAAAGTCGACGCGGTCACATCTTACTCTCTTAAATAATTTAGGAATCAATTATATTTGTTTAAGTGAGTGAGGCTATTCGCGCTCAAACAAAAGGATATTGACCACGCGAGCAAAGAACAATATCGTAATTTTTTCCACTTAACTATTCTGATATCTTGGCTATAGTATGGTCCAAACATATATAACCAAAATGACGGATAATTTTTACCTCAAATCGTACTTTTTTCACCAAAGCGAAATTTAATTTGTTTCGGACGCAATATTCCATAGGGTGACAACACATTATATCAGAAAATACTTCAAAATGTTAAATTAAACTAGAATGGGATCCGTTATTTGGTTTTCTTATACGATTGTCTAGGGCAAACCCTAAATTAAAATGAATATCAATGTGGTCACATCTTACCCTTAACATTTTAAGTAGAATTTTTAGACGGGCCAATATCGACTAGATGTCATATCAAAAGCCTCCTGTAAATTATCATCTATTCTAAGATTTAAAGCTAAAATTCCGTAGTCAATTATCTTATGCGTGGTATATAAAGTTTTGTGCAGTAGCTGCAACGCTAAATATTAACAGTCAATGAGTTTTAATTTGTTTTTGTGATTTCCCGACTATTAATACTAATTTGACAGTGAGGACTGGGAAGGCAACGAGAGGGACAAGGCAAGGCAGGGATAGGCACAAGGCAAGGCCACAAAACTCTCCCCTTCTCATCATGTAGACAAATTAAGAGAATGTAAAGAGACGAATGTAATAATTAGAATTCTTTTATTCAACGTTAATAAAACACATTAATAAAGTCTAACGCAACCTCCACGATCTCTCCCAACTCATTGACCACCATGACCACTCGATCCACTACTAATGGGAAGCTACTTCCCCACATTGTGCACCCAACAACCAAACGACTCCTCGTCCATTGCACTATGGCGGAGCCGATACTCCAAAAATTGAGTTCACAATTTCACTAAAATAAAAATAATGGAAAGGTTAATGCAACGAATTACATAGAAAAGTATAGTATACCGAAGTTTTAAAGCCTAACACGAACTTTTAAAATATTGGAAAAGTAAAATCTTACTCAATTCTAAGCCAGGTGATGTTTTAGTTGGATCAGCACCCATCCATTCAACTCTTCCCCTGTTTGATCCAACGACCAAAAGACCTGTATCCCATTGATCCGGAATACTCAGTTATATGTTTTATGAAATCAGCATAAAGTGCGACTAAAAAATAGGAAATTTTCGATAATTTTTTTACTTATGAATACGATGAATAATCTCTATAATAATACGCCAGTTCCGTGTCTCTGTGACAGGCAAAGTTGATATGCTTATTTTTCTTTGATGTCGCCGAAAAAAAATCTTTGATGTTGCCGAAAAAATATGTCTTCTTTCTCGGGAAATGCCGCGAGTTTGCGTTTGTTTGCGTTTAAAAATCACGTGATCAAAATAAAAAATTTAATTGGATGAATCAAACCACGTGATCAAAATAAAGCAATTTTATTTGCTGAAAATTCCCCTGACGATGAAAACAAAGGTAAAAAGTTTGTTAAATGAAGTTCGTAGCACAAAGTAACGGAAGTTGTGTTTGTAAAAAAGATGGCTGTTCTTTTTAAGCGTTTGTCTACTCTTTCCTTCAAAATAAATCTTTACGAAAACATTTAAAAAGGGGCATGGTATATAAATGAAGTATAGAAAGGTTTCTGTAAGGATTGTTTATGTTTTTTTTAGTTTTGATGATATTATTGATGCGAGACACTTTTGTTAGCTAGCATCATAAAGCCAACCACATCAACAACAACTAGCTAGCTAGAAATTTATAAATATGTAGCCATGTTCTTTATACCTAGCTAAGTCCCAAGTTTATATTTAACTGACCACCTATTAGCTACTGTAGCTAGCTAATGTTAGCATCAAACTTTAGATTACCAGCAGTACCTAGCTAGCTAAACCTCTGAGTTTTATGTTGCTTTTTACATGTTAGCTATAGCTACCGTAGTTATCTTAGTGGTCTTTGCTAGGAATGTGGCTGTAACTTATTTAACTTGACCTTTTAAGCTTAAATTAGAAGATATAACAAGCCACAAAACCTTTTAAAAAGGGCTCTTTTTATGCAAATAATGTATTTTTCACACTTTGTGTAACTACACTTAAATCGGTTGCATGCAATATGACAAAACCATTTTATTTAACATGTAGTAATTCTGGTAGCTTAAGTGTGATGATTTGTGTTGTTCTAGATGTTCTGACTCCAATCTTTTTGTTTATGACATTTCGTGTTATTTAAGAAAAGTTTATATAAACTTTTTTGAGGGAGTACTGTATACATGGTAACACCGAAGAAACTTGTGCTTTTTTTAATTCTTATTTGACAGAGGTTTTTGACATTATGGGGAAAATTTACGTAGCTTTTTCACATTTTTTGATTTTGTTGCAGCATTTACATGGGTTTTTTGATTATTTATTTTTAAATTTCATTTTTTTAGGGAAGGTGGTGGAAGGATTTATATTTTTTACATTTAGGGTAAAAAATGTACAGGAAAGGCTGGGTGACTATCCATTTATATACATAGTGTATATAATATATACAAACTTTTGTGTTTTTTTTAAAAAAAAATTATGTTAACTTTTGTGGCAAAAGGATCGTGCAATTTACCGAAAGAACTAATTTTTGTAGAATTTGACTTTACACCTTGCAAGCCATTCCTGTTTTTACATCAAAATGAGAAATTCAACTGACATTATATATACAAAAAGTAAAATTCTCACAAAATCCAGCAAACGTTAATAAACCCTGAAAATTTTAGGCATTTTCCTGATTCTTTTTTTGGTTTGCGAAGTTTTTTTTCTGCAAAAATTTCTAAAAATTAAGTACAGAAATTACTTATTTTTAAATGTAAATTTAATTTCTTCCAATTTATGGTTTTGATATTTTCATGTAAGAGTTTGTGGGCAAAAACATAAATCAACATGCTAAAAAAATTGATGTTTGTTGATTTAGAATTACTAAACACAACCGTTTTTTACATTTAGTGTAAACTTTTGTGCATATGGCAATATTCAATACACCAAAATAGCTACTTTGTTGATTTTGGTTTTATACTCTTTGTAAGCTATTTTTTTCTTCTTCTTGACATTTTGGATCAACTTATTGTTGTAGAAGGCATATACAATATGCATGTAAAAAAATAGAATTTTGCAAATTTCTGTTTACCACTCAATTTTCACATTTTATATAAATTCTTTGGGACAGGACGGTATGAAATAGACCAAAATACCTGATCTTAGTTGTTTTTAATTTACAGGCTGTTCCTGGTGAAACTTTAAGGTGAACATTTTGTGCAAGACAATGGTTTGACATATATATAACTGATAGAACTGATTTTTGTTGTTTTAGATGTTATAACTGAAACTTTTTTAACATATTTTTGTTATTTTGCGAGGTCGTCCATACACAGACGAAGAATTAAATTTTGGAAGCTGTGTTTTCTATATTTTGTATAAATTCTTACCGGGGAGGACTCTGCAACGTACCGAAATGACTAATCCTTCCCTATTAAAATTTGATGCGTTCCAAATAGCAGTTTTTTGAAATTTTGGGTAGGATTTAATGGGTAAAGGACAACATGCAAAATGTCAAAAAATACTGAATTTTGTTGAATCAGAAGCACTCCCTACAACCATTCTTTTATTTACAATTTGTGAAGCTTTTGTGGGAATAGAGTGTATGCAATATCATCGGAATTTGTTGCAACCTGTTTGTTTTTTTGCATTTTGGATTAAAATGTTGTTTTAGAGGGTATATATATGCAATAGATATATATACCAAAATAATTAAATTTTGCAAACTGTGATTTTGTCGTTAACCTCTCATCTTTTATATTTGATTCAACTTTTGTGGAAGACCGTGGGTATGCAATGGACCAAAATAAGAGAATTTAGTATTATAAAGTTGGTGCAAAATTGATATAAAATGAACTGTTAAATTGATCGTTGTTGGTGTTTTAAGAGGACTCATTATGACTCAAACTTTCTTTTTCATTTCTAACTTGACTGACTAACCAAAAAAAAATTTGCTAATTGGTTTCACACTATACAGGCCGTTATTGCAATCCATTTTTACACCTAAATAAAAATTTCTGGCAGAGGCACAATTTAGTGTTTATTTGTCACATTTTGTGTCAACTTTTGACAGGGTTTGTAATAAACTAACTTTAATATATACATTGACAAAGATTTGTGTTTGACATTGATCAGCTTTTTTGTATAGTACATTATGAGTGATTTAAATTTTATGGGTGAGATGTAGTTTGAAATGCTTTGGTAAACTTCTTTCCTAATAGTTTTTGCATTGTCAAGGGTCAGGGCAAATAATTTTAGTAGATTTAGATTTGAAATGTGACATTATACAGCATTTTTTTGACATCTTTATTTTTTTGGTCATTTATATAATAATGCAGATTGTAAGATTCACACTGCTGTATTGTTTGTTTTTTGATGGACGTGCATCTGTTACATGAATTAATTGAGAAATCAGTGGATTTTTCCACGGGAAATAACTATCTGTATAATAATACGCCAGTTCCGTGTCTCTGTAACAGGCAAAGCAGACGTGTTGTTTTTTCTAAAGAAACAGCCGCGGTAACATGTCACTTTTGCCAAACTTTTATTTTTATTCTGTCTTTTGTGTGCTTTTTCAAATTGATTTAAAATTTTTGTTTTAAAAAGTTGTATTGTTCTCATAAAAACCTTTGTGTAATAATGTAAATTTTATTACACAAAAGTCACGAGTAATTGATTTTTATTATTCCTTTAAGCACGTGTCTATTGTCTACTGTTATATGAAAAACATATTGATTTTATTTATTACCGCTTGAATGGAATTAGCAACAAAACAATGAATTTTATGGTTAATTTCGCTGGTTTTTTCTTCGGCAGGGGCGTAGCCAGCGTCAGTCAGGCTCTGCGATCGACTGACCTACTTTTTTCATCCCAACACGTCGTTTTTTTCACCGCCTCCGCCAACACATGGATGAGCGCACCGATTATGCATCGGCACAAATCTTTTCCCGGGCGGCGCACACAAGCTTCGCGCCTTCGCACGTCGTTTTTGCAGGATTTAGCAGTATCCACTTTGTTTTGCAGGCTGAGGTGTTGAATCTCTACTTTGTTTCGCAGATAGTTTTTTCGCAGGATTACATGCGAAATTTATGCCCATGTAAAGTCATGTGTCTTCCATTTATGGTCATTTTGGACGCATCCTATTGGCTAATAACTTTCGCAGATAGGGTAAAAATTCGCTCCTTATAAGGCTATATGAAAATACGCGATAAAATTAAAAATGAAATCAAGGTCAGTGAAGTTGCGAAGGTGAAGAAATCATGATGGTGTTATCAAACGTGAAGTCGTATTTAGCTTCAGGAAATTTGAACGACCTTCAAAAAGTTTCAAGTTCTTTGAGAACTACGCTGGATAATAAATTGAGAGATCCCGATTTCTCAGTTTTATTAGATGAAGGCGCTGTGAAACGAAACGAAGAAGCTGAAAGTTTCATCCCAAAGGATCATCTGCTAGCCATCAGCTGTAAAGATAATTCTATTCGGGCTCTCAGGTTAGTTTATAATTGCTATAATCCTTTGACAATACATTGTTTAAACAATGCAGTGATTAAGTTCGTGTCATTCGACACACGGAATCACTTAACAATAATGGTGTAATTGTAAAGTAAACTTATTTTGTATGTTGTGGTTTATGAGAGCTTTATTTTAACTTCAGGTCAGTGACAGACGGTGATTGTTTATACACCAGTGCTTCTCTGGCTGTTTCAGGTACGAATGATTTAATAGATGAGCTTAGAGCTTTAACTTGCATAGAGCTTTTCGAAAATTCTCTATTCTACTCAAACCATCCAATTTTTGTATCTTTATGTCAATCTTCAGATTTGTTTTCCTGTGTAGAAAGTACATTAAAGTTTTCAGTTAGCCATTCCTCTGTAGACACAGGTCTTTCGGCAGCAGATCTTGTACAGAAGGAAGCTATTCTTATGTGCAGTAAAAACATATGGTCATCTTTTATCTGTATACTTGCCCTTACCAGTGTATTAAAAAGAAATATTTCAACTTTATATCCTGATTGTGGTCAGCTACGATTCAAGACGCTTTTCAATCAGAATATTTTTCCTCGTCTGCCTTCAAATAAAAATTTACAGCCTGTTTCAATTTTATTTTGCAATAATGGCAAACATTCTGGGCAATTTAAACCCAATCATTTTGTCCCTTTAGTTTCCATTAAATTGAGTAAAGCTACGTTAAAGCGTCCTGCTCAATATTTTCAAGCTAGGTTGCCATACTTTATGAAGACAGAGAGCAAAATAAAAAGAACTGAAAACGTATGTGTCTCATCACCAAATTTTTCCTCTTCATTAGGCCAAACAACATTAGTTAATCAATGTGGTACTTCTGGCACTAATGAGGAGACTTCTTCCATTTGAAAAAAGCCAACCTTTAACTTTAAAAACTTTTTTGTCAAAGGAAATGCTAAGTTAAAACCTATTACACCTGAAAAAGTTTTTTCTGCAAAACCTTTATTAAATTCTTTCCCCCCAGGTTATATTGATGGTATTGGAAAATATGATGTAGGCACTTATTACAAGCAAGCTCCACACCTTAGTGATCATGATATAGTCACATATGTTGATAACGTAACAAAACATGATCAAGGATTCACTTTTCCTAGGGACAAACTTAATAGGCGATTTCGATATGTTTGGTTTGCTCAATTTCCGTGGCTAGCATATTCTAATCACATGGATGCTGCGTTTTGTCTGCCTTGCACATTATTGCATCAAAAAATAAATTTAAAATCTGCATTAGCTACTAATCTTATTTCAAAGGGGCAGAACTACTGGAATGACAGTGTTTCGGTCTATAAAAAACATGAAAAAAGTGCTCTTCATAAGGACACCTCTTCTATTTTGACTTCTTTAAGGACTAACCAGTCAGGTACAACCAAAAAAATTAATGAACTGGTATCTACTATGTATTCCAAAAAGGTAGAAGCCAACAGAATTTTTTTAGCAGCTATTATTGATACAGTTATTCTTTGTGGCCGCCTATGCATTTCCCTGAGAGGACACAGAGACAACTTAAAAGATTTTCCTGAAGTTGGTGGCTATGCTCCTTATTCTGTTGGCAATTTTCTTGACCTTTTAAATTATAGAGTAAGAGGGGGTGATATAGCTTTAGGTAATCATTTAAAAGCCTGTTCAAAAAATGCAACTTACTTATCACCACAAACACAGAATGAAATTATTTCATGTTGTGGTGATTATATAACAGACAAAATAATATCTGCAGTTAAACAAGCTAAATTTTTTTCAATAATTAGTGACGAAGCTTGCGACACATCTACCAAGGAACAAATGTCAGTAGTACTTCGTTTTGTAGACCAACATTGTAACTTGCGAGAGGAATTCATAAGGTTTGTTCATTGTAGTGAAGGGCTCTCAGGTTTGTCTCTTTCAAAGGTCATTTTAAAAACCTTGAATGAACTTTCTCTTGACATACAGAATTGTCGAGGTCAATGTTATGATGGTGCTGGGAATGTAGCTGGTAAAATTAATGGTTGTCAGGCTCATATTTTAAAGCAAAACAGATTAGCTTTATACACACACTGTTCTTCTCATCGCCTAAATTTAGTTGTCTGTAATTCGTGCTCTGTACATTATGTCCGCAACATGATGGATCAAATCAAACAGATAACATATTTTTTCAAATTTTCTGAAAGTAGATTGAAACTTTTACGAAAGAATGTTGCTGACTTTACTAACAATCCTAATTATGCCCATATTATTGATGTTTGTAACACTAGGTGGGTGGAACGTATTATTGGCATGAGTGTTTTTAATGATTTATTTGAAGGCATTTTAGCTACTTTTGATCAGATGGCCCTTAACCCTAATAGGGTAATTAATGCTGATACTGTATCCAAAGCAGTCAGTCATAGAAATGCATTGGAAAAAATTGACTTTGTTATTGCCATGGTCATTACTAGACAGGTATTTAACATGACAATGGAAGTAACAAAACTATTACAGAGTAAGACTAATGACATGTTTAAAACTGTAATGTTAATTAATTCTTTAAAAGATAGGTTTTCTTGCATTAGAGACAATATTGACACCTATCATGAAAAGTGGTTTTTACTTGCAGAGGAATTAGCTCAAAAAGTAAACATAACAGTTAGTGTTCCTCGAACTGCTAAAAGACAAGTAAACAGGCCAAATTATACTTATTCTGATGTTTCAGATTACTTTAAAAAGGCCATAACTATCCCTCTTATTGACCATGTGATTTCTGAGCTAAACGATCGATTTGATCATTCTGTGACTGCATGTCATGGTCTAGTGATCATACCATCCAAACTTTTACATCTCCTTGCATATGAAAAAGAACACTCTTCTAAATTGCCATGGAAAAATCAATTTGACACATTTGTAAATTTCTATTTTAACGACTTTCCCAACCCTTTAACTATTTCAAATGAGCTAGAGGTGTGGGTAACCTTTTGGCAAAATATGGAAAAAGAAAATCCTGAATCCATTCCAAACTCCATTGAAGCTACTCTTAAAGCTTTCCCTCGTGCAGATGGAGTCTTTAGCAACATAGAGGTGGCCCTTAGAATTTTAGCCACTATTCCCATGACTTCATGCGAGTGTGAAAGATCCTTTTCTGCAATGAGGAGACTAAAAAACTATTGCAGATCAACAATGACAGAAGAAAGGTTTAATGGTCTTGCTCTACTCCATGTTCATTTGGGTGTTCAAATAAATAAAGAAGATATAATTAATAGGTTTTCCGCCAAGGGACCACGCAGGTTAGATTTTGTCTAATCATTTTCTTTTTTCAACTTTTTCGATTAACTTCCATCTCAATCTTTATTAAGATGTATTATAAGTAAGGTATGTATATATAAAAAATTTAAATAAATAAGCAACTTACCCCCACTTCTAGCCTAATATTAAGTAAATACCCCATTTCTAGCCTAATATTAAGTAAACACCCCTTTTTCCATTTTACTGTCATTTTGACCGGTGGATATACATGTATATTTATGTATCTGATTTGATTGATTCACTCATTCATGGTTTGGGTATGAAACTCTGATCCTTGCCATGTTTTTATTCTTTCATTCATGTCAGATTCAATTTGTCCATGGTTCCATTTCATTATATTTTTGAAATTTTTATTAATAGTTATGAAGAAAGAAGATTTTGATTTGGTTATATTTTTAATAACCTCCAATCTGCAAAAAACATTATTTTGGTGCTGAATATGAAGAAAGAAGAATGAAGATTTTAGTTATTGCATTAATAACTTTCAATCTATAAAAAACATTATGATGGTGTTATGCTGTCTTATTGCTGGTTTGATTACAACCTTGCTAATAAATATTGTAATGTATTTTATGTTGTCATTTATTCCCCCGTTTTGATCAATTGTTCAGAATACTTAACGTGTATCGTGTATCTCAGAGAGTCGGTTTTATGGCGTTTTAGTGCTTAAAGGGCGTAAAAAGGCGTTGGCTTCCAGGGCTCCGCCCTGGACCCGTTGGGGGGCTCACAACGCTCCCCAAACCCCCAGTTGCTTAATATCGCACCTTCGGTGCGATGTTGACCCTGCGGGTCAATGCTTCGACTAAGGTTAATTTTTTTCTGGCTACGCCCCTGTTCGGTATCTATAGTGGATTTTTCCACGGGACTCAATACTAGTAACGTAATAATACTCTAAGCCTCATTGTGCTTTTCACGTATGTCAGACTGACCATGGCTGAAGTGAAGGTGAATAACTTTACCCAACAGAAATATTGTTGGTCTATTGCAATTAAAAAGACGTAAAAAAAAATTAAAAAATGCAAGACAGTCGCTTGGGGTAAGATATTGCAAACTGTTGACCGATTTTATGCTTCTGAATTTAAATATTCAAAATATTTACACTTTCGAAGGAACCTTTAAATCTGCAAAATTATACGTTTTCTTGATTTAATTAGTTAGCGATTTTTACGTACATTTTCTGCTCGATAGTTTTTAAACCATTTGAAGTATATTTCTCATTTAAAAAATATTACCACTTATCTGTTCAGTCATTGTCATTAAATAATATAGATATTATGATATAGATGTCATGAACAAGCGAGTTTATTCTAGGCTACGTTTCGACAGCTACAGCTGTCATCGACGGGCAATGATCGTAATCATCTTTGGCTATTTATTATTTGAAGAGATAATTAGAGGATCGAAATCAACTAATCAGATCACAGCAATTAAAGTAATTAACTTTTTCACGGACCCAGATGGAAGCAATAGATTGATTAAAATCTTTCCTTTTTTTCTAAAAGTTCGCTTTATGTTACGTTTCTTTTTCTAAAAGTTCGTTTTTTTGTTACGTTTGTCCCGAACCATTTCGCACTTTTTCTAAATATTCGCTTTCCGAAGTGCAGGTAACCAAATTTCTGGAAGTTGATAGGAAATACTATTGATGTGAGTATTTCTGTCTATACTATTTATGGTTTCTTTCACTTTTCTTGCTGTCCAACCAGATTCTCGGTCTATGATCTTTTTATTGTCCCAGTCAATAACATGATCATTCTTCCAGCTATCGTCCGCAATCTCATTTTTGTCTATATCTGCGTTGCGCACGGCTCTTTTGTGCTCTTGTGCACGTTGTTTGAACGTTCGTTTCGTTTCACCGACATAAACAGCATCACAATCCTTACACGGGAAGATAATGTTACATTGACTCTCTAGACATATTTTGTCTTTCGGATGCGACAGTACACTACGTAGCGTGTTTTTGGATTGAAACACTGGCTTTATTTTATTATCTTTCAATGCCCGACGAAGTATGTTACTTGTCTCTGGTATATACGGCATACACACAGTAGCTACTGGTTCATTTTCTGCATCCTCTCCGTCACTCTTCTCATCAGTTCTGTTCCTAATTTTCCTCTCAACCTTTTTAATGGTTTGTCTCGAGTATCCATTTGCAAGTAAGGCGTTGTTTATATGAGATAACTCTTTATTTCAGTCATTCTCTCCACTGACTACATTGACTGCTCTGTCCAGTAATAAGGACACTACACTTTCTTTGCAGGACATTTGGTGATTAGATGTGTAGTTGAGATATTGATCAGTATGAGTGGGTTTGCGGCATACTGATACTGCTAAGTTACCACCGTTGCGAAACACTAGAGTGTCTAAGAAAGGAAGCGTATCGTTCTTCTCGTGTTCAATTGTAAATTGAATCTTCGGGTTCAAATTATTGATATGTTCATGAAATGCGTGTTGATGTGCTCTTTTAATTATTAAAAAGACGTCATCCACAAACCTTTTGCAAACTCTTGGAGCGTGATCTGCAGTTGTTAAGGCTGTAGTCTGATCAGCCTGCATATATATTTCAGCTACCACAGAGTTTTTACAGTGATCACTCTTTGTGTAATTGCTAAGAATGGAAGCTAGATATTTCGATAAATTATACAAAGGCGATCCTGTACACGACACGATTGGCCGTATAGGAATTCCAGGAATTCCTGTTTTCTTATGCCATGATATTATAGCCTTTTCTTTATAATTCATGATTAACTATGTCGCTGCGAAAGTTATAAATCTTGCAGAAATTAGCAAAATAATTTAACAACCATAGATGAGAAAGTTCAGCCTTAGTATAGCCCCAAGGTTTAAGAATAAGCTCAATCGACTCAGTTTGATCGATTCACAATGTTTGATGTTGTTAACGTCGCGATTTTGAAAAGACCCTCCTTTTCTTAGTAAACATTTAATTTGCTTCACGAAACTTGTGACGCGCTTGGTGGCCAAGGACAAAACCTAGATGGTTCTTGTTTGGTACTGTTAAGTACGGCCTTAATTCATATTTTCTTTGAAACACGCACTTTTTATGACAACATTGTCCACACGAGTTACAGCGGCTCTACGGCAGGGGGTTATTTTCCCTTTAGGCTTAAGGTTTGTACTAAAGTAAAAAGAAGATCCAAATTATTTACAGGGCTTTCTGTCTCTTCTTATTGACGATTGAAAACGAAACTAGAGGAACACTGCAAATGAGATTGAAATCTGATTTTAGAACATAATTAGTAACATCTTGTCAAACGGTAGTTATCAACCTCATTCCCAGCGCCTGTTGTCTCTTTTCTATAACCGGGACGGCAAGACGATGTTAGAAAAAGATACAAGATGCCCTGGGGACGAGGTTGGGTAGTTATAGTAACAGATGATGACGCTTCTATGGAACTCGTATTGTGACTCATATTGTGCATAAAAATACTCGGTCAAAGTGCTCGTTCATAAGATATCCTGTTAACACAAACAATCTATAACAGCTGTCTCTAATCACTAGTTGTCACAACTGTGTCATTTAAAAAACATTTGTCGGAAAGTTAATTACCGCGACGTGAAGTTCCTCTTGAATTATGGTAACAGTATAAATAAATTAGTACTATTGGAAACTCACCGCGATAAGATATTGTGAGAACGTAATTAAGACAATGAGTAGTAGAAATGCCATCGTAACGCAGGCGACGTATTTATAATTCTAGTGTCTTCTTTCTAACATTTTAAAATTTGGAGGTTTTTTCACGGCTTATTGTTGTTGCTTTTTTTTATAAAGGTTCTCTTAACTCGCAGCCATGCAAGCACGAAGTCATTTGGTTCATGCTACATCTTGGAGGGAAGTGTAACTTTCCTCCACCTAAATCAACCTTGTCCCCGAATTGTTAAGCGCTTTAAAAGATTAGCGTTCTTAATTGAAAAGTAGGAAACATGTATTGCTGAAATTAATCTCACTAATTAAAACCTTCATGAGAATTAGTTATGGCGAGTTCCCGATATGAAAGTGATTATTATCTTCTTTCGTTTCAACCTTCAACCATGGCACCTCCTTCAATTGTTGCAAATACGATTATTAATTAATCTTCGAAAAAGAAACATTTGTTTCCTTCTTTCTCTTTCCGTGGCGACATTTATCCGATAAAAAACTGTAATAATAAAATAATCAAGCTGGCAAGTAAAGCTTATACAATACCAAAACCCAAACTTCGCGTCATTTACATGTCTTCACATTTTTTTTTTAAACAAATCGACGTGCAGAGAAGTGCGCACTACATATCAGTTCATGTAAACAGTGAATGGTTATCTACCTTATTAGCTAGAAAAATGTCGGACAAAAGTGACGAAATTTTTTAAGATGATAAATAAATTGTTAGACGAATGATATATTAGAATACTTCACTTAAAAACTTTAATTGTAAGTAACAAAAACTGTCAAAGCGACAGAAAATAAATTTAATTATTAATTTTCAAAAATGGAATTTTCTCCAGATTACGAATATTTTGTTTAGTCGCACATTTTTTTGATTGAATAAATTAGCTTCTAAACAAACTTTCGGAAATCATACTGGTGCGAAAATTCAGAACTAAAAATCAGACCATGTATTTAAAAGCTGTCAAACAGCTTAACCTCTCAGGGTTATGATATTCTCACTTATGTGATGATGAATATATATCATATCAACCAGTAGGCATAAACACATTAGTTTATTATTTTAGCTAAAGAACACAGTTGAAGACTAAGATAGCTTTGGATGAAACACATGACGTTTCAATATGATATAACAACCAATAAATAATTGAATAAACATCACCTCACACGTTTTAAAATTTATTTGATATCGATAAAAGTTAATTCATAAAAACGGAGACAAGTTGAAATAAAACACATGGATGAAAGGATAAAATAAACATAAATATTTCATGAAATGTTGTTTACCCATATGGCATTTAAAAGGAAAGTTTAAATATATATTGCAGTTTGTTTTTGTAAGTTTTATTAAAAAAGTTCAGAATATGGGACTCCTTTATGAAAACAGAAAAAGACTTGTAGAAAACGAATCTTAACAAAAAGTGTTAATTCACAACGAAAATGTTACAACACACAAGTATCCACAATAAAATTATAGTATTAATACCATTATTACCATTATTACCATTAGTATCTGGCTCTTTAAACGGTTTGTCAACACAGAGTCTATCTTCAACTTTTTTGGGGAACCTGGAACACCTTAAGTATTCTGGCCATGGAAACCCATATTGTATCATTTGTTTAATACATCCTATTTGAGCTCTTTCGCAAACTTCTCTACAAGGTGGCAAAGGTCCAGACTCAAGGCAAACAGGCAGATAAACACTACAAAGAAAGAACTCAATTTCTTTCGCACATCGTATTTTTACCAGCGGCAAAAACATATCTAATTCGGAACTAGCATCTTCCATATTTCGATGTTCTAATAAATTGGGAAACATGGTTGCATTGTACCACAAATTCTGGCATAAACGTAATCCTCTATGTTTCAAGGAAACACAAGTTGTTTTCTGTCCAGCATGGGAGAGGTTCACTGTTGCCAACAGAACAATTACAAAAAAGAAAAGTTTGGTAAAAATAATCTCCATGGTTCTAGTATGTGTCCTTGTCTTTCGATAATCTATATACACATACTTTGCGATAATTAGTACGTAAACGTCAAATCTTTAAAATTCATTCAAACGCACATCTTTTTTCATCTTCCGTTCCCAAACAGGCAAGTAAATCTGTTTACAAATCTTCTACATATGTTAATAGAAAGATGAAGAACGTATGTCTTTACCTGTGGAGAATATGATAAAACAGTGAACGGCACGCCAACAGAAAAAAATATCAACAACTTTCCCACGCATAATTTCTTTATCTCCACCGTTTAACGCGTCATTTTAACTCAAAAGGCTTTAAATAATGACTTTCATGGCTTATGATACGCATGGTCTAACTGCCACTGAAAATCTCATTTTTTATACTCTAAACGAATGGCGGGTAAGTCTGGCCATTGATTATTATTGTTTTCCTATATCTGAAAGTCATTCCTCTGGCATTCACTTTCATTTTCTTTGAAGATTGTTGTCTCTTGAATGTAATTGGCTCTTTCATGCTTTCGCAATTACTATATAGTGAGAATTTGACTGTAAAAAGTTTGTGTTTTCCCTCAACCGAAAATGATACTATGTGACAATTGACAGGGAGAATTTGGAGACTGTGTTCAACACAGTGTACACACCACACATAGTCTCTCTAGAGGAATAGTGCTAACAGCTCGTTTGGGACGGAAAATTTTATTACTACCCAAAAATTACTTTGACTCTATAGTGACAGCTCGTCCGGCGACAAGGACCAAGGAACAGGAATCGATGTCAACTACTGTATACAAGGTACGATATCCACCACCTAGTCACACTTATTTGATCTTTAACAGTTTGAAGCACACACACTCTGCTTGCCCATAGAGTCAGCGGCAACAAAGAGTTTTTGCTTTAATCACACCAGACACAACATACATGGTCATTATGTTAGCAGTATAAATAAATTAGTACCATTGGAAACTCATCGCCATAGGATATTGTGAGAACGTTATTATGACATTGAGTAGTAGAAATGCCATAATAACGCAGGTGACGTATTTATAATTCTAGCGTCTTCTTTCTATCATTTTAGAACTTAGAGATTTTTTTACAGCTTATACTCCTTTTCATAAATTAAAATTGTGCGCGAAAACGAGGCAAGTGTTGTGCCGTTGCTGACTGTGTTGTAAACAACTCGCAGCCATTTTTGTATACACGATATAGATAGATTTGCACATACAGCTATTACGCTTCAACCTCATTCCCACCGCCTGACGGCGAAAGTAGCCTCACCAGTCAATTTGTTTAACGGAATTAACAAAACTGGTATCAATTTTTTGGTACAAAATTAAATCTGTTAATGCAACTTCCCTAATCCCTAGGACCTGTCCGGTTTTTTAAATTTGGACGGTTTCTTCGACTTAAATCAGGTTAATGGAATGGTTTTAAAGTCGACTTCGACAATGTCATGGGCGTAGTTGCATAGACAGCAAAAATCTCTTATAATAATGCGGAGAGTTTGTCTGTGTGTTTGTGTGTCTGTAACAGGCAAAGTGGATTTCTTCATTTTGCTTTGATGTTGCCGGAAAATGCATGTCTAATATGTTAAATTTTCTGACGTTACGTCGTCACGTCAATAACACTACTTTAACGTTAATATCCTATATTAAATTAATGAAGCCATTACAGTGCACCTAAGACTTTGAGGCCAAATGACTTGGAAACGAGGTGGTGACGTCAATGATTTTTCACCGCGTGGGTAACTAGGGACCACCTGGGACCAATTTGGGTAAGTTTCCTAAACCTGGGTCCCTAAATCCGTTTCGGAATGGACGGGTTGATGACGTCATCAAAAAACCTTCAAACCCTAATATCTCTGCAACCGTTTGTCAAAGATACATGATCCTATACATTTTCTTGATCAGTGTTTCAAGATCTATGCGTTGAAGGCAACAAGTGTACAAATTTTTAAAAAAATTTTTTGGGTTTTGACGGGCCAATGCTGACGTCAGCAAAATTTTAAAACCCTTATATCTCATTAACCGCTCATCAAAAGCACATGATCATATACATTTTCTTGATCAGCGTTTTAAGCTCTACACAATAGAGGCAACGAATGAATTAATTTTCGGCAATTTTTTTTTTTATATGCACTGCTGACGTCGGCAAAACATCTGAAATAACCTATTTTTGCATTGATTTTTTTGCCTAAGTGGATTTTTCCACGGGCCTTATCGACTAGTAAAAAATAAAATAAGATGACGAATGCAAGTTTATTACTGGGCTATAAAACGGACACTCAGAGTAAATGAGGCTTTAAATTTTCTAGAATTTAGGATATGTTTTGTTTGCACTTACAATTGTCGCAGGAAGTATAGCTACATGCCTGTCCTTCCGGAATGTTGACAGGATACCGTCAGAGATCATGTAAGTTTTGATGAACTTTTGAAATACGTAAATGAACTGTTGATACTCGTTAGTATGCAAGTATGTTTAACATCCCTTCTACAAAACAAACATATAGGAAATTTTGTAGGTTAAATGCAGACAGCTGTTTACACAGTTCTTCCATTAAAATTATTTTTTTGATTTTTCGGAGTTAAGCAAAAACAACAAAATATATGGAAGATTAATTAACTAGTAATAACAATAATACACTTACTAATTTTTTTATCAATGGTGAAAATCATTACAAAATAATGGGTCCATTCTTTCTTGGTTATCAATACAATTTAGAATACTGGAAACTATTTATTTTTAATGGGGCATTATGTAAGTCCTGTTGGTTTAGGGAGCGCTCATATGCTTCGTAATTAGGAATTGGAGGGACAGTGTAATTGCAAAGCATCAAGATCAACTGTTAGGACACATTTAATGCAATCTATTATGATTAAATTTTAACGGCGCGTTTTTCAATTAACAGTCTGATTCAGACGATAGCTATTGTCAAATAATTGAGAAGAATTATCTATATAATGGTATTCTTTATTCAATACATACACCTCTTTTGCAAAGGTCATACCTCAAATGAATTAATTTTTGTGAGAACTAATTTTAGTCAAGTTAGGAAGTCCTAATTTTTGGGGAGGAAAAAATTGATGAAATTTATTTTTCTGGATTTAAACTGTTTTTCATCGGTTTTATGTAGAAACATACAATAAAACTGCTAAATTTAAAATCTATGTACCAGTTATGTACAGTGCCAGGTAATAATACAATGAAATCCGAATCAGATGAGGGGGTATAATTGCAAGTAATTAAGATCTACTACTAGGGCACTTTTGTTCTATTATGATTAAAATTTTACAATGCTATTTTTGAGAGTGGTGTTTTTGTGATATGTGGTCGGTCCCTTGACAATTTTCAGACGATTTAGTCAAATTATTCAGAATATTATAATACACTGGTATTCTTTATTTAATACATACAACTTTTTACAAAATTGCTTCAATTTCTTTTTCTCGATTTATACTGTTTTTATCAGTTGTAAGTGGAAAACATAGAATTAAACTGTTGATGTTAAAATTTATGTATCTATTATATACAGTGCTAGGTAAATCAGAAGAAAAAAATGATGAAAATCGTTTTCCAAAATGAAAAATCTAAATTTCGCGAAATTAACAAAAAAAATTCGCGAAAATAGCAACATATCTAAGGCCTACTTTATACAGTCATACTAGCGTCGCATCAAAATGATTTCAACAGACCTATACGTATGAAGAAGACGTTATAATGTAAATAGACAATCAGCTTGCTGTTACATTGTACCAGATTTCAATTCCACGCGACATTAATGCGACCGTATAAACTAGACCTAACAAACTAACAAGGTAAATATATTAATAATGTCAAACTTCTACTGAATTTTTCCACTCTGCAAACTTGTCATCAGTAACAACTACAAAAAAATCACATAACGGCAAGACTATACTAATATTTGATATACACAAGTCAATGCAACAACATATCTAAGTCTACTTTATACGCTCACAATATGCTAGGTAAATCAAAAGGAAAAAAATTCCTTATTGATAATAATTTTCTTGCACCGTAAAAAATCTATTTTGTGCGCATTAATTTTCACGCAATAGTAACATGAACGTATTTCGCGCGTATTAATTTTTGCGCAAAATCCAATTCCCTCCAAAATGCCAAGAAAAAAATATAGATGCATTTCTTATATGTAAAGCTATATAATTATATCTTTGCGCGTTATAATTTTCGCGCAAATGATGATCAAGTGACAAAACAGCTAGCTGTAATGATATTTCTTGTCTAATGACAGCTGCTTCTACTATAGTTAGGGGTTGCAACCCTCTAAAGATTTTTTAAGGATTTTCTGAAAACATTGACCGTAAAGAGGCAGAAAAATACAACAGCGACAGAACACAACACAAAACAATATATATTAAAGTAATTCAAAATGAATTAAATAAGTACAAATGAGATAAATAAAACTTATCATAACGTGAATATCCTTAAACGGATAAATTTAAAATTATGCTTAACGGAACGTGTTTAAGTTAAAGCAAACAACTATCTGTGCGCCAGGACTTGTGACCCTCCTTTGTGCGTAATTTCTTTACTAAATCTCGAGCAATAACTAACTTTTCTGCACAAATACGCGAAAATTAGTACGAATAATGTATTGAAATACATTTTCCAAAAAGAAATATTCAGCAAATAATGGATTTTTCCACGGCCCTTATCGATAAAAACTTGATAAATTAATTCCCGTATGGTAGGTACTGAAATTAATCTCTTGCTATTATCCTATATTATGATACGCTTGTGTGAGTTTCACATTGTCTCCCCAAAGCGTGGCGTTACGCCAAAATTTACTAAACTTAACAAAATTGCCACACGAGGGTTTATTTGTTTTTTTTTAGAAGCCGTACGGGGTCGTTAGGGTTGGAATAATTTAATTTACCCCCCCCCCCCCCTCAATTGAGTAATTTGTTTATCAACTGAAAAAAGAAAACCGAAGCGAAGAAGGCTGTCTCTTTTTCAAATTAATCCTGAAAAAAGTTATTTCAAACAAAGCATGCCAATGTTTACTAATCATGAGGTTAGCTTAAAGCTTATTTGTTCTTCTATATTTTCCATTTTTGTGTTCTGGGACCGAGGTTGCTTACTTTTATACAAAAACTATCGCATCCGAATGATAATTCGAATCTAAAATGGAAAAAACAATCTTGTTGTTGTAGAGCGACTGTTGTCATCGAAGGAGTATAAAAAGTTTTTGTTGTTGTCAGAAAGATTTTTTGTAAAGAATGAAAACGGACAATGATGTAACGTCACAAAGAGAACTGATTGGAAATGTGTCAGACAATTGTAGCTAGCTATACATTTTCAATTTGTTTTCTTTGGAATAAAGCGAAGTTTAGTAATTAAAGGAAAAAGCTGATTGGACTTTTATCCAGAGAACGCTAGCTAGCGACCTACTGAGAAAGCGAAAAACAGGTGTGTTGTTTAGATTATCTGGTAGAGAAATGAATTTAGGTGTATAACGACTTCTAAGCCGTTTTAACTTTCAGGGCTTAACTTTCCCTTAAAGGCGCGTAATCACCCTGTTGGTAATTTTTTTTGAGGTACCTATTTTATTGTAAAAATTAAAAGATATACATGACAAAACATTATCCTGAAAATTTTATTGAAAACTAACAACCACAACATGTTCAAATGTTTCATAGAAATAACAAACTCATCCCAATTTCTTTTCGCCTACAGAACCGCCATTGCATTTCATTGCACGAATCATGCGATAATAAACGCACGGCAAAATCAATCACATGGTTGCTAGATTCGTGCCATTAGAGAAAAAATAATGAATGAAGGAGAGCATCTGTAGCTGTGTTTCCATCGTAATGCTTTTATAAATGTATCAACAAAGTTCCGAACATGATAAATCAGATAAATCAATCGAAGTCTCTGTGTTATTCTTTATTATTTAAACGTTTTAACTTACTGAAATCAGACTTCTTTGCAACACTGACCTCTTCTTGTTGTTGTTTCTGAAGACAGCTCCGCCTTGCTGGCTGTCTTACCTTTTGATTATTTTCCTTTGTTCAAACAGTTAGTCGTTTCCTTACGGAGACAGTATCAGATCTAGAAAATTAGAATACCTAGCTTACCAGCCGAAAAATAGTATCAGTAAAAACCCTGAAGCATTCAGAGGAAGATATTTTTGTCAAGGCATTTATAAAAAAATCTTATGGTAAAGATGCCAGAAAAAAATACTGGCATTTACATGTAAGGAGCAGTTACAAAAGTGGCATCGAAGATCAATGGAAGAATCAATTCCCATGATGCCTTTACGTGAGATTAAACTAAAATCAGCAAGAACACGGTCAGATAAGATTAGCAATGCCGCAATAATCCCTGCTGATCCTGAAAATTCATCTTTTAAACGTACGTAATTAAAATGAGAAACAGAGTAATGTAAAACATTGGAAAAAATGAGAAGCCATTTGAACAACATTTCTGTGAAGTCTTACTTCCATAAACTTATCTCTCAAAGAACATCTAGAATCTAAATACACTACATTTCTGCAATTAGTTTAGCTGACCATGATTACACTGTTAATAAAACTTATGATAGCAGTGTTATCCCAATTCCAACTTCAAAAAATGTAAGTATTCAAGAAAAAATTACCTGTGCAATTGATAACAGAAAAAATACTTTTACAAAATGTGCAAGTAAATCTCCTAAAAATAGAAATTATAAGAAAATTTTACATAGTACTCAGCAACAGTCAAAACAAAATACTACACAATAATAATACACAAGTACTAAGCCAATTCATCCAACTTAATGTTCCAATTATGTTAAACAGAACACAAATGAATGACTGTCACTTAGAAAAAATAAAATAACAGGTAGTCGTTTGCCTTCATTACTTAAAAAGTTTGACAAATATTGGAAATTGTTAAAAGAAGGTTTACCAGAGAGTAATCTATTATATACAAACTTTAAAAATATTGTTAGAGGTCACCCGTATGAAGATGAGGCACTGACATTTTTTAACAACCAAACTAACCCATTATTCAATCATCCATCAGAGAAAATTTATGGAGCTAGTCCTGATGGACTAATTTGTCCTGGTTTTCTTTTGGAAATTAAAACAAGAGCAGCAAATTCAGAAGGTCGTTTAGAGTCTATTAGAA
This sequence comes from Hydractinia echinata, assembly GCA_030067915.1. Classification (NCBI taxonomy): domain Eukaryota; kingdom Metazoa; phylum Cnidaria; class Hydrozoa; order Anthoathecata; family Hydractiniidae; genus Hydractinia; species Hydractinia echinata. The sequence goes on along the minus strand of JASGCC010000313.1, from coordinate 142,966 downwards.
AAACGTCCTGGTTACTTTATTCAAACTCAATTACAAAAGGAATGCACATCAACTGATTTTTGTATATTAATGTCTTATCATTCAGAAGTCCGCATTTATCAAAATGTTCCAATTACCAAATGGTCCCATAAAGAAGAGTGAAAATTGTTAGAGTTAGAAAAAAAGATTTTTTGCAGAGTCCAAGAACTTGAGTCTCTTAAGCCACTGCGTAGTAATATAAACAGAATACTGAAGAAAGTACCTACTGTTACATTTACATAGTTTAAACAAATACAGATATTTATATATATATATAGGGATTAAAGAGAAAGACCTGGTAATTAGCGACTTAAAGAAGGGAAAAGTGGAAAATTTGCAAAACTTTTTTCCTATTTCTTAAAAAAGAATGCAATTCTTGTTAAGTTATTATCAAAGGAAAACCTGTCAATTTTGGGGATGGAGAAGGGATGCAAGTACCGTGCAAGTTAGTAATCACTGGCTATAAAGTTTTAAGGATAGGAGAAAACACGAAATAAATCAATTCTTACCTCCAGTACATTTTTCTCCTTTAAGCTCCATTGTCTTGGTTGGAAGTGCTTAGCAGCCGACATTTTTTAAACAAAAAATATTTAAACAAACAATTAATAAAATTCAAAGATTGAATTTCAAATGCCGCTGATTTGATTTTGGTGATTCAAAGCATTCAGATTCTAAAATGTGGTACTATTCGCTATTTCGAGGGTAAATCAGGCGTTGTGTTAAGATATTTTTGTTCGATATAATGAGGAATTCGTCAAAGCAAGTTCGTTAAATAGAGGTATTTTATGAGAGCTTTGTTAGCGAAAATCAAGGAACCGAGACATTTTGTTCGATATAATGAGGAATTCGCTAAAAACCATGTTCGCTAAAACGAGGGTCAACTGTAATCTCAAAGTGATCTTTAAACCCAAAAAAACATTTTTATCAAGACATTTAAATTACCGTGTCATCAGCATCCCATATTATAATACGCTTATGTGAGTGACTATGTGAATCCACGACACGCTAAGTACGGGTCACTTTCTTACGACGTAGCGTTACGCTAAAATTTACTAAGTTACAAAAAACGCAAATCAGGGGGTTTTATTTAAACATTTAATTCTCTTTTCTTATTCCTTTAAAAAGTAAAACTATTTTTTTTTTATTTTATTAAAACTAATTTTTATTTTATTTTTAAATGCCTTTTTTGTTTTTTTGTTTTAAAACCCCAGTGGATAGTATAAGATAAAATAATTTAATTTTACCCCCGGTTTACTATTCGCGCGCGCTATCTCAACGATATTTAAGCCGTTTACACTTTCCAAGCTAAACTTTCCCTTAAATATGCGCCTGAACATATTCTTTTTAGTAAGAATATACTCAGGGACAGTTAAGAATATCTTAAGAGTATGTCCAACCTCGATTGTTTGTTCTAAATATAAAAAGAATATGCCAATAGCTATAGCAATATATAGCAAGGTTTATTTTATTGAGGCATTATATATTTTTAGGCCACATGGATAGTATTTGTCAAGAAAGTTAAGAACTTTTTTGTAAGAATATACTCTAAACAATATGTTAGAATATCCTAAGAATATGTCTAAGCTTGATTGTTTGTTTTAATATAAAAATTTGTATGATGCACATATTTAATTAGAAATTTACTTATTGCCTATATATCTCACAAACTGAACCTTTTTCTGTCCAAAGCAATGGGCCGTTCGTTACATGTAGCAGAATTTGCCATTAGCTATAACAACTTATAGCAAGCTTTATTTTATTAATATAGCCCTGCTAAAAATATATTAGGAACAATAAGAATAGTATTTGTCAAGAAAGTTAAGAACATTAAGGCTGAAACGGAATAACCCAATTCTTATAAAATACACGGTGTATATCGCAGATAAGAACTTTATAAACTATAAAAAGTAATTTTTCCGTTGTTACTGGTTTTAACGCTAAGACGTAGGTTATGTCGTTATAATAAACCTTAATGTAAACAAAGTTAAATCAATATTTACATCTGTTACGTTACCGTTTAAAATATTATTCGATTCTTAATTTCGAAACCACTGCATTGTTATCATGCACGGCACGTTTGCGCATTGGGAGGGTTGCTGTATGCAATAGACTAAAGGCCCGTTTCCACTCTGGGAAATTTTTCGTGGACAGGAAAAATTTCCACGGAATTTTTTCTACCGGCATTTCCACAACGCGGGAAAATCAGAAAACGAAATCGAAAATAAAAATGGCTGCAATAAATAGACGCTTGTTTTTACTAATTTTGCTGCGAAGAAGATTATCTAGAGCAAGGCAAAGCAAGCGATGTTGGGTTCGTAAAATATTTTCCGAACGTACTTTCAAAGGTGAATATCATGTGCTCATTCAAGAAATGAAATTGTTTGACCATGAGTACTTTTTTAAACAATTTCGCATGTCACCAACCCGGTTTGAGCATTTGTTGTCACTGATTGCTCCAATTATTACGAAATGTTCATTGCACAGGGAGGCAATTAGTCCGTCAGAAAGACTTTGTTTAACATTACGCTATTTAGTGACTGGTGATTCTCAAGTATCCATTGCATGTAGTTATCGCGTAAGTCCGACATCAATTACTCGCATAGTTGCAGAAACGTGCGAAGCTCTTTGGACGATGTTATTGAGAGAAGGCTACTTGAAATGTCCTACAACGAGTGAAGAGTGGAAAAAAATATCCCAAAAGTTTGAAGAATTATGGAACTTTCCAAACTGCGTAGGTGCAATTGATGGTAAACACGTTATGATGCAAGCACCTGCATCATCTGGCTCTACTTTTTTTAATTATAAAAAGCATCACAGCATAGTTCTGTTAGCTGTATGTAATACCACTTACGAATTTACGCTAGTGGACGTAGGTCAGTCAGGACGGAATAGCGATGGAGGAGTGTTTTTAAATAGTGACCTTGGAACGGCAATAAACGATCAAACGTTGGGCATTCCTAATGCAAGAATACTTCGTGGAACTCAAGAGAATTTCCCATATGTTTTTGTGGGCGATGAAGCATTTCCCCTCAAGCGATTTATGATGAAACCATATGCTAGAAGCAATCTTAATAGCAAAAAAAGAATATGTAACTACCGCTTTTCTCGAGCACAGAGGGTTATAGAGAATTGTTTTTGAATATGGGCTTCAAGATTTCGAATCTTCCGTCGACCAATAATAAGAAAAATAGAGACTGTTGTGAAAATAACAAAAGCTGTGGTGGCTCTCCATAATTATTTAATGAAACATGAATCGGCTAGTTATTGCCCCCCAGGTTACCCTGATGTAGAGGCGACAAATGGTATAACACCTGCAGAATGGCGAAGTGAAACAACAGATTGTAATGGCTTATTACCTATCGCTAACCAAGGTTCTAATAATTTTAGTAGGTCAGCAGCACAGATACGAGATCAATTTTGCACATACTTTAATTCTCAGGCTGGTTCATTAAGTTGGCAATGGGATATAGTAAATACAACTGCAGATATGTGATAACTTTGTAATATATACACAATAAGTCTATATATATTGTATATGATGTAACTTATTCTTCCTCTGTCAAGTTATAAAACAGTTCACTTATCTTCATTTTCGCATATTGTTTTTTTCGGTTTGATAACTCCTTCAAAGTATGTACAAAACTAAGTAAAAACGAAGTTTCAGAATCATTTTCAGCTTTTGAAGGAGCAACTTCCTTATTGTTGTCATCACTTAATGCTTTTATTAACAAAGCATCAACACTCATTTGTAAATCTGCTTTTCTTTTGGCAGATTTCCTTCTTAATGGCTCAACGTTCTCCTGCAAATCATCGTCAACAGTTTGACTTTCAATAGATATGGGTACATTTGATGCAGTTTTTCGAAGCAGTGAAACGTCTTTCATGAAATCCAGCTCAGCAAAAAAATTGCAAGTGGGCAGCTTTTTGTTGCCTGCCCCTGAACGTGTCATCTTCTCTCTTCGTTGAAGGCACTTCCGATAGTTGTCACGCAACTTCTCCCATTCCTTTTTCAGATATTCCACTTAAATAAAATAAATTTCTTAAGATATATATAGCTACTATTTGCAAAAATAAAACCCACGAAAAAATTAAGAAATATCATTAATTCGTGGGAATTTGAAAGTACATGTATGGCTAGACATCTAAAACTGAAAAATATTTTTTAGTTTTGTATAAACTAAGCAAAAAAGGTAGCTAGTAGCTAAGCTAGCTTACCATCAATGTCTCCCAATCTTTTTGAAATTTCCTCCCAGGACCTTATTTTTCTGTCTTTGTCTTTGTATTCTGTTGAGTACACTTTCCATATGCACGAGTACTCTGGCATTAGGTTTACTAACCTTTCATGTACAGAGAGTTCTTCACGTTCTTCTTCACAAGTAGATTTATCAGCAAGATCTTGCTGCTGTTCTGAGTCATCAGCATTCTCTTGGGCACTTGGAACTGAAGGACTTGCAATGCCAGAAACAATGCCAGGACTTATAATGCCAGAAAAGCGTTGTTGAAAACAAGATACAGGTGATGGAAGGGGAGATGTAATTGTGGCACTAGCTGCTGGTGCTGAATGGATCATCACAGCAGAACGAACAGGATATCGCACACGTATCTGCGGTGTTCTTGGTTGTCCAATGCTACTTTTCCAGCGGCAAAAAAGAACCACCTCTGTTTTGATATACTGCGCATGTGCAATTTGGAAATTTTTCTATTCCGAGGAAAATTTTCCTGAGTGGAAACGGGCCTTAAATAGCTAATTTGGTATGATGCATTAGAAATTGTACGTTGTGGAAATTTTGCAATAACCTTTTTTGTGTGACTTAACGATTTTTCTAATGTCTGGTATACTATTTTCCCTGGTGTACTTCTGGCATTGCAAAGCAAGTATATAGTTTTAGCAGATTTAGCTTTTTACATAACCATTGTTAGACACCTTCGATTGTGTTAGACCTTTTGAATTTTTATTATTTCATTTTATTTTTATTTTGTTGCATGACCTACTTATGTTTTTAAACGTTTTGTTGCAGCGGATATAAATATAATGGAGATTGTGAGCAACCTCAATCCCAGGGCTGTTTTTCTCTTTTATTTTTTTTATTGCTGCATATGCTTATTTTTTTGGACGTTTTGTTTCAGCGGTTATAGATATAGAATAATGCAAATTGTGACTTCAAATTGCTGTATTCTATGTTTTTATTTGGCACTCATCATATGACCTCGATGAGAGATTCAGTGCATTCGTCCACGGGACTTCGGCTAGTATTTTATAATCTAACTGTGCGAAATCACTAATGGTAAATCATTAAAATATATGATGAATAGTAACGGACCGAGAATGGCTCCTTGTGGGACACCATTGAGAACCAAATCAGGTTCACATAATGAATCGTTACACAAGACTTGTTCCTGCCCACGAAACAAATAGTCAGTAAACCAAGCAAGCTCTGTATCATTAACACCATATAATTTCAGTTTGTGTATAAGCTGAGAGTGACCAATCGTATCGAAGGCCTTGCAGAACTCAATGAAAATAGCACCAGCTACTCTCCGGGACATAATTGTGGGGGGGGGGGTATTTTACTTGAAAATGTTAGAGTGGGGGCGGGCGTCTTAATAACTTAAAATGGGTAGAATGTCACTCAAAGTTACCTGGGTTGGGGTGGGTGGGTGTTAATAATCGGAATGAGGTATTTTTTTTAAAAGCAGCTCCAGTTGATAAAGGTTGCGAACTTTATGATGAGGATGGCGAAGATGTAAGCAGCGAATACGAACCTAGTAATAACGAGCAAAACAATGATGAAAACACCCCTCAAGAAACGGAAAAAGAAGACAATCAAGCACCCCTAGCAGTCACAAATAACGCTGAGAAAAGTGTAAATGCAGAAATCCTTAACAATCCTGAGAACAATTCGGAGAATTTAAGGGGTCCGAAGTTGCCAAAAAAGATAAATGATTCCATCAGTGACGCTTGAAGGAAATAATACAGCAAATGCTAGGAAAATGTTGAAACAAAATGCCAGAATTGATGGCATTATAAAAGAAAAGTTGACCAAAAATGTTGTTAGCAACCAAGAAAATTCTGTTGACAGTACTGCAGACCCAGAAAGTCCTGTTGAAACTGCAGAAAGTACTGCAGGTGCAGATGTTGAAAGGAAGATTTTTGACATGTTTTAACTTACTGTGACATTGTAGAAGGCGGGAATGTTATCTAGTCCCGCGCTCTTTTTTCTTTTTAAGAGTCTTAGAAAGTTGACAAACTTTCTTGGGTGTTGTTGGCTAAAATGTGAAAGTTGTTCTAGTCGGGACAAATGTGATTGGTGGTTTATGCCAAATAAGATTTCGAAAAGTAGAGAGAGACTGTTTGAGTTTGGTATTGACAGATGAAGGTACAAAAAGCTTTTGATATTTAAGCATGATTACTTGTGTTTTTTTCGTCAATATTTATCACCGTATCTACTTTCGTTTTCGCTTCAGTTGGGAATATTCGTTTGATGGCACTCCAAAATTTATCGGAATTTGTCGCGTTTTCATTTAAAAGCTTTTTACCGTAATGATTCTTGTGTTTTTTTCCAAAGTCTATTTACTAAGTTCTTTTTGTTTCTGAATGCCATTTGCTCTTCCGGAATTTGTGTAGCAAGTGATCACGGTTATTCATTTCGGATTTGATTTTGGATGTGATCCACGGACATGCTTGGCCACAAATCCTTTTTTTGACTAATGGTGCAACGTCATCAAGCACTTCCGTTAGCTTACCTTTCATAAAGGACCAGTAACTGTTGAAATCAGTGGAAAGATAAACACTGGCCCAGTTTTCAGCTTGCAAGCGTTCATTTATGTCATCTTTTATTATAATTTTTATAGTTTCCACAGTAGGTTGTTTTTGGTTTCGATTTTGCAGAGTTGATTTTTCGAACACCGCCAATCATTTCATGGTCACTAATTGCTGAAGCGATAACGACAGTTTCTTTAATAACTTATGTGTTGTTAGTCATGAATACATCAATTAACGTTTTTGTGTCGCCATGAATTCCCGTGGATTTTTTAATCATCTGCTTCAGTCCAAAAGAACTTAAAACTGATTTAATGTCAACATGGTCGTTTGGTTTCAAGTAGTTCACGTTAATATCACCAATGATAATTATCTCTTTATTTCAATTATTGTCAGTAGCATTAAATAACATATAGTTTAAATTATCAGGGGGTTTGTACATAACGCAAACCAAATAAGATTTTGTTTTTGGAGGCATTATTTCTACCCAGATTGATTCAATATTTTCAACCTCTAAATCTTCACGCCTTTTCCAAATTATCCGATCTGAAATGTACATCCAAACACCTCCGCCTTTGCCTCTAACTCTCTGTTTATTAATGAATTCGTAACCATCAATTTGATACAGACCCCCGGCATCTCCGTCCGTATGAATTTCAGTAAGGCTAAAGAGGTCGGTTTTTGAGAAGCTTCGTAGAAATACAAGAATTTGTTCCAAGTCTTTCCATAGATCTCGAAAATTTTAATGACAATTTTTAAGTCCACGCAGATTTACTAACCGCTAAGTCTCTGGTGAAAATCTTACGCCGACAGGACCAGGACCGGATGAAATAAGTAAAATCTGTAGCATGAATCTTGTATCAGGTTTTCTGTAAATATTGACTTTTTCTTTGCAAATTACATGAAATATACATATATATATAATCTTAGATATTTAAAAATGTTAAGTTGCGCAGAAGAAATCGTAATAAAAAATAACGGGGATAAATTCTTTTTAAGTATCAATTTTGCTCCATATTAGATCAATATTTACAGATGGAGAAATGTGCCAGTGATTTTTTTGAAACTGATACACTTTATTCATTCGCTATTTCACCCGAGAATATTGTGTTGCTCATTCTAATGGCACAAAATATTTTGAAACTTTCATTTTTAGGAACCTGCAGGACATCTCTTTTCCCGTTATTTCGGAAATGATTGAGAATAAAATGTTAAGTTGCGCAGAAGAAATCGTAATAAAAAATAACGGGGATAAATTCTTTTTAAGTATCAATTTTGCTTCATATTAGATCAATATTTACAGATGGAGAAATGTGCCAGTGATTTTTTTGAAACTGATACACTTTATTCATTCGCTATTTCACCCGAGAATATTGTGTTGCTCATTCTAATGGCACAAAATATTTTGAAACTTTCATTTTTAGGAACCTGCAGGACATCTCTTTTCCCGTTATTTCGGAAATGATTGAGACATAAAATCAATGGCCATTTTACTGAAAAAGGTAAACATACAACAATTTTTGTGTCACATAAATAGTGCGTATTTTTCAAGAGTTTTTCTTTACTTTTAACGTAGATCTTTCGCGAAAGAAATGCACAGTATAAACGTGGTGGTCGTGACCATGGTATGTTCTTTGATGATAATTAAACGCTTAAGGCTAAATAAAGAATGTAGTTGTAGCTGATTGTTTTGTAGGTTGTTTACACATAAAGATTGGTTTCGGTGGGTCAATTGATGAACAACAGCATCATATCATGGGTATTCTGGTAAAGTGGTTTTGCAGTGACCATAGTAAAGTATTTATTGTTTTATAACAGGTGGTTCTATGTAAAATATATAAATGCTAAGTTCAACATCGATGTCTGTATCGCCTTAAAATAAGGCAAAATATGAAATCAATATAGCAAGTGTTGCGGAGAGGTTGCCAAGGCAAAGGCATTAAGCACGGCAAGGAAAGGGCACGGCAAAGGAAGGCAAGGAAACAGGAAGAGGAATCAGTAAGGCAGGGGTAGGCAAGGCATGGGAGGCACAGGCAAGGCAAAGGCATTGAGCACGGCAAGGAAAAGGCATGACATAGGCAGGCAAGGAAACAGGAAGAGGAATCAGCAAGGCAGGGGTAGGCAAGGCATGGGAGGCACAAGCAAGGGCATAGTAGGCACGCATCAGAAAAGGCATAGGAAGGGTAGGCAACGGCACCGTAAGTGCTGGCAAGGCAAGGGAACGGCAAGGCAGGAACAGGCACCTTAATAGAAAATCTCCCCCCTACAACTCAAGGATTACGTATACTCAATATATCTAAGATATGTATCATATTAGTCCGGGACTATAGAAAATATTGAGGTGGAAATATTTCAAATTCAATAGCTCAAAAAAAAGGTCTCAAATTTATATCGGGTCAATATCATGTTAGCCGAATTATGTGCCAGTACAAGTATTTAAAAAATCGGTCATAACGCCCAAAAAACTATCATCTTTTGATAAATCTGAGATTAAAAGTAACCTGGTTCCAATGACAACAACATTAAAAAGTCAAGATATAGAAATAATCAAGTCCATGAGAAAGGCAAAATGTTTTTAGTAAAGAACGCATTTTTTGGTTTCTTGTGCCCACCAGGTTTATCAACACAAAACGTTTTACCATAAAGTGATAGATCTATTACAAAAACAAAGCATTTTTGGGCTCTATAAATGAAAGTGATGAATGTATGCAACTCCCCCCTCTACGGCTCAAAGATTACCTATTATATACTCAATATAGTAAATGTCATATACTTATAAATACCTGGTTGTTGTAGGTGCAAGATAATTCTGTTTTTCCTAGCCCTGTCCAAGATTTGAACCTGGATCTCTCATTTGCATGAGTGTCATAGCCATTAGACCAGCATGGCATAAATATATATATATATATATATATACAAAACTTTACAGGTGAATATTATATACACTTAGGAATTTACAGCACTCAGCCTAGTTAATTAAACGTTTGAGAAATGCTGGTTAAGCCACAAGTGTGTTACCTGGCGTAAAACGCTTGGTGAAACAATTAATACAAATTGTAAACTGTACCACACATTCAGGTGGAGCGCCTTAGTACAGGTATGCAGTATATCGTAAATCGAGTGAGACACGCACAACATTTAAGGTGTTCTGGGTGTTATTATATTTTTCAGAAAATATCTTTCCTTCAAGTTAAGCTGGAATAAAAACACAATTTACATATTGTGCCATGTCATAGCGAAAAAAGTCAGCAAGCCTTTTTTTGTTTTTCACAAAATGTTCCCGGTGAAACTTAAAATATATATGTACTTTAGTCTATGGTGAGCCATAAGTATAGGTAAACAAACCCTTTCAAAAAACTTTAGCGCAACTTTTGTTAAATAGAAACACAGGTAACAGTTTGTCGTTAACACTGGGCTGATTGATTAACTGTGTCACACATACGTTGCAGCATAATACCCATTTCCAAAAAACTATCCTAACTTTGGTTCAAATATACAAACAGAAAACAGCCTGTTGTTACCCTATGCAACTAAAACAATCACTCAGCAATTTTATTTTGTGTAAAAGTTTTTGTAACATTTAAAAATAAAAACACACTTTATAACTTGTTTTACCCTCTTAAAGCAAAAAGAATCCTGCAACATTTTATGGATAAAGTTCCCGTGAAATATAAAAAATTAATCGTGACATCATATAGGCGTAACACATTTTCCATAAAAACTTTATTGCAACCTCAGCTTAAATAAAAACAGCGAAAACAGCCCGTTGTTACCCAGTCCAGGTAAAAATCAAACAGCAGTATATATATGTTTATTTTCATGACAGTAGGATAAAAAGCTCTTATTCCAAACTGAACAAAAACTTTAAAGAATAAAATTAATTAGGCTAGCTTGCTACCTAGCTAGAGCTGGACTGAAGCTTGATATCCCACATTGGTGAAAGTTCATGTCAAGTTACAGAAACAGAAATTACCGTGACATTATTTGTATATATACATATCGGGAAATTAAATAAGAAATAATGAATATATTTAAAGATTTTCAATACATGTTGACGATTACATGAGAATTTAAAACGCCTCAGTAATAACAAATTTAGATGTTGAAAAAGTTTCCTGATATATATAGAATTAAAATAATTTCCTTTTTTGTAACTTTACCCACACTGGTGTATGCAAAAAAAAGTTTATTTCCTGATGTGCGTACAATATAGCTACAATCGTCCATAAAAATATGGCTCTCCATTCCCTCTCAATGTTAAAAAGTGCCCTTTGTGGCTGAGCAGAGTTAACGATTACACATGAAAAATATGTAGCTAGCTATGTTCTTTTCCTGACTTTGCTAAACCTTTTGGTTCTTGGTTTCTGGTATAAAATTTCCAGAGAAAACAAATTTTGTGGACGATTGTAGCTAGAACAAGCTTTGTGATAGGGCATTCCTACAGAATAGAATTATCTCACTCAGTGTGTAGTATATGTATAGCTAGGTAACTGTAGGTAGAAAATCTGTTCATTTTTATGCTAGCTGTAGCTATAGACCTTTTTGAATGTTTACATTTTCCGCGGTAAGCCCTTTCGGCTTTAACAATTGCGTGGCAGGCAAAAAGATGCGGGCGCTAGATGAAGTGAGGTCCTTTTTAGTCTGTTTCTTCGCACGACGGTATCATTACGACTTTATATGAATATATGTCAATCAGAAATTATCCATCTACACTCGATAATAGTTTAAAGCCTCAAAAATGTTTCCGTAGAAAGAAATGGGCTGAAAAAGACCTTTCTTCAGCAAGCTTCCGCATCTTTCTGCCTGCCACACAGTTGTTAGAGCCAGAAGGGCTTACCGCGGAAAATGTAAACATTCAAAAAGGTCTATAGCTACAGCTAGCATAAAAATGAACAGATTTTCTACCTACAGTTACCTAGCTATACATATACTACACACTGAGTGAGATAATTCTATTCTGTAGGAATGCCCTATCACAAAGCTTGTTCTAGCTACAATCGTCCACAAAATTTGTTTTCTCTGGCAATTTTATACCAGAAACCAAGAACCAAAAGGTTTAGCAAAGTCAGGAAAAGAACATAGCTAGCTACATATTTTTCATGTGTAATCGTTAACTCTGCTCAGCCACAAAGGGCACTTTTTAACATTGATAGGTCTATAACTCAATAAGAAAGTAGCTAGCTATATCTATCTAAAGTACTAATATTATTCCAGCTAAGTCGGCAGATTTATGCTAGCGAGCTTTAGGTGTGAGTAAGGCTAAGAAGGAGTTCATCAAATGTAAAAAAAATATTAATATATATGCCAGCTGGCTCCATACACTTTCTTCGTTTTCTTGAAATTGTCCTTGCGTCCGATTTTCCCTTGGTACCATATTTAAAAAACAACAAAAACTCTATCGCCATGCATAAAAAAAACATGTTGCCTCGCTCACTAACAAATGTACCAAAGAATCACCATATTACATCGCTGGGAAACTGACCCAAAACGACGGAATTTTTGATATTTTTGATGTATAGGGGGACGAGGCGCGGAAATCGTATAGAAATCCTATATACTCTCCACCGTCCTTCCTTTTCTCTTATATTTGGCTTATTTAATGAGGAAATGGGCTCCGCTTTGCTCCGCAAAAAGGTTTACATACCACAACAAGTATATAACAATGTAACTGTTAAAAAATAAACATATTATTCAACAACAATAACGTAGCATATATGTTTTTCATTGCAACTTCATTATTTATTAAGTGTAAACAGCTGTGCAAAAAACTTTAGTTTTGTGGTCTATATTGTAATATCCTTTTTGTGTGAGCCGAAGATTGTAGCAGTAAGGTTTCACATTAAAAACTATTACGTAATTGAAAGCTACCACCTTAGTTGCTAAAACTGCTATTGCAGTCAATGCGACGGACGTGCAGTGATAGATCTCATGGCTCATTTTAGTTTTAAATATCTTGTAGGCAAATAAATTTATACTTTATGAAGAAGAGAAAGATAGTGAATCAGAGGTAAGTTTTATGTTATTACAATAAATTAAAAAATATCATAAAGCTCACGTATCTTGCAACTTTGTTTAATGTGATTGGACTACCTAATAATTCATACACTTCAAATTCAGCTAGACAAGTTTCAAGTGAGTTTAACGGCTGTTCATTTTAAAATCAGTTTAACGAAATGAATATTTACAACCTTGCTAAAAATACGCACGACATTTTTACTTAGTCACAGTGTTTTAATATGTTATGTGTCAAATTTAATTATTTTAGGAAAGCGCAGAAGACGAAGTAATGTTTAACGATGATGTAAGAATCACAAAAGTCATACTTATACTTTTTATCCATCTTGTATTATCCATAAAAGGTCTAATTGAGTTTCAAATTTTATGAGTTTTAAGTAATTGTCATTACATCATCTCTCTTTTATAACTATTTTTAAAAACGGGAGCGGGAAGGGGTTAAGGAGAAGATGAGATAATTTAGAAGGGACTCTACCCTGTAATGAGTATCGGAGTTTTATCATATGCCCAATGTTTCTTAAAAAGAAAGAAAACAGCAAGAATTTATGTGGAGTAAACACAACTTTTCCAAAGCGATTCATTTTTGTTCAAAAGTAAAAAATGCGTTTTGTAGATGTTTACAAAATTCGCGAATCATGTGTAGAACTTAAGTTTAAAACAAAATAAATTAATTCTTGAACGATTTGAATGATGGAAATCAACATGAAATTCATTAAGCGCTGGTCATACAAGTGCAACATTTGATGCAACATTTTATGCTACCATGTTGCATTCATTTGACCAACGCTTTACTTCCAATGAATAATAGGATTCATGTGTTATTCGATAAGCGGCTTTGCCTAGGGGTGTATGATAATATTACTTATAGGTAATTTGTATCGACATCGGCAGAGTAATAAATGCATCAGTACGTCACTTTACAATTTTTAATTTTTAAACTTTGTTTTATTTGTTTATTTATTATATATTTTGTTTACACCTCTTTATGTCGACTTAAGTCTTTGTATATCGTTACGTCTAACTTATTACCTTTAGCCGTCGTGTTTTGAAGTAAAAGATGCAGCTTCGAACGTTAAGATTTACTTAGGACAAGATGATCGTCCAAGAAAACTGTTATTAGTACGTTGCTTGTTTTATACTTAGATTTATCATTTTTTAATCAGGTTTATGTCGACTTAAGTTTTGTGTATCGTTACGTCTAACTTATTACCTTTAGCCGTCGTGTTTTGAAGTAAAAGATGCAGCTTCGAACGTTAAGATTCACTTAGGACAAGATGATCGTCCAAGAAAACCGTTATTAGTACGTTGCTTGTTTTATACTTAGATTTATCATTTTTTAATCAGGTTTATGTCGACTTAAGTCTTTGTGTATCGTTACGTCTAACTTAATACCTTTAGCCGTCGTGTTTTGAAGTAAAAGATGCAGCTTCGAACGTTAAGATTTACTTAGGACAAGATGATCGTCCAAGAAAACCGTTATTAGTATGTTGCTTGTTTTATACTTGAATTTATCATTTTTTAATCAGGTTTATGTCGACTTAAGTCTTTGTGTACTGTTACGTCTAACTTATTATCTTTAACCGTCGTGCTTTGAAGTAAAAGATGTAGCTTCGAACGTTAAGATTTCCTGACGACAAGATGATCGTCCAAGAAAACCGTTATTAGTACGTTGCTTGTTTTATACTTAGATTTATCAGTTTTTAATCAGGTTTATTTCGACTTAAGTCTTTGTGTATCGTTACGTCTAACTTATTACCTTTAGCCGTCGTGCTTTGAAGTAAAAGATGCAGCTTCGAATGTTCAGATTTTCTCAGGACAAGATAATCGTCCAAAAAGACTAGTACGTCTTTAGCTTTTTTCATATTATTGACGTGAGTAGTCATTAAAAAACGTTAACTTTAGTATTTATTACTCATCTTTAAACATTCTTTACTCTCTTCAGCCATCGTGCCTTAATGAAAAATATTCAACATCGAACATTAGGAATTCTTCGATAGAAAATGACCACCCCAATGAACAGGCGTTGGTATGTCGCTTATATTTTAATGCCTTGTTTAAAAAATTGATCAAGGTTCATTTTAAATTACCTTATTCGTACTAATTTTCGGGCGTAATAATCTTCGCGCAGCGAAAAAAACATCGCTTTAGCAAGTATTAAATTTCGCGCAATGGCAATATGAACGTGTCAAATTCCCCACAAATGAAAGGGAAAATTAGTAATATTTGGGTTTGGACAAAATATAGATGCTTTTATGTAAACTGTAGAGTTATTTTTTTGCGCGTATTAATTTTTGCGCAAACCTTTTTGCGTCTAATTTCACTACTAAATTTCGCGCAAAATTAAACTTTTTTGCGCCCAAAACTTTTTTTGTAGAAAAAGTTCGAAGCCAATTAGGAAGCTGCGAGGGTAATGCCCTTTTGAGTTGGAGTGGAAAATCCATGACGTCTTGTGACGTTAGCACCCGAATACACAAGTTGTGGAGAAAGGCTGGTATATTTGAAAATAGGAAAATACTGGTTTGTAAGAATCCGAAAGCCAGTTTACGCGACAAGTGGCAGACACATTGATGCACAGTGAAAAGACGGCAGGGTCACATTATTTTGTTAAAAATCTAAAGAAGTCCACTTCAGTTGGCAATAAAGCCATACTTGAGCACTTCTATGGTTCATGTACAAAACCATCGCCAAGTACTGCATTACCAAATGCAGGCAACGTGTCACCTAGGAAAAGGTGGAATGGCAAGGAGCTAAACACGCTAAACAGTATATTTGGAAATGAGTTACATCTTATAAGCAAAAAAGAGATCGAGAAAAAATGGACAAATTAGAACTGCAGGCGTCACCGAAGCAAAAATGAAGCAAAAGTGAGGAGCTTGACAAAATATGAAGGGCACAGATCTAAGGTATGTATATATCTGTGTTTAATCAGAGAAAGCGTGTTTTTTGCGTCCTCGTGGAAAAGTACGAAAACGTTTTTTCTTTTTTGGCAATCCAAAAATTGGATAACTCTATTTAAGTAACTTTTAGCATCTTTTCCCTGCAGTGTGTATGTTGCGTGCGAGAATATGTAACCCTTTTCTTAGATACAAGAAAAATAGTTAATCTTTGATGTCATAACTCAGAAAAATGTTTTTAAATCCTGACGAAACCTTTACGGCACTCAAATTAGCCCCATTTCCTGTTTGTAATATAATTTTTGGTCGGAGCATGACGTACATCTGCTGACTACGAGAGAAGAAAAATTTATTAAGAGGAGTCCGCTTACTCCTGATATAATTGAGAACGAGTTAAAGATTGTGAGATTTCTAAAAAGTTTACCACAACATAAAACCGTACAAGAGTGAATTATGAAAGAGCTTAAAGAAGCAACAAAACACTAACATTTATTATAAACAATTACTTTTTAATAATATATACGCAACAATTTTAAATCTATAAAGGCATAGAGGCAAAAGGATTTCGAGTCTGTAGAACTTAAACTCAAAAAAATGTTTTGCACGACACCATATCTTTGTCTATTAAATAAACCTTTTCAGCTAAATGTTTCCTTAAGGACATTTTTGTAAGAATTTTGTGGACGCCAAATATGGTGCACTGGTTTTATCCATTTTCGCCGACTTCCAATCTATTGATAATAGTAAACTAAAATGAAAAGTTTATCGGTACTTGCATGAAAAGAAAAATTAACCTTTTTATGTGCTCATGTATTGCTTGATGACGACAACTTGTTGGAGTTAAACTTAGCAAATTGTCCATACTCAGGCACCTTTAAGTTGGCACATTAGACGAAATTACAACAATGTCATAAGAGTGGCTAATGCTTTATCAAAGCCGCTTTGAAGAAAGAAATAGTATTTTTCAGTTGTTCAAGAAAGAGGGCATTTGCAAGGAAAATAAAAGTTTGATGGACGAGGAAAAAACAGTTTTTGCTTGTGAGAGAGCACCCAGATGTCTTTTTTCGTTGAAACTGGTAGTGTGCAGTAGTTGCAAAGTATGTTATGCAAAATCCATTTATTATCGGCACAAAAAGAATTGCACAGCTGCAACATGCCCACCCGTTGCTGTGCCGATGGTGTTAATGGACAAAATATGCAAATTGGAAGAATCTTTCAATACTTCTGTTGTGAGCACCATTAGAGATGATAAAGTTGGCAATATTTGCACAACAAACAAAAGCATTTTAAAGATCAATGCTTATTCATATGACAAATAAAAAGAAAGGCAAATAAATCATGTAAGTAATTTGATCTGTGCGAAATGACTTGCGAAGATTGTGTCATTTATTCGTTGCGGCTTTGGCCCAATCAAATGAAAGGTGATTTTCGGAAATGCTGCAGACATGTTCCGCAGAAAAGATTTTTATAACTAAGAAATGCAATCGAAACATATACAACAACAGATTTAAACATCTTAAAACCAGGATTAAAAAACATCCTGTACTATTTGATCAAAACAGCGTTAAGTGTCTAAAAGGAAATTTTCTTATTGGAAATAAGGAAAATGAAGCCAAGACACTTGACAACATTTTAAGCGCATTAGATCTGTTCAAAGACAATGTCTTTGCAGACACTTAATACCAAATTAACCAAGGAAGGCAAATTCGACTTCGGCGTCCCGCACAGCTGCCTTTGGAGGAAGATGTACAAAAACTCTGGGAACATATAAGATGTACCTTAAACAAAATTAGAGGTGATTCTTACCTTTTGTGGGACATTCACGCGCAGTTATCGTGTTAAGACGTAAAAAATATGGAAGTAACCTCCTTATTTAACTGATAATTAATATAGTCCTGAAGGTATTTAATATAATACCCATTGTAATTACTTTTTAATTTTTAGAAAGACGATGTTACCAATGAAGGGAAAAGAATTCCGAAGCTGTGAAAAAGGAGTTCCGCATTTCATTCTGAGAGAAAGCGATGATAATTTGGGCTGAAGACTATTTAGGATCTGGCCGATATTTTGGCAGACGCTCAATACCAAATTCACGCACAGTTATCGTGTTAAGACGTAAAAAATATGGAAGTAACCTCCTTATTTAACTGATAATTAATATAGTCCTGAAGGTATTTAATATATTACCCATTGTTATTACTTTTAAATCTTTAGAAAGACGATATTACCAATAAAGGGAAAATATGATACACATTCCATACTTTTCTTTTTTTCAATTGGAAGTAGCAAGAAACAATTGGTTCGGCGATGATACTTTGATTGAGACAATGGTGAAGATGAAGATTTTAAGGTACAAAGTGATCCAGGCAACTAACTACCAGAAGATTATGGTTTTAATCCAGGACATAACTTTAAGAACTCACCAAAGAACATAAAAAAAATAAGGTGAAATATCTTACTGAACGTTAATTTTATGTTTTGGAGGTGTGTTCCGCAACAAACAGCGAATGGTAAAATCCAAAATATAGCTTGTTGATGGTGATGATATTTGCCATTCATTCCATTTTAACATACCTGTTCGGAACATCTTCAAAAGATTTATAACATGGAGCAAACTCTTTTGTTGAAATAGCATTTAACAGATGATTTTCTTTTATTTTGAATGAGGTCTGGTCAAGGTGGATGATGAAGGATGGCAATAAGTGTACATTTGCGGTCAAACAATAATTCAGGTTCTCGGAGCAGATTCTGGCGACGGGTTTCTGAAATGTGTTATTGGATTATCCAAATTCTATTTTCTCGATTTTTTATTTTCATCCGTTTTACCCCGTTCTGATCGCTGGTTTTGTTCTTTCTTTATATTCCGAGAGAAAACACTAGTTTCATTTTATGAGTTCAAGATGGTTAAATCAACGTGTTTTGAGTAGTGTGTTGTTGTTGTGTTGTTGTTTAACATAGCTTAAAAATTAAGTAATTTTGAACATTGATATTAGCTAGAGCTAGGCTAGCTGTAGCTACATAGTGTGTGATTATTTTGGCTGTGTCTCTGTTTAATCGTCTTATTTGTTGACTTTTGTGTGCTCCTTTTACAGCACTAATGGATGATGTCACATTAAAGTATGCTGGAAAAGTACTCAATCTTCTCCAGTGAGGTATGACGACAGGGGAATTAGCCATGATGGGTTCCGTAAAAGAAGATGGCCTTCACTTGAAACCTTATATCAATGGTATCTGGAAGAATTTTTGGTCTTTCATATTGGGAACATTTGACATTCCACCAAGCATTAATACTGTATATTTGGCAAATTAGTTTTTTGTTTTACATTATTCTGATTTTGAATAGGCTGATGTCTAAAAAAGTTTTGCAGAATAAAATAAACTAATTTTAAGAACAATGAAAATTTAGGAAAAATTTGCAGTCTTTTTATTTCACATTAACTTCTTATAAAAACTTTTGTTCCATTAAGGTACTTTACTCTTTTACTAGTCTACTAGAAACCCGTGGAAAAATGCACTTAGAGAGGATAACAGTTGAAAAGAAGCGTTACTCTTTTGATGAACGGTTAATGAGATTAGGCACAAGGACAATGGAAAAATAGGTTGTTTTAGATTTTTTACTGACGTCAGCAGTGCATATACAAAAAGAAAATTGGCGAAATTTAGTTTTTCGTTGCCTGTAATGTGTAGAGGTTGAAACGCTAACCAAAATAATGTCTAGTATCATATGTTTTCGACGAACGCTTAAGGAGATATAAGGGCGGGTTTAAAAAATTTGTTGTCAACCCCCACCCCCTAATTTTTTAAATTTTTTATACCTGATGCCTTCATCGTATAGATCTTGAAACGCTGATCAAAAAAATCTATAGGATCATGTACTTTTGACAAACGGTTGCAGAGATATTGTGGTTCAAAGGTTTTTTGGTGACATCATGAACCCGTCCATTTCGAAACGTATTCGGGGACCCAGGTTTGGAAAAATAAACCAAATTGGTCCCAGGTGGTCCCTAGTTACCCACGCGGTGAAAAATAAGTGACGTCACCACCTCGTTTCCAAGTCATTTGGCCTCAAAGTTTTCAGTGCATTGTAATGGCTTCACTGATGTTAATATACTTTCCTTTGACGTCAAGTTTTGTACATATTTTAATTTTTATCTTGAAATAAACGAATGAATAATTAGCTCTACACTTTTCGTATTGAGCTCTCCTTTTCAATAGATTTCCTTTTCAAGATATTTTTCTTTGCACTAATTAGATTCCACGAAATAATCATAATTTTCTTGTAAACAAAGGTCATTTCGCGCAAAAATTGCCGAATGACACGGACCAAATATTCAGTGATGAGAGTTCAAGTTAGATGCCGGAGGTGACTCGGTAGAAAATAATCTCTGAAAATTTGAAAATTGGTTATTTAAGGTACGAAAAGAAATGATGGGAGGGTTGGTTTTATGTGATTAATACGCAAGTTAGAGTTTAGTTCCTTTTTATAGTTCAAATTACTGCTAGAAAATTAAAAAAAAAATTCGTTAACGGATCCATGGTCGCCTCTCGCTGTTCCATAGCTACCAATTTCAGCTCTATTTTTTTAAATTTAAACCAAGTCATGGACGGAATTGCGTATTTTTGGTAGAAAGATAGGTTAACATTTTTAAAAGTAATTTTAAGTAAGTAACATATTTTTTTACTACAATTAGATTTCCTATAATTTTTTAATATAGCTGGCTAACTAACCAGTTTATAATTTTAATTTTTTGTCAAGGGTTAAAGACGAAACGAGCAAGGTTAGTGGTGTCCTCAGTGTAGTAAGAAGTAAGCAATTCAAACTTGTCTTCAGCTAAGCTTTTGAAACTTTTGCAGTACGATATTCGTAATAGCTACTCAGTAAATTTTAACTGTTCTATTATTTTATTTTTTAGAAATTGTGGTGAATAGCTACTAGATTGTATTTTTAAGGTTGTATTTTTCTCCAAAAATGTCAAACCCGTTAGAAAGTAGTAATAACAATAACAACCCTGTACGTGGTTTTAGGCTTTTCAATAATGCTGGCAGGTTTGTGTTACAACGCCCAGGAAATAATCAGAAGTTAGTAGGTCTTATTATGGGCCAAATTCCAGATGTTCCTCAACATGTTGAATTGCCACATGAAGTGCAGGTAAATGTCATATCACGTTCATCAATTAATGAAGATGTGTCTTTAGCTATACATAGCCTTGCACAACGTGTTGCATCTTTGCGTTGTACTGACCAAGTTAACAGCAGGCATCATAATGATGCTATAAGGCAGGCAGCAATTCGTAATGCTGAAAGTATTGCCACTCTCTGATCACTTTGTGTGTGTGTTTTCGTGGTTTTGCTTTTTATTTGTGTTTTTGTATAACTTGAGACATTTCATGTTTATGTTTTAGTAATTTAAATATTTTATAATGGGAAAGCAAGATAAACGGATGAAATCAGGTTCATTTACAAAAAGAAGGGCAAGAAATCAAAACCAACATGTTGAACCGGTCATAAGTGATGTTGTAGCTGGGAAAACTCAAAGTGGACTTACTACTCCTTCAGGCTCTGATGAACAAAGCAATGTATTTTCAGGCTTTATTTTTATCATGAACACTGATATATTGAGCCAGATTGTCAGATATGTTGGAAGTTGTACTGAATGCTGTAATGCTGGAAAGTATACAAGTATTTGCTATCCAGAAAGATTGTAGGTTTCGGTAGATCCTAAGAATAAGAAAGTACTAGCTCGAAAAATCTGTTTAAAATGCTTGTGTGATCGGACAATGTCACTTTTTTCCTCAAAGAGAATTGATAAAACCAATGCAAAGAGCCGCTTCGATTCTAATTTACGTCATGCCCAAGCATTCCGACAGATAAGAAAGGGTTTGACGGCCTTTGAAAGCTTTTGTAGTTATATGCATATGCTGGCGTCAATGACAAATCTTACTTATGCAGAAATTGTTCATGTTTTTCATCCTGCGTACATAAGTGCTGCAGAGGAAAATGCGGCTAAATCAGTTCGCGTGGATAATGAACTTACAGATATTGTCGCATCTTTCGATGGAACTTGGCAAAGAAGGGGTTACGCAACTTTGAATGGTATGGTGACATGCATAGAGGGATCAAATGAGAAATGTATTGATGTTGAAGTTAAAACAAAAGGCTGCAAATCATCTATATTTTGGGAGAAGCAAAAAGGGAGTGGGAATATGATGTATGAAAGGTCTCTCATAAATTTTCGATAAACTTTACAGGGTCTGCATTCTCTATGGAATCGGTCAGTACACTGGATATGTTTGAAAGGTCCGTTACGAAAAGAAAACTGAGGTATAAAACCCTTATAATCCTTATCCAGGCTTAGAAATTAAGAAAGGAGAGTGTATTGGTCATGTGCAAAAACGGGTTGATGCAAACTTGCGAAAAATTGCGCAAGAATATACCTGCTGATCGCAAGAAAAAAAATTTTTGGAAGGGGAAATTGACAGATCCTGCAATAAACTATATACAGAATTGTTATGGTCTAGGTATCAGACAAAATACAAATAATCCATATCAAATGAAGAAGAATGTTAGTGCTATACTTAGCCATAGCTAATCTGAAGGAACAACATAAATGGTGCTCTCTGGCAGAAGATTCCCGGTGCTCACACTGGAATAAAACGAAACAGGAAAAGAATAAGTTAAATATTGTCCCAAACATAAAGGATGAACGAAAGATTGATTTATTTCATCGGTTACGTGACGACTCCCTATTGTCCAAATGTTTTCACGGCAAAACACAGAATGTAAACGAGGAGTTGAATAACTTAATGTGGGGACAAAGTGTCCCAAGACAGTATATGTTACCAAAAAAACCCTAAAATGTGTGTATCATCCGCAGTACTTGAGTTTAATGAGGGTAAAAAGGGCTTTGTAAGTGTCACGCGGCATGCTGGATTAACCGAATGCAAATTGTAGGATGACGCATACAAGAACATATTCTCGTTAAAAATCGTTGACACCAGTTAAGCCACTACGAAAGAAATTACGAGCCATTAGAAAAAATTGGAGTGACACTTACATAGAAAAAGAAGGGAAAACTTACAAAACTGGAAGCTTTAAGACTATTTTTATTTGATATTTATGTATATTGAGTGATTTGTTTTTAGTCACCGTGCCAAAAGTAGTACTTCTGCTGTCATAATTATTTTTCTTGAAAATTTAATAATTTTGAAAGATCTGCGAAGGATAAAAAGAAAACGGTTTGTCGAAATGCTCTAGAATTTTCAGGGTTTGTTTATGAAGTTATTGCACAGTTCCCCTACCAATAAATATGCAATTTGGGTAGCAATGTATATCCTGAATTTTTCTATGATTTCTCAATTTCCGTAGATAAGTTGACATAATTTTCACAATATTTTTCAAATTGAAAAAATATTGTTAGGGGATCCTTATTAGGTTGGTATTAGTTACTGGAGCAAATCTCAGTTCTAGGGAACTAAAATTACAGGAATAATTCACTTGAGAAAACTAACTACATTTTAGCCACTTTTCTTCACTTCATTCATGCAAAGAATTAATTATTTAAGTTTTTTTTCTTTTTTTTTGAAAATTTTATGTCCTAAGTAATTAAAATAGTCAAAAGTATTTCTTTAATGTGAATATTTCATGTAGTTCATTTTTTGACTGGTAAGCCACCCTTAATATGCTATGCTCCACAAGCAATAATTCTCTTATAGTCACTGGACCTATCTGAAGCTAATAAAGTTGGGTATTATTAAAAAATATATGAATGCAAGAAACACTTCTCAAAGCTGGGGATTGTTTATTCCTTGATTTGAAAAAACTAGCGTATTCATCACCTGGTTTTAATTTAACTCCCTATGATGGACAAGATACTTCAATGCAGCTTGCTGCTTTCTAAACCTTTTTTAATAACGGTTTTAAAATTTATAAACCTTTGTAGTTCCTTTTTTTCACAATATATATGCAGAATAACCTACATAGCAAATATCAAATGAATAATATTATATGACATATTCTAACAAAAATTATGTTGAAATTGGGACATACTCTGATTCACTATTATTTATAAATAAATATCTTGTAAATGGGCAAACCTAGACTTTTTCTTTTACAAAATAAATATGA
Organism: Hydractinia echinata; assembly: GCA_030067915.1. Taxonomy (NCBI): domain Eukaryota; kingdom Metazoa; phylum Cnidaria; class Hydrozoa; order Anthoathecata; family Hydractiniidae; genus Hydractinia; species Hydractinia echinata. The sequence continues at coordinate 119,155 of JASGCC010000313.1, read as the reverse complement.
GCTTTTAGTTCTTCTTCGCAAACTAAAAATTAAAAAACAACAACTTCAATCTACTTGCAGGCAAAATACAAATATATAACATAATAAATTATAAAAATTAAATTGCAAACCTATTTGCGTAAATTTTGCGTAAATTTATGTGTTAACTTAATTTTAATCTCGGTGAAGTTCACAATAATTTCAAAGCACTGAAAAAATGTAATACTTATTGTCAATATAGCCACTAATTTTGCCGAAGAGAATATATTCAGTGAGAATGGTAGGCATATTTTAGGAAATAGTGTTTACATATACATGTCATTAAATTTTTCAAAAAAATATGGTAATTTTCTGAATAGTGTTGAACATTGGAACTCCCCATGTTAGCAGCTCACCAGAAAAAAAAATCTCCAAAATAAAATTCCTTGGCAATGATGAATTAAGACTATTCTCATCTAAAGAATGGCCATTATCAATTGACACAGAAATTAGCAGCGCCATTTTCGAAATTCTATTAGAAATAGCTAAAAATTATTGCTGTAATAGGAATTGTGCATTAATATATATGCTAAAGAATTTAAACTGCAAAATCGAAAAAAAGAAAATCAACTCAATAATTTTGTACACGCATTCCGAAAATATATGAACAAAGATGAGAACGAAGCAAGAGAGTGGCTTGGAAAAATATTTATTGGTGAAAGTGGGCAAAAAATGGGAAATTATTTAGCTGTATTTAGCAATGAAATTGATGGGTGAAATTGCTGGGTGAAATTGATGAACTATGTGAGTTTGAATTAACAATTGACATTTCTCTTGAAATTTGCTGCTTAAAGTAAAAAATGGAATTGTTAGCGTGGAATGAAATATGCCGTTTCATTGCATCTCACTGAAATTTAAAAAATGTGCCACTAATGAAACAATAATTTTCAAATCTCAACGACTAAACAGCAAAGTTAAATGGTTTTGACTAAAAAGGACAACCTGTCCTCGCACAGTATTACTTAACGAACAGCTTTCTTTTAAACCTGACGGAGAGCAGGAAATCTATAAAGAATATTCTGAAATAAACATTGACACCTCTGAGATTGACATGATTGACTTGACACATATGTTACAATAAATCAATTGAACACGAGTTTATTGAACTTGTCAACATCGTTTAATAGGTTGACTGACGAGAATTAGATACAAGGTTCGAGTCTTAAAGACAAGGAAAGCACTATTGCACAATTGGAGTCAAAATCAATTAAAAGAAAATCATTGAAATTAAACAGTTTTGTACTTAGGAATGTCAACAAGAGAGAGAGGCAGAGGAGAAAATTAAAAAAATAAATAATGAAAACAGGGAATTACTAAATAAGACAGATGTATTGTTGGTTAAGGTAGAGGATTGTGAACGGAAATATCAGAAAGAACATAGGAGGAGCCAATATTACAAGAAGAAAGGTGAATTATGTAGTGTAGATAAGGCTAAATATGATGCTAACATAAAGCATTATGAACCTTTAACAGATGAGGTGCAAGAAAAAGTCAATGAATTCGAAGATCATGTAATTCAAACTTGGGAAGGAGGCAAATACTATGATGACATCAGAACAGTCTATTACAAGTTGTTAAAAATGAATGTTGGTGTGGTAAATTGTGGAGAAATCATTAAAGTAGTTCTATAAAGGCTTGCTTTTAGGTTTACAATAGCAATTTGATATATTATGTCAATGTAGCACTTAATCTCTGTTCCAAAAAATAACTATTTAGGAAAAAAAATTACTATTAGTCCTTTTAAAGAAATAATTATTTATGGAAACTTTTTGGCTATTAGCTCTTGATATTTTGAAAAGTAATTATTTAAGAAAACGTTTTGCTTTTAAGTCTTTTTATTGTGTGATACATTGTTAAAAAATTATTGGTAACTTGAGTCAATCATATTGAAATACTTATTTATCCTGAGGAAGCATTGTTGTACTTATGAAAACTACAATTACATGTTGCCTAAGCGTAAGGTGGAAAGGCTGCCTAAAAAAATTTGACAGCAGAGCTGATGGTTGAAGCACAACTTATTTAAAAAGTACATGTACATGAGGCAATGAAAAATAGCGAAAATAATGTGCTACATAAAGATGGGACAAAGTATCATTTTGAGAAAACTGGTAGATTTCAAGTTAGTACATCAAGTGGGTCATATATGTTGCGTGTAAAAAAGATGTTTTTCGGAGAAGCATCAAGTTACATGGACACTTTAAAAAATCTGCTTACAGAACTATCTTCTCTTGTATTCCCGGAAAATGTACTTAACATCAATGTGAGAGTGATATTAGTTTACTTTGAATCACTGATGTCTGATAGAAGTGTTGTCAACACAAATTTCGTGAAATGTTTCAACACTGGCGTTCTAAAGCTATCCCTTTTATTGTTCAGAATTACAGTTCCTTACCTGATGAGGAAAAAGCCAAGATCAGCCGTATCCATCATGTGTTCTGTGGTTTACACGTTGTTCACAATCTCAGCGTTTATGCAGAGAAGACCCTGTTTGAGTCGGAGGATGTAGTTGAAGAGGAATATGTGTCCATGGCGGTTTTAAGAACTGTGCCAACTGCAGATCATATGATATTCTTGACGAGCTATCAAAGTTTGTGACATGGGGATCAGATAAATGGAGTTGATCAAGAATGGCATGCCTACAAGGACCAAACAGGCTTAAAAATACATGGTTTCTTACTTACATCATATTTGTGTTGGATGGTGCTTTTACTATCATAGGTACCATTTGAAAAAATTAGTAAACATTCTAGAAGGTACAAACTTCCTCCACTAATCAATCAAACAGGATATTGACACCACTGTTCAACTTGCTGCGGCACGTGCTCTTGATAACTTCACAAGTTGTTAATTGGGTCACTATTTAAGAGAATAGGAGTAACTACATCGCAATGCAGAAATAACTAGCCTTTTAAGACAGAGATGTTAATGAAAAAAAGGAGGTTTCTCTCCAAAGAATAAGAAGCAACTGGAGAACTTCTGTATTCTCCCCTTTACAGGGATGATCGAAAAGCTAATGGATTTCGGATGTAATGAAACAAACAGCTATGGATGTGGAAACATGAGGATTAGTGAAATTTACTCATGCTTGGGATCTGGTGCGTGCCCTTGAGTAAGCATCCCCTGCCTCCTGCAAGACACCAGCCGCATTCATTGACACCATCCGCCAAAACCAATAACTTCTGTTAAACGTTGGAAAAAGAAGACTCGACAACTACAAATCGCATCGTTGTTGGTTTTACCTACTGACACAAATCCCAGGGCTAAGAGAGGTGGGCTTGGACCCCAGCCCTTAGAAAGGTTGTGTCAAAGAATGAAAAGCAGAAAACCTGGAAACAAAAACGCTTTCTGACCTTAGACATGAACACTTGAGAAATCGTATCGTAATGCTTGGGGTGACCAAGAAACCGCGCCTTAGAAAGGTAGACTTGGAACCCAGCGGTGGCAACCCAATCGTCTCAAACTTAAACAAGGAATTCACTTCACCACCCAGTCAACTTTTATGCTTCGAAATCTGCTACGCTCCATTCTTTGGAAGGAGTTATCAATTGTCTCGAGATTGCAATGGAAGACCCATCCTAACCAATGAAGAACACACACTCTTCAGTCACCAAAAACAAAAAGCCTTCACGATCTATCTTTCCCTGTCTTTCCCACCGTCAATGGTCTTTCCCACAGTCACTAGTCTTTCCCAGTGTCAACCAGTCTTTCCTGGCAGTCAACTGGATCTGTGTAAGAAACAGGAAAAGAAAATAGGAGTAACTACATCGCAATGCAGATATAACTAGCCTTTTAAGACAGAGATGTTAATGAAAAAAGGAAGTTTCTCTCCAAAGAATAAGAAGGAACTGGAGAACTTACTTATAGCAGAAACTGGTCATATTTTCCATCTTAATGACCAATCGAACTCCTTCCATCAGTTCCTTGAGAAGAGTTGCAGGGATGTCAGTTGTATGCTAAATAAAGAGACTCCATTTTCTGATCACTTTATCAATAAAGTGACATTTATGTTGAGCTGTTTAGGTGTATAGAAGATGTAACATTCGAAGTACTAACTCAGGAATGTCTTGAGTTAATTTGTTGCACCTGGTGTCTTATGGTTGCCTCACAGCTTAAGGATCGATTATCAGGTGGCAAATACATTACCAATCTGATGAACCTGTGCTAAATGAGACCAAAAATTGTCCGCGCACTAACATGGTATCTGAGCGAGACTTTGCAAAATATGGCAGGTTGTTGTCAATAAAGCATACTCTGTCGACCATAGCAGCAAGTGGTCTGATCATGTTCACTTACAACAGAACATCAGAATGGTTATGTAATATACCCAGGGAGGTACTTGAAAGGCTGGTTAAGATCGAAAGAACAAAAAGGGGATTCTGTGAAAAAGTACAGGAAAAGAACAGGTGAAAAGAACAAGGCTTTTGTTACCTCTCAATTCAGTTACTGTCCTTTGATATGGATGTTCCACAATAGAACACTGAATAACAGAATTAATAATCTGCATGTAAGAGCACTTCGAATAATCTATTGTGACCATACATCAACATTTAAGGAACTGTTACATAGAGATAAATCAAAAACGATACACGAAAAAAATCTTGAAACACTAGCTATAGAAATATATAAAGCTAAAAACAAACTCTCACCTGATATAATAAGTGATATTTTTCTGTTCCGTAGTAGCACTTATAATTTGAGAAATGAAAGAGAACTTTGCTATCGCACAGCAAAAACGTCTACTTATGGCACTGAAACTATCTCAAATTTCGCGCCAAAATTGTGGCAGATGATACCATCAAATATAAAAACATCTGAAACGTTACAAGAGTTTAAGTCAAAAATTAAGAAATGGAATCCAGAAAGTTGCCCTTGTAGGTTGTGCAAACCGTATATTAATGGATTAGGTTTTATTTGACAGGCAGACTTTTATTTAGTATTTATAGCATTTTTCTGTTTGTTCTTGTTGTTTTTTCCCGAATTTTCTGGCATACCACTTCCTTGCAATATATACGATCTCAAAAATACAAGCTATAGTCTAACCATCCTTTATTTCAGGATGATGGTATGCAAAGCAAAGAAGTCAAATTAACTAAATTAATTGCCTTCTTCATTGACTGACTTTAATTAGCCACTTTTCCCGAGAAGCTAGATTTTTTTTTTTTTTTTTTTTACACGTCAATGTAAAACAAATTGTTAATAATAATAATAATAGGTCTTTTAGCCAGTCTTTCAAATTGGTTTCTTTCACATGTTTCTTTCACAGTTTGTCTCTGCTTTCAATCTTTTTTCCTAGGTTCTTTTTTTTAAACTCTTTTTCACCCGACTTATTTATTTTTGACCAGTCCTTGATTCTTGTGTGTCCATCATACTTGGTTGTATTATTTATGTATATATATTTATATTTTAATGTCTTTTTATATATTTTAACTGGACACATATTTATAACAGCTTTTAGTTGACATGTATATCCAGTATAAATATTCGTTTAATAAAAAAAGATATCATCAAATATAAGATTGATGAGACGGATGAAAGAAGTTAGAAAAGGAATTACGAGTAGAAGGCCTCACAAGTGAGAAGGAAAGTTTAATTGTCAGTATCAGTGAATTTGGAGGGCTAATTTTGACTACAAGAGATTTTCAATGGATTAACATCAGAAAAGGATAAAAAAAATATGTTGCAAAAACAAATATTATTTACTAAGGTAGTACTAAACCAGAGTGTGTTAGAAAAAAAGTTTTTGCAGATGGAAGAATCGTGGAAAAGAGGTATTGTCTATTCAGTAGCGAAATTTTATATACAAAAAGTTCTTAAATTGATTGAATATTCCAACAAACCACCAGAAGAGAGAGTTGTTAAAAAAGGAATATACTGCATAGTCAGGTCACATGCTGTTGGTAAAAATCTATTGGAGAAGGTTTAAAAAAATTGACAGAAAACAAAAATTTTGGTCAGTGAAAAAAAAAATGTGGAAAAAAAAATATTGGCCGGTATATTAAACACAAAATGATAGATGATGTTATTGAACATGTTACAGAGGATTAGTCACTGTAGTTTTAGATGAAGACAAATCCAATAGCGCTTGCGAGTTTCGTGCAAATTACGACGGATTTGAAGAGGAATATGATGTTTTATTGGTAGAAGAGTGGCAAAGTAAGTGTGTTGTAGTGGAAGGAAAATTGAAAGGATTTATGGAGATGAGTGTTGATGACGAAGTGACAAAACAGCTGGCTGTTGTGATATAATTTCTCTAATGACGGCTGGTTAATTATTATACCGGTTGTAACCCTCTGGAGATTCTGCATAATAGCAAAACCCTCCCTGTGAAAAAGTATTCTCTTAGAAAAAATACATTAACCATTAAACAGGACGCGTAAAACAGTGGTATAGCACAAAACACTAGTAAAAAACATATAAAGACAACAAAACAATTAGGCAATTCAAACTGAATTAATAGGCACACGTGGAATTTGTTAGAAACTGAATTCGAGTTATTCTACCAAGACTTACTGAAAAAGCTGAATCATATACCAGATATCACGAATCAAGACGAAACTACTTGATACTTGGGAAAAGTATGGACAGACTCGTGTTCCTTTCAAATGTCGACAGACTATCCAACAACTGAATTCCAACAAACATATACTCATTCTCAAACAAGACAAAGGACGAGGAGTAGTTGTCTTAGACCGAACTAAATATACCGAAAAATGCTTAGAACTACTACAAGTTCAAACGTTGCCAGAAGGACCCTACAGCAACGTTAGAAATAAAGATACAAAAGGCAGTCAGAGAGACCAAACACGTTTTCTGACAGAAGGAATATCGAACCGTATATCCTACTGGCAAACTGTATGGTACCGCCAAAGTACACAAGCTTAAAACAGACGACGTTGACGATTTACCTCTTAGACCAATCATCTCAAACATTGGAACGGCATCATACAGTCTAGCTAAGTATCTGGCGAAACTTTTAGCGCCATTGAACAGATCCGAATACATTGTTTCTTCGACAAAGGAATTTCTGCAAACATTTGATTGTAAAAACATACCTGAACACTACCAACTGATCTCCTTTGACGTGACATCGTTGTTTACAAATGTTCCGCTAGACTACACCATTGACCTTATACTGAAACGAATCTACGACGTGAAATGGAAACGTTGAACATTACGTACCCTTCTTCTGAGAGCACACAACATTTGTTCCACCGAGTTTCTTCTGAAAGACGAAATCGCACATCTCAGATTCGCCTTCACCAAAGTAACCAATACCCACTTTGGCTTTGGCACCAAGTGTTAAGGAAGGTCGAGAAACCAACCAACTAACACACCTTCAAACACAGAGTACGATAATGCTGCCCTATCAAGGAATAGGTGGTGATAAGATTTTGAACAAAATGAAGAAAACGATCAAGAAGTACGACAACACCTACAGCACCAAAGTTTCCTACCCTGCTACGAGACTTGGTCACAATTTGCGGTCAAAGATCAGACAACCAAAGAACACGAACATAATTTGGTACACAAAGTCGAATGTCCCGAGACGAACTGTGACGCTACGTACATTGGTGAGGTTTGCCGCAGACTTGCAAAAAAAAAAAAAAAAGGGGCGAGATCATAAATCACACGTTTATACTCACGCGGTGGAAAGCAGTCATGTACCAGTGACAAAGGACGATTTTACGATTCTTTTTAAAAACAAACAATTCAGAAATTATTACAAAAGAATGACAACAGAAGTGATAACCATTAAAAGACATAGGCCCACACTAAATGCACAAGAGAAATCAGTGCCATTGAAGCTTTTCAACAAACTATTCTTATCACTCTTTTATAAATAGAATCAATTATAGCGAGGTGTCATTTTTTGACACTTCAACATAATTGAGCCTATTTAACTTTTATTGTTTTCATTTTATCGTATACATGTAACCATAGCAACCTTTTGTCAACAAATGTTATCACTTATACGTTTTACTGTAGAAATATATGCATTCGCGTAATGGTCTTTGGAATGTAAGGTCGAAATATCAATTTTTAAAATAAACATTTTCGACTCTATTTCTTTTTTAATGTTTAAGCTTCTGGTTATATTATTTACCATCAAGTTATTTGCTCCAACCGATATTTTTTCACAGGTAGAATAAATAAAACTTATTATGGCAAAACTATCCTTAAACGGATAAATCTTAGAATAATTCCTGGGAAGAATGTAAACTAAAGCAGGCAACGATCTGTGCCCCAGGAATTGTGAACCTGGCTGTAGCTTTACACGTGTTAAGGGCGCCCAACAGTTAACTTTACACAGATCATTGCTGCTGTGAATCAACCTAATGACAGTGCCAGCCTGTCATGACTGGGGTGATGTGCGTAGGTGTCAAACCACGAAGACAAGATAAGAATATCAAACCCCCATGCAAAGCTTCTTCTACATATGTTTATTCTCATTTTTTATTAAACATTTTAAGACATGTATTCGCCAAATTAAATCCTCGCCAAGAGGGTAGAATTAACTACATCGCAATGCAGATATAACTACAATCGTGGACAAAAATATTGAGACTAAGGCAGTTTTTTACTCATTATCCAAATATGGACAAAAGAGTCAAATAGTCAATACTCTGCAGCCGGCAGGCTAAAAAGTCGCTACTTTTGCAAACAAGTAGGCCAGGCAGAGAGCGTTGAAAAGTTGCTAGTCACATTCTTTAGCACGCCCGCACACCGAAATAATTCACGTCGGGGACCATGAAGGCCCCGAAATTCGTGATTAATGGCCTTGCTGACGTCAGCAACAATTAGCACATTTTAAGAATTTCGTATTTACCAAATAACCTAAGATTCGAAGTCCTAAGTCCACTCTGAACATTAACAAGTGAACTTTGACAAGTTCAAGATGTGTGAATCTAATATAGAATGAGCCTACGCAATTACTTGTGGTGGCGAACTTCGAAATTCGTTGTCTTGTCCCAACATATTGTGACCACGATTGTATCCTTTTAAGACAGAGATGTTAACGAAAAAGGAGGTTTCTCTCGAAAGAATAAGCAGCCACTGGAGAACTTCTGTATTCTCCCCTTTACATGGACGATCCAAAAGCTAATTGATTTCGGCTGTACTGAAACAAACACCTATGAATGTGGAAACTTGAGGATTGGTGAAATTCACTCATACTTGGGATCTGGTGCGGGCCCTTGTGGAAGCATCCCATGCCTCCTGCAAGACACCAGCCGCATTCATTGACACCATCCACCAAAACCAATAACCTTTGTTAAACGTTGGAAAAAGAAGACTCGACAACTACAAATCGTATCGTTGTTGCTTCTACCTACTGACACAGAGCCCATGGCTAGGAGAGGTAGGCTTGGAACCCAGCTCTTAGAAAGGTTGTGACAAAGTATGAAAAGTAGCAAACTTGGAAACAGAAAAGCTTTCTGACCTTAGACATGAACGCTTGAGAAATCGTATCGTAATGCTTGGGCTGGCCAAGAAACCGCCCCTTAGAAAGGTAGACTTGGAACCCAGCGGCGGCAACCCAGAAAACCATTACATATTGTCTCGAACCTAAACAAGGAATTCACTTCACCACCCAGTCAACTTTTATGCTTCGAAATCTGCCACGCTTCATTCTTTGAAAGGAGTTATCAATCGTCTGGAGATTGTAATTGAAGACCCATCCTAACCAATGAAGAACACACACTCTTCAGTCACTAAAAACAAAAAGCCTTCACGATCTATGGTCATTCCCACCGTCAGTGGTCGTTCCCACAGTCACTAGTCTTTCTCAGTGTCAACCAGTCTTTCCTGGCAGTCAACTGGATCTGTGTAAGAAACAGGAAAAGAGAATAGGAGTAACTACATCGCAATGTTTATGTCTGTAAACTAATATAAATTTAGCATACTAATAAAATTCCTTTAATTTCCTTAAATAATTACTTTTTATATAAAAATCTTGAAATATCAAAGCAGCTGGTCAGCCTGCTTCCTAGAAAATTTCTTTTTAATTATACAACAGGCTAGTTAATATTCTCTTGTTGTGGTACCATCATTGTCAATATCGTCTAAAGCAAGAAATGAAAAAAGAAGTCATTGTCACTTTTTGTTTATATTCTGATTCGTTTACTTTTAATTTACATTCAAACAAACTTTAATACACCTGTATACGGAAGCCCATTAGTGCCATTGCTCTTGCCTATTCATAATTTTAAAAAAGTGAATAAGCAAATAACTATTTTTTTCTTGGCTAGTCATATTTTCAAAAAAGTGAATAGACATGAAAATTTATTTACATGGCTATTCAAAATTTTAAAAAACTGAATAAACAAATTAAAATTTTTTCGTTGGCTAGTCATATTTTCAAAAAAGTGAATAGACGGGAATCTTTTTTCGCGTTTTTGGCTATTCATAATTTTGAAAGTGAACTCGTTCGCAGAGGTTTTTTAAAATAACGGTGGAGGAATCCAGACAGAACAAGAAAATAAATATGGCCGCCGCAAACACACTGTCGGGGACAACTGCTACTACTGTGACAAATGAAGAGGTATATATCTTAATTCTTCACATTACATATTATGTTCTATAGCTTAATTTCGTGAATGTGTCTTTTTTTCGTTTGTTAAATTAACTTTTTAAGGTTCTTTGTGGCTAACAACTGTTGGGCAAAGTGAAAGCTAATGATGGTTTTAGCCTTGTTAGGTAGCTAGAACCTATTTATCTCGCTGTATTTATCACTAGTTAAAGTGGGTCAATATTTTTTTAGATAGTTTTATTCGTAAAAGACAGAGGTTATGATACAGATGTTTTGGACAATATTGAAAAAAGTCGAGTGAGTTTTGAAGCTCTTGTGATTTCGTTTATAGCGACTGTTTTTATTTCTTTCTGGTTTTCATTGGTTGAAAGAGGTTTTCTTAAAACCGTTTTGCACATTTAGGTTTGTGGTGATAGTATGCATTTGCTGAATTCACAAGACTTCGAAGAAATGGGTGTTGGACTGGCCGATTCTCGACTTTTAATGCAAAAGTTTTTATATGAATTAAAAAAGGATCAGTTAAAGAGTATTGTATCATCAATTTGGCAGGGAAGTAGTAAACGCCGTGTTGAAAGTAAAAGTAAAAGTAGTACCATATCCATTGAGTTCAGTTGGCAAAATTTTGAAAAAAGGGATACAAAAACAAATTCAGCACAGTAAGAATTGGTCAGGGAGGTGGACAAAGAAGAAACAAATTTACTCGTGACACATTGTTATCACAGGTATTAGAGCATTTAAGGTCAGTCTTCTTTTCTAACGGTGAAAGCAAAGAGCATGGGAGCATATCATTGATGAGAGTTACCTTAATTGGAACCTTGAATGAAAATATTGAGGATCTTTCCATATCGTTACAGACATATATTGACAAAAATTCATTGAAAACGATAAAATTCTACTTGCAAACTAAATCACTTTCACTTGCTTTAATGGAAGGGATTCACAGTGATAGCTCTGGAGATGATTTAGAGATAAATAACAAAGTAAGAAGAAAAGAATCAACAAGTTTGGTAGGATATGATGTGGAAAATATTTCTTCTGACAAACAGCAAAAGAATGGAAACAGTGATGCAAAGAAAGAAAGCAAATAATAATAAAACAAGACAGAGAATAGTCTCTCTGTGTGGCTGAAAATTTTAAAAAAGAAAATCAAAAAGCCTCAGCTTTGAAATCTTTAGAAAGAAGACAACTTGTAATAGACCAAGACGAAACATATAAGGAAAAAGGAAAAGCTAAAGAGTGACAAAGAGAATGAAGTAGCTTTACGCCAAGGGAATAAACTGAGGTTAGAAGGTCTGGTAGCAGAGGAGCCAACCTTGCAGGAAGATTGCATACTTTTGACTGTTAACCATATTGAAAGAGGAAGACTACAAAGATTATTTCTAATTCTATTTTTATATGGATTGGCTCAATAACCGAAAGTAGCAGAAATTTTGCCTTATCTTTCAGTCCTACAACATATATTAACCCAGAAGAACTTATAACTGTTGCTGACAACAAAGTGGTTAGCATGACATGGGAAATTCATGCAGTTTTTAAATTAGATGACGACACAGTTGCACACAGTAGCAAAACTTGTTGTCCAGTGTGTGGAAAAGAACAAAGCTTAAAGGAAATTGAGGCACACACAGCTTATATTGATCTAATTGATGAAAACATAATAAAAACCAGAATGGACGAGGCTGAAAATGAAGAAAAAACTTTATACGAAGAAACATATTGTCCTGCAACATCCAATATGTTGATGGATCCTGGTGAGATTGAAATAAGATTGAAAGAGGCTTTAGTCAACCTAAATGTAAACACAAATGGAATTTCTTTAAAAGTACGACGTAATCATATGTTTGCTGATTTTTGTAAAAGATTTAGCCGTCCATGGATTAGAGAACATTTAGGTTCAATGATTGTTGTTACTTTCTATGGTAAGTCAGGTGTAGATCAGGGAGGTTTGAGAAGAGAATTTTTTTCTGGTAGGTCTTGTTCATATTTTGAGTTTTAGAAATTATTTAGATAAACTGATTAAAATATTTTAGATGCCATGGAAGAGGGAAAGCAACAACTGTTTGTAGAGAGTGATGATGGTTACATTCCTCGTATCAACTGTTACGGAGATATAGCCAATGAAACATTTTAATTGTATGGCGAATTAATGGCATCTTCAATTGCAATGACTGGTCCTGCTCCAAACTACTTCGCAAAATGGGTTTACAAATATTTCATACATGGAACTAAAAGCATATTTGATAGTGGACTTAAAATGACAAAGGATAATAAAATTGGAGAAGTTTATTACAAGGTATATTATAGTGAAGATAAGTTATTATCTGTCATTGTAGAAAAAGAAGATGAAAAAGAGAGGATATTTTTTTATTTAATTTTTTTTATAGCAAGAGTTTATATTGCCATAGCTATATCTGTAATGTATTCATTTTAACGGTTTACTTGTAGTTGGAGAAAATAACTGATGAAAAGGCTTTACAAGCAATGCTTTCTTCTGATGATGGAATGGATTATGTGAAATCGGCTATAAGGGAATACCTCAAAGAGCAAAAATGCAAGATAGAGATGCCATATTAAGGTAAGTCAACAAATGCACCAAATACCTTCTTTCTGGAAAAAGGGTTTTTCAAACTGCTTTGGTAAATACACTGAATTCATTTCATGAAATAAGGCAGAAGAGTCCAACCTAAGGGACTTATATGTATGTGTTTCATTCAGATATTACATGGTAGGGTTAAAATTTTATTGTATTTTTAAGGCAAATTATGCTGAAAGAAAAATTGCAACCCGTGATGCTTGTTCTTGATCAGGTTACTGAAGGTTTAAGACTCTATGGAATTCTCCAAACTGTGCGATCCCAGCCTGACTTGTTTGAGTATGTTTTTTGCACTAACAAGAATCTGGAGTGGACATATGAAAAATTCGGAAAATTTGCAGTACCAGTATACAGTGAACACGGTTCATCCAAAAAAGTGTTAGAAATTGACACGTTTCAATGCTTCATGGGTTTTATGGAATTGCTATTCTACGAGGGTAATTTTTTCGATTGTTTGATTACTAAAAACAAAAAACAATATCAGTTTCTCGTACGAATATAAAAAAATAAACAGTGTTATATTTAGTTATTTTGTTTCTACAGGTGGAAGTGATGGTTTACAACTGTGCGATATTCTAAAGTTTCTTTGTGGAGTGAAGTCCATTCCTCCCCTCGGGTTGCCTTCCAAGTTGAATATCTTATTCAAGCATTGGTGCGCAGGGAAGTCGACGCATTGTAGATGCAAGCCGTCCGTATCAACGTGTTTGTTATCGTTTGCCAGTACATTACAATACTGTTGATTCAATGAAAGAAGCGTTCATTGATGCTGTAAAAATGACTCACGGATTTGACTTATAGAGATGACATTTTTGCGATTTATTGTTCACGAATTTGTGTAAAGCGTTATAGTTATGTTGCTTTAGTTGAATATTTTATTTCACTCCGAAGCAACCGGTAGTTTGTATTTATGTTGACGAGAGAAAGAAGTTATGTTTCTCTTTATATTTCAACGCGTGTGGTATAAATCTCTATGGACAAAACCTGTTGAACTAAAAAAGATAGAAATTTTATAGAAATATATTTTTTGTGTGCTATATATTATCAATCGCTTCTATAAGTTTTACAACAAGTTTTTTAGCTTCCTCGCCGTTATTCGGAAATGTTAGGCTTTTGTTAATCATCAATTGAAGTGCAACTTTCTCGAATTCTGTATTACACCCTAGAGGATTCTTTTCAGTCGTATATGGCTTCGCTAGTGTAAGATATGCTTGGTTGATATTGATTTTATAATCGGAAGTACCTACAAAGAAATTTAAAATTTGTTTTATAAAAAGTTTTTCAATACACGATTTCGAGAGAAATTGATTGTCATTACCGTAGGTTTCAGGAACTGCATATATTATATCGGGTCGTCCACTAGGGCATTCTTGATTAGGGTAGGGACGTATCCGGTGAGTGTTGTGCACTTCTCTCATATCGTCAAGCTCTTTTTGAATTAATCCATGGAAACAATATTTTAAGCATTCCCTTAAAAACATGTTATACCATTTAAAATATTGAACTTTTTTAAAAAGAACTTTTTTTAATCCCTTCAAAACAACATACTTGTGAATTATGTCGCTGTTGTCCAAAGTCCAATCTATCTCCATGTCCTAAATATAAGTTAAGATTTTTTGTCATTTTCGTCTTTATTCTTTTAATAAGCATCGGAATGTGAGTAGTTTGACGGACCTTGAAATAATTTATCCACCAGATTGTGTTTTGGCGCTATAACTGGGACCAGAATGCTTCGATTCTCTAGAACGATATCTAGTCATTTTATTACAAAATAGGTAGGAGGTAATCTTAATCAATAGTCCTCTTACCTGATTAGTGGTTGACTTTCCAAATCGGAAACTGTTTTCGTTTTGACGGAAGAATACTTGGATTGCTGCAATATTTAAATTTTCAGTTCCGTGATCTGATCTAATTAACCTCGATGTTCCTAAAACAAACAGAAAAAACATCAACAAAAAGATTGGGATCGGAAAACCGTTCATAATTAATACCTCCAATCTTTTTCACATAATTCAAGAAATAGTGCGCGACAGCTTTTGGGCAATTGTTCGTAGACGAGGTCTCCAGCCATAACAATTTTTCGCGAATACCTGGTATAAAAGGACATAAATAAATCGATAATTTTCCAGGTTTTTGACGTTTCATTTTTCTCTAATTTTACTTACCGTCTATGCAGCCATGAATGCAAAAACCGTACGGTTTTAACTTGTCGTACCCATCTAAATGCCTTTTTATTTTTTATTTAAACAGTTAGCGAGCAGACGTGTGCTCGTGCTCTTGATTTAAAAAAAACTGAATTATGCTTAAAACTTGTAAAAAATGTCTTAAAACTTAAAAAACCGTATGGAAATGTAACTTGTTATTGTATGGTGAATTGGTGATAGCATTTTTGTTGTTTTCGTGGCAAAAAGTGGACGTTTTTGTGTATTATATTTTTATTTGTCAAAACAATTTTTGAATATTCTCACTACATTGAATACACAAATGTGACCTGGTTTTTACATGGTTATCACGAGATCACAAATGGCTTCTCAAAGTGCGAATGAAACACCTTCAACAAATGAATCAACCTTAACTGAAGAAATTAAAGAATATTTTGCTAATCTCATTCGCCCTCTTGCAACGCAAGAGTCTTTTGAAAACGCACTTACCGCTTTCAAAACAGAAGTGCTGGATAAAATTGACGACCGTCTTAGAAAACAAGATGAAAAGATTAAGACATTGGAATCGACGCTTGAGGTGCAAGCGTCGACCATGGATAATCTAATGATTAAAATCGATGACAATGAGCAGTACTCAAGAAGGGCATGCTTACGCATTAACAACGTGGAATATGAAGAGAAAGAAAATGTAATGGGTAAAGTAGAGAAGTGTTATGGTGATGTCAATCTTGATTTTGAAATAAATGCGATTGACAGAACACACATGGTTGGAAAGAAATTTAAAACGGTTGATAAAACTTTTCAGCCCATAATAGTTAAATTCAGAAGCTGGAGTGACAGGCTAACCTTTTTCAAAGCAAGACCAAGGCGTAAGAATGACGAGGAGAAACCACCCTTTAGTGTCACAGTTGACCTAACAGAACGACGTCTTAAACTCTTAATATTGGCAAGAGAGTTGTATAATGGTAATGATAAAATTAAATTCGTGTTTGCCGACATTAACTGTTCCCTTGCCATTTGTTCGAAGGTAGGCAAATTTTACCATTTCAACAGCGAATCAGAACTCAAAAGTCAAATGGCTAAGTTGTAGAAGCATTTTGATTCGTTATTACCTCATTTGTGTTAGTAAATATTATTCCTCATTATAGTTTATATTTCCTTACGGGTTTTCGGATTACCGTTTCATCATTTTTGCGATACTTTATGTCCTGTTTATTTGTGTAATTAATTTTGAAATATTTATTTTTTCTAACGTATTAACTAATGGGTTATTTTTATTAAGTGAAGGTATATTTGATGTATTGCTATTGTTTTCAAGAAGGATGTTTTTGTTGCCATGCCGATAAGTAACAATCAATGGCGTATAGCGGTTGGGAGTTTTAATTGTGCCTTAACTAAAGTTGCTGCTAGAAAAGAACTCCAGACTAACGAGAATTTTATATGTATTTTTCTCTTGTGGTGTGTAATTTGTCTCTTTTGCTTTCTAATTTGTCCTGTCGTTATATCAAGTTATTGCTTTTTATCATTTCTAGGTGTAAATTTTCAAAGTTTTGCAATATGGCTGCCTCTGCTTTTGTTTTATTTCAAAATATTTGTTACGATTAGTTAATTACGCCATCGCCTATCGGGTGGAAGCTTCTAGAGCTAGGTGTCTTTATACCACATTGTAGGTTACTTATTTTATTGGGGGAGATATAGAGGTAAATCCTGGTCCTATAACTGAGCCAATCACAGTGTGCGATTGGAACTTAAATGGACTTGCTGCTCAAAATTTTATAAAAGTGTCACTACTTGAAGCTGTTAATGCCGTTCATAGTTTTGATATTATTTGCTTGTCCGAAACCTTTTTGGATTCTAGTTATTTGAGTGATGATCAAAGGCTGAAGCTCCAGGGCTATGATATGATCAGGTGTGATTTCCCCGGTAACATTAAACGTGGAGGTGTTTGCGTATATTACAAGGAAGGGACTAGGAGGGACGATATTTCTACTCTTGACCAATGCGTAGTTTGTGAAATCAAAGTTAAAAAGTTGAAATGTTTTGTTTCGTGTATGTATCGTTCTCCAAATGAATCTGAAGAGGAAAGAGAAATGTTTTGTCAAAAATTTGAAACCACATGCCATAACATAGCCTTGGAGAATCCCATGGGGTGTTTTATTCTTGGTGATTTTAACGCGAAATGCACAAGCTGGTGGCCTGATGGAATAAACAATCAATGTGGTTTGATGCTGAATGACATTTCCACTTTTTACAGCTATACCCAGCTCATTCATCACCCTACTAATTTCGAGCCGAATAAATCCCCCTCTTGCATTGATCTTTTTTTCACCACACAACCAAACCTCGTTTTGGAAAGTGGTGTTCTTCCATCCCCGTCTAAAACTTGTCATCATCAAATTATTTTTGGTAAAATTAAACTTGAAGTATTTCGGCCTCCGCCTTTTAAAAGAGAAGTATGGCATTTTAAAAAAGCTAGAGTTGATCTTATTAGGCTAAGTATTGATCGGTTTGATTGGCATGGAGCCTTTGCTAACCTTGGGGTTGACCAACAAGTGAAGCTTTTCACTGAAACTCTCTTAAATATTTTTCGAAATTTTATCCCTCACGAATTAAAAACTTGTAAAGCTAAAGACTCTCCCTGGATGACAAATGATATAAAAATAGGTTTACGACGTAAAAATCGGTTATACCAGAAATATATCTCTAGGGGTATGAAACGGGAAGACAAAAATGTTCTCGATGAGCACAGTAGTTGCTGTTATAACATGATCGCTTCTCGTAAGGAATCTTATTACTCAAATCTTGGCCACAAACTGAACAACTCCAAAACATCTTCCAAAGCGTATTGCTCAATTTTAAATCGGTTTATGAGAAGGTCAAAAACACCTGTAATTCCCCCATTACTTGTTGAAGATAAACTTGAAACTGACTTTCAAAAAAAAGCTAATTTTTTTAATGAATATTTTTCTAGTCAGTGCTGTACTTTGCCTCCATTTTCTCTCTTTATTAATCATAGCATATCTAAAGTTCTTTTTAACGATGATGATATATCGAAGATTTTAAAAGATCTCAATCCCAACAAGGCGCATGGTTTTGACTCTATCTCTATAAAAATGATTCAGATATGTGGGGATTCTATTATTCGGCCTTTGTCAGCCATCTTTAAAAACGCCCTCAAGTCAGGAACCTTTCCCCGAAACTGGAAAAAAGGAAATATTGTTCCTGTTCACAAAAAGTCAAGCAAGCAGCAAGTTAATAACTATAGACCTATATCACTACTGCCAATCTTTGGAATAGTTTTTGAAAAAGTTATTTTCAATAACCTTTTCAATTACTTTCAGAGTAATAATATCCTTACAGATAAGCAATCCGGATTCAGACCTGGAGATTCCTGTGTCAATCAACTTGTGGCAATTACTCATGAAATTTATAAAGTTTTTGATGGAAATACCTCTCTTGAAACTAGAGACGTATTTCTTGATATGTCTAAAGCGTTTGACAAAGTTTGGCATGATGGCCTTCTTTTCAAGCTAAAAAGTTATGGTGTTCAGGGAGAACTTTTTAGTGTTCTTGAAAACTATCTAAAAAATCGTCAACAGCGGGTTGTTCTCAACGGGCAACATTCGACGTGGAAGGATGTACTTGCTGGCGTTCCTCAGGGGTCCGTTTTGGGTCCATTGTTACTTCTTATTTATATTAATGATCTACCTAATAACTTAGTCTCTTCAACCAAGTTATTTGCTGATGCCACGTCCTTGTTTTCTGTTGTAACTTCTATTGAAAAGTCTTGTAATGATTTAAACGGGGACCTCGATGCCATTAATATGTTACCACGTACAGGTCATTTGTGCGCCCTCATCTCGATTATGCGGATGTAATTTATGACCAGCCGCATAATGATACCTTCTGTAGTAGGATTGAATCTGTTCAATATAATGCTGCTCTAGCAATAACAGGTGCTATAAGGGGGACATCAAGGGAGAAAATTTACCAAGAACTAGGTCTAGAAAGTCTCCGTGATAGGCGATGGTATCGTAGGTTATGCTTATTTTATAAAATTGCAAGTGGAGATGCTCCTCAGTATCTCATTGATATTTTGCCTGGTTATGTGTGTTCGCGTAGTGTTTTTCGTAGAAATTTATTTAATCACATCCCATCACGGAGTAACTACTTTGCAAATTATTTTTTCCCGCACTCCATAAATGAATGGAACAAACTCGATGTAGCAATCAGGGAATTAGATTCTTTGCCCTTGTTTAAAAAATCCATTCTCAAGTTTATTCGCCCTAAACCTTCTCCTATTTATAATATAATGGACTCTCTTGGTTTGAAATTGTTAACACGTTTAAGAGTTAGTATGAGTCACCTAAAGGACCATAAGCATCGGCATAACTTCGCTGATACGCTTGTTCCTTTATGTAATTGTGGACTTTTAGAATCAGAAACCACGTCTCACTTCCTCTTGCGCTGTAGTTTTTATGGTAACCAAAGAAAACTCCTTCTTGATAATATTATAGAAATAATTGGTGATATTTCGAATTTTTCTGATGAAAACCTAGTGCGAGTACTTCTTTATGGCCAAGAAAACACTAATATGGTCGAAAACGTATCTATACTGAATAACACAATTGTGTTTTTAAATCGTCAGGAAAATTTGAGGGACCTCTTTTTTGAGTTAACAGTCCTTTTCAAACTCTTCTCTTAAACTTTTTTCTTGCAAATTTCTTAAAGCGTTAAAAAAATATTGTATATCACTTATATTTTATTTTTGTTTATTTTGGTAGTTAGGTTTGTCTAACACCTATTTAAATGTCGTATTTTAGTATTTTTCCATTTTTTCTGTATCTGTCTTGTAATTTTTTCTAAATCATTATATAAGAAAAAAAAAATAATCTAAATGCCACACTTGATTTGGACCCTAGTAAAAACGGTTCGAATTCCAGTATTCTCCACATACAAAAAATGGGAAATTTGGAGACGAATTCAAATTTTTACCTTGCAAACGTACTTTCTTCTTTGTAAACGCCTATCCCTTCTCAAACCGACACCACACGGATCAATCAAATGTTGCAATTGCCTTATCTTCGCCCTTGGTAATGAAAAAATAATAATCAGTTTATCAGTATTAGTACGTGTGTTGTAGCATACTATGCACATGAAATATGTGAAGACTTTACCTGCTAGTTTGGATATTATACACTGCTTTCAACTTCTGATGGAGACTTCTGTAACCCAAAGCCGACCCACCTCCCTCGATTTCAACCTTTATGAAAAAATTAATGACGATCAATCTATCCAATGTGCAAAAGTACATTCAAAATAAAAGGTGGTCATACCTTGATAACATTATATAACAACTGATGTGGACAAGTGTTTTTCCGCCTAAATAATACGAGAATTGCAAGATCTCTTTTTAGTTGGCGCAAGCTAAGAGAAATAATTGAAACTAATGAAGTACATAGGGTAGAAATTGGAATGGGGTAGAAGTTTAAAAGAAAAATAATACACCTAATTTTTATGTTGTGAACTCCATATAACACAGATATTATTTCTTTGTAGCTGTAACCTATGTTGAACAGTTTCTCCACTATCACTCTCCCTACACAATAAAGAAATAAGGGGTAATTCAGTGAAATAATAGAGTAAAATAAGTACCTAAATCAAATTTCTTGACTTACGTGGTTCTATTATGGTTGCCATTTTGAACTCTCTTTGGGACCAGACATGCGCATGCGTACTGTTATTTCTGTTATAAATTATAAATAGACGGCGAATTCTTACTGGATTATCCATTTTATTGAAATTTTGAATAGGCAACTAAATTTTGTTTCATGTCTATCCACTTTTTTGAAATTATGAATAGGCAAGAGCAATGGCACTAATGGGCTTCCGTACCTGTACCTGTAGTTACGTTTGTGAATTTGATTTCAGGTTGCTGAAGCAATTGCAATAAAATGTTACTATGTGAAAAATCTAAATATTTTAACTCCGCTTTGTATATATCAATTGTAATTTTGAAGTTCCGTGATGTTACCCCAAATAATTATTCTTTTTACTGAAACATCTTGTAATAGTAAGTATAGCTAGCTGTTCAGCCTGGTTCCTTAAGATTACCTTTGTAATAAAATAACAGGCTAGGTAATATTGTCTTATTATTTATTACCATCATTGCCAATATCTTCCGAAATAAGGAATTACATTATACTTATTCTAACATTTTTGTTTTATTTATGATGTACATTTGAATTAATCTCTATATTAATAGCCGTATTTTGTCTGTCTGTCCACAAGAAAAGTGCTGTGCAACGGGCGCACAAAAAGCGTTTAATTTAAAAACGGACGACCCTGGGTTAACGGCTAGTTCATTCAATATCTTTTTATACGAAATTGGGGGACATATTTGGACATTGCTACCCCTCTACACCTTTTGGCTGCAGCAATATGTCTACAAAGAAAAATACTCAAGGAAACGGTAAGAAAAAAACGTTTTCGGCCTGCCGATGTTGTCAGGGAGCCTCAAACGCGAACAGGGGAGAAATGGCAACCTCGTTCCCAGGGCTCTTTTTTCACTTTTTTATGGCTGACGGCGCTCAAGAAAGAAGCCCTGGTGGCAGCTGGTGAAAATAACCATCTCTCGTGGTTATTTTTGAAGGCCGTTTGTCTTATCTACCCAAACATTTACTGCGCAAAACTTGTAGATAATCGAGAAGTAGTGTTTTCTGGGGGCGAGTGACATAAGTGTTCATTCTGACGGTGTTGGCAATGGATAGCATAACACATTTTTTTTAAAGTATTCAATTTTCTTTGAAAAAGAATAAAATAGAACGATTTTCTTTAAAGCAAAACAAGTTTTGTGCTTGGAAAATGTAAATAATGGGTTTGATGTTCTTGCTGTCTTGCCTACTGGATATGGGAAGTCTGTTATACCAGTTGCTACCTTTCATAATTCCAGTACAGAAAAATAGGAATATTGTGATAGTAGTTAGCCTTCTTAATGCAATCATTGAAGACCAGAAAAATGTGAGGCATTAAAGTTGGTACATTGACATGCGAAAAGAAAGTGAAAGAAGGAAAATCATTTCAACATTTGGACAGTAGTAGTAATGTTGACCACGACAATGCTGCTAAACAAATTTGTGCATAAATTAGACATGGTGACATTGATTTTTTGTATGGTCATCCAGAAGCGCTGTTATCCAGTGCAGGAATTAAAATCTCAAATATATTAAGAGAATGTGATAGCTTGTGTAATTGACGAAACACATTTCATTGAATTATGGTGAAACAGCAGCTTTATTTACTTAGCTAATATATATTTATAGTAAAGTCCTAACAAATATAACTGAAAAGCAAAATACATAGCTATAATATATATCAACATATAGTTACAACTACTTTATGAATTTAGGTCCAGGATAACAAAAATGTAAATAACTGAATACATAATAGTGCTTACAATTTATTACAGGGGACCAGAATTTCGAAAATCATTTCAAGAAATGGTAGCTCTGAAAACAATATTTCCCAAGTGTCCTACGTCGGCATTAACAGCAAGTGCTCGTGATGAAATGATTTTGAACTTAAAAAAGAACTGTGTCTTCAGAATTGCAGAATTATTAAAGCCTCACCAAATCGTGAAAATGTGTTTCTTGATGTCAGAGAAAGACTTCCCAACAATTATGGTATAAAAAGCTATGAAAAGATTCTTAGACCTATTGCCAAAAAATTGAATGAATTAGGAACTTCTTATCCACTAACAATTATATACTTAGGGCTGAAATATTGTGGTTACTTATATCAGCTATTCGAAACAATAGTGGAAAAACCATATCATGAAAATAAAATAATTCCAAGAGCTAAATTATATGCTCAATTTCATGCCTCAATAACAGAAACTATGAAAAGTGATATTTTAGAAGAAATAAAATCGACACAATCCCGTATAAGAGTTATTTTTGCAACTACTGCTCTGGCAATGGGCGTTGATGCCCCTGATATAAGAAAAATCGTACATATTGGACCACCATCAAGTTTAGAAAGTTACATTCAAGAAATCGGCAGAGCAGGTCGCAATGGTACACCGGCTGAAGCGGTATTGTATTACAACAAGTTTGATATCAATAGAAATAATACGTTTATTAATCAAGCAGTCAAAGACTACTGTGAAGAGTTGGGCTGTCTCAGAAAGTTTTTGTTAACATACTTTGGTTTTAAATGTGAAAAGCAAAGGGCTTGCTGCAAAAATTGTGATCCTGTTCAACAAATGCTTATTCACACACCTTCTTTGGTTTACATGTCAGATGCTGATATTGAATCTGTACGGAAAGAACTATCCCTAATTCAGGTTGAAAAAGTTGAAGATTCTGACTTGATACCATTTGTGTTTGTATTAAAGCAGGATGTTATTGAGAACATTGCAATAAAATTAAAACTCATAACTAGGGAAAAGGATTTGTTACACAAGTTTGATGTTTGGGATGATGTTTACTCATCCAAAATCTTTGAAATTGTTTGAAAGTATTTAAATATTTAAATCAAGGTGTCTTCCAGAATTTAAAAACTATGAAACCAGACTAAAAACCTTAAGTACTATTATCCTCTTGTGAAAAAGTCAGACATCCTGTATATAAATTAGTCAGACATCCTGTATATAAATATTTAAATACAAGTTTATATTACTTTTAATAGCTGTGTTGGTTTTTTTCTGTTAAAACTCTTTGTAGTATATATATTAACACAATAAAAAACAAATCAAAATGTAACTTTCACTGATACAAACTTATTTCGTGTTTGTGTTCATCAAGCCACTTGGAAATTCATTGATATTCAAATATCGTAAAGGATTACTTTTTATATCTGGAAAACTTGCATGTAACCTACCAGGAATACAACTAAATGGCTTAATTTTACATAGCTCTTTAATGATTTCCAAATCATCATCAGTGGATGATGTGACTGTGTGATGAACTGAGTATGTTTTTGAAAATGTGTGTCAACATTCTCTATGATTTGTTTAATCCCACTTGTTGCTTTACATAATCTGCTGATGGCGTTGATGGTTTTATTTGGTCCCATTCTTCGAACAATATTTTTGCTGACTTTATTTGTAATTTCTTGTGCCAAGTCTTCTTCCAGGTTGTTACCGTCTTCACATTTCCAATGACAAAGTAACTCCATTTGAACTGTTCTGCAAGTCTTGGTGTAAGCAGACTTTCTGAATGAGCAATTGCTACAAACATTTCAAGAGCATATTTGCTATATCGATTTAATGATTTAAATATTGAGAGGAGTAGTAAAAAATGACTTATTTATCTAAAATTTTAAAAAAAGCGCTACCACAGCGCCCAGTGTAATTGCTGAGTTCCAGCAATCATGTCAAATTAAGAAGAATGTTATTTCTCGGAGTCCAATTGTCTCATTTATCACATTTATAAGGTCAAAGTCCAAAATCAGTTCAATTAAGTCCCACAGTCAATCGTTTCACTGTTAAAAACGATGCAACCTAGTAATATCAGAAAAAATATCGCTAAATACATGTTGGTACGAATATGTGACGCAACCGTTGTAACTCAAACGGACTGATACCGTTAGAAAGTCAATGAAATGTAGTTTTTGAAACTGTCTCTATTTCTTCAGCGCGCGCTAACGGCTAGGATTGGTCCCACAGTAAAAAATGACTTATTTATCTAAATTTTTAAATAAAGCGCTACCACAGCGCCCAGTATAATTGCTGAGTTCCAGCAATCATGTCAAATTAAGAAGAATGTTATTTCTTGGAGTCCAATTGTCTCATTTATCACATTTATAAGGTCAAAGTCCAAAATCAGTTCAATTAAGTCCCACAGTCAATCGTTTCACTGTTAAAAGCGATGCAACCTAGTAATATCAGAAAAATATCGCTAAATACATGTTGGTACGAATATGTGACGCAACCGTTGTAACTCAAACGGACTGATACCGTTAGAAAGTCAATGAAATGTAGTTTTTGAAACTGTCTCTATTTCTTCAGCGCGCGCTAACGGCTAGGATTAGTCCCACAGTAAAAAATGACTTATTTATCTAAATTTTTAAATAAAGCGCTACCACAGCGCCCAGTGTAATTGCTGAGTTCCAGCAATCATGTCAAATTAAGAAGAATGTTATTTCTTGGAGTCCAATTGTCTCATTTATCACATTTATAAGGTCAAAGTCCAAAATCAGTTCAATAAGTCCCACAGTCAATCGTTTCACTGTTAAAAGCGATGCAACCTAGTAATATCAGAAAAATATCGCTAAATACATGTTAGTACGAATATGTGACGCAACCGTTGTAACTCAAACGGATTGATACCGTTAGAAAGTCAATGAAATGTAGTTTTTGAAACTGTCTCTATTTCTTCAGCGCGCGCTAACGGCTAGGATTAGTCCCACAGTAAAAAATGACTTATTTATCTAAATTTCTAAATAAAGCGCTACCACAGCGCCCAGTGTAATTGCTGAGTTCCAGCAATCATGTCAAATTAAGAAGAATGTTATTTCTTGGAGTCCAATTGTCTCATTTATCACATTTATAAGGTCAAAGTCAAAATCAGTTCAATTAAGTCCCACAGTCAATCGTTTCACTGTTAAAGCGATGCAACCTAGTAATATCAGAAAAATATCGCTAAATACATGTTGGTACGAATATGTGACGCAACCGTTGTAACTCAAACGGACTGATACCGTTAGAAAGTCAATGAAATGTAGTTTTTGAAACTGTCTCTATTTCTTCAGCGCGCGCTAACGGCTAGGATTGGTCCCACAGTAAAAAATGACTTATTTATCTAAATTTTTAAATAAAGCGCTACCACAGCGCCCAGTGTAATTGCTGAGTTCCAGGCAACCATGTCAAATTAAGAAGAATGTTATTTCTTGGAGTCCAATTGTCTCATTTATCACATTTATAAGGTCAAAGTCCAAAATCAGTTCAATTAAGTCCCACAGTCAATCGTTTCACTGTTAAAAGCGATGCAACCTAGTAATATCAGAAAAATATCGCTAAATACATGTTGGTATGAATATGTGACGCAACCGTTGTAACTCAAACGGACTGATACCGTTAGAAAATCAATGAAATGTAGTTTTTGAAACTGTCTCTATTTCTTCAGCGCGCGCTAACGCTAGGATTGGTCCCACAGTAAAAAATGACTTATTTATCTAAATTTTTAAATAAAGCGCTACCACAGCGCCCAGTGTAATCGCTGAGTTCCAGCAATCATGTCAAATTAAGAAGAATGTTATTTCTTGGAGTCCAATTGTCTCATTTATCACATTTATAAGGTCAAAGTCCAAAATCAGTTCAATTAAGTCCCACAGTCAATCGTTTCACTGTTAAAAGCGATGCAACCTAGTAATATCAGAAAAATATCGCTAAATACATGTTGGTACGAATATGTGACGCAACCGTTGTAACTCAAACGGACTGATACCGTTAGAAAGTCAATGAAATGTAGTTTTTGAAACTGTCTCTATTTCTTCAGCGCGCGCTAACGCCTAGGATTGTCCCACAGTAAAAAATGACTTATTTATCTAAATTTTAAATAAAGCGCTACCACAGCGCCCAGTGTAATCGCTGAGTTCCAGCAATCATGTCAAATTAAGAAGAATGTTATTTCTTGGAGTCCAATTGTCTCATTTATCACATTTATAAGGTCAAAGTCCAAAATCAGTTCAATTAAGTCCCACAGTCAATCGTTTCACTGTTAAAAGCGATGCAACCTAGTAATATCAGAAAAATATCGCTAAATACATGTTGGTACGAATATGTGACGCAACCGTTGTAACTCAAACGGATTGATACCGTTAGAAAGTCAATGAAATGTAGTTTTTGAAACTGTCTCTATTTCTTCAGCGCGCGCTAACGCCTAGGATTGGTCCCACAGTAAAAAATGACTTATTTATCTAAATTTTTAAATAAAGCGCTACCACAGCGCCCAGTGTAATTGCTGAGTTCCAGCAATCATGTCAAATTAAGAAGAATGTTATTTCTTGGAGTCCAATTGTCTCATTTATCACATTTATATGTCAAAGTGCAAAATCAGTTCAATTAAGTCCCACAGTCAATCGTTTCACTGTTAAAAGCGATGCAACCTAGTAATATCAGAAAAATATCGCTAAATACATGTTGGTACGAATATGTGACGCAACCGTTGTAACTCAAACGGACTGATACCGTTAGAAAGTCAATGAAATGTAGTTTTTGAAACTGTCTCTATTTCTTCAGCGCGCGCTAACGGCTAGGATTGGTCCCACAGTAAAAAATGACTTATTTATCTAAATTTTTAAATAAAGCGCTACCACAGCGCCCAGTGTAATTGCTGAGTTCCAGCAACCATGTCAAATTAAGAAGAAATGTTATTTCTTGGAGTCCAATTGTCTCATTTATCACATTTATAAGGTCAAAGTCCAAAATCAGTTCAATTAAGTCCCACAGTCAATCGTTTCACTGTTAAAAGCGATGCAACCTAGTAATATCAGAAAAATATCGCTAAATACATGTTGGTACGAATATGTGACGCAACCGTTGTAACTCAAACGGACTGATACCGTTAGAAAGTCAATGAAATGTAGTTTTTGAAACTGTCTCTATTTCTTCAGCGCGCGCTAACGCCTAGGATTGGTCCCACAGTAAAAAATGACTTATTTATCTAAATTTTTAAATAAAGTGCTACCACAGCGCCCAGTGTAATCGCTGAGTTCCAGCAATTATGTCAAATTAAGAAGAATGTTATTTCCTGGAGTCCAATTGTCTCATTTATCACATTTATCAGGTCAAAGTCCAAAATCAGTTCAATTAAGTCCCACAGTCAATCGTTTCACTGTTAAAAGCGATGCAACCTAGTAATATCAGAAAAATATCGCTAAATACATGTTGGTACGAATATGTGACGCAACCGTTGTAACTAAAACGGACTGATACCGTTAGAAAGTCAATGAAATGTAGTTTTTGAAACTGTCTCTATTTCTTCAGCGCGCGCTAACTGCTAGGATTGGTCCCACAGTAAAAAATGACTTATTTATCTAAATTTTTAAATAAAGCGCTACCACAGCACCCAGTGTAATTGCTGTGTTCCAGCAACCATGTCAAATTAAGAAGAATGTTATTTCTTGGAGTCCAATTGTCTCATTTATCACATTTATAAAGTCAAAGTCCAAAATCAGTTCAATTAAGTCCCACAGTCAATCGTTTCACTGTTAAAAGGGATGCAACCTAGTAATATCAGAAAAATATCGCTAAATACATGTTGGTACGAATATGTGACGCAACCGTTGTAACTCAAACGGATTGATACCGTTAGAAAATCAATGAAATGTAGTTTTTGAAACTGTCTCTATTTCTTCAGCGCGCGCTAACGGCTAGGATTGGTCCCACAGTAAAAAATGACTTATTTATCTAAATTTTTAAATAAAGCGCTACCACAGCGCCCAGTGTAATCGCTGAGTTCCAGCAATCATGTCAAATTAAGAAGAATGTTATTTCCTGGAGTCCAATTGTCTCATTTATCACATTTATAAGGTCAAAGTCCAAAATCAGTTCAATTAAGTCCCACAGTCAATCGTTTCACTGTTAAAAGCAATGCAACCTAGTATTATCAGAAAAATATCGCTAAATACATGTTCATGCGAATTTGTGACACAACCGTTGTAACTCAAACGGACTGATACCGTTAGAAAGTCAATGAAATCTAGTTTTTGAAACTGTCTCTATTTCTTCAGCGCGCGCTAACGGCTAGGATTGGTCCCACAGTAAAAAATGACTTATTTATCTAAATTTTTAAATAAAGCGCTACCACAGCGCCCAGTGTAATTGCTGAGTTCCAGGAACCATGTCAAATTAAGAAGAAAGTTATTTCTTGGAGTCCAATTGTCTCATTTATCACATTTATAAGGTCAAAGTCCAAAATCAGTTCAATTAAGTCCTACAGTC
Source organism: Hydractinia echinata (assembly GCA_030067915.1). Classification (NCBI taxonomy): domain Eukaryota; kingdom Metazoa; phylum Cnidaria; class Hydrozoa; order Anthoathecata; family Hydractiniidae; genus Hydractinia; species Hydractinia echinata. The sequence continues at coordinate 89,912 of JASGCC010000313.1, read as the reverse complement.
AATCGTTTCACTGTTAAAAGCAATGCAACCTAGTAATATCAGAAAAATATCGCTAAATACATGTTGGTACGAATATGTGATGCAACCGTTGTAACTCAAAGGGACTGATACCGTTAGAAAATCAATGAAATGTAGTTTTTGAAACTGTTTCTATTTCTTCAGCGCGCGCTAACGCCTAGGATTGGTCCCACAGTAAAAAATGACTTATTTATCTAAATTTTTAAATAAAGCGCTACCACAGCGCCCAGTGTAATCGCTGAGTTCCAGCAATTATGTCAAATTAAGAAGAATGTTATTTCTTGGAGTCCAATTGTCTCATTTATCACATTTATCAGGTCAAAGTCCAAAATCAGTTCAATTAAGTCCCACAGTCAATCGTTTCACTGTTAAAAGCGATGCAACCTAGTAATATCAGAAAAATATTGCTAAATACATGTTGGTACGAATATCTGACGCAACCGTTGTAACTAAAACGGACTGATACCGTTAGAAAGTCAATGAAATGTAGTTTTTGAAACTGTCTCTATTTCTTCAGCGCGCGCTAACGCTAGGATTGGTCCCACAGTAAAAAATGACTTATTTATCTAAATTTTTAAATAAAGCGCTACCACAGCACCCAGTGTAATTGCTGTGTTCCAGCAACCATGTCAAATTAAGAAGAATGTTATTTCTTGGAGTCCAATTGTCTCATTTATCACATTTATAAGGTCAAAGTCCAAAATCAGTTCAATTAAGTCCCACAGTCAATCGTTTCACTGTTAAAAGCGATGCAACCTAGTAATATCAGAAAAATATCGCTAAATACATGTTGGTACGAATATGTGACGCAACCGTTGTAACTCAAACGGAATGATACCGTTAGAAAGTCAATGAAATGTAGTTTTTGAAACTGTCTCTATTTCTTCAGCGCGCGCTAACGCCTAGGATTGGTCCCACAGTAAAAAATGACTTATTTATCTAAATTTTTAAATAAAGCGCTACCACAGCGCCCAGTGTAATCGCTGAGTTCCAGCAATTATGTCAAATTAAGAAGAATGTTATTTCCTGGAGTCCAATTGTCTCATTTATGACATCTATAAGGTCAAAGTTCAAAATCAGTTCAATTAAGTCCCACAGTCAATCATTTCACTGTTAAAAGCGATGCAACCTAGTAATATCAGAAAAATATCGCTAAATACATGTTGGTACGAATATGTGACGCAACCGTTGTAACTCAAACGGAATGATACCGTTAGAAATCAATGAAATGTAGTTTTTGAAACTGTCTCTATTTCTTCAGCGCGCGCTAACGGCTAGGATTGGTCCCACAGTAAAAAATGACTTATTTATCTAAATTTTTAAATAAAGCGCTACCACAGCGCCCAGTGTAATTGCTGAGTTCCAGCAATCATGTCAAATTAAGAAGAATGTTATTTCTTGGAGTCCAATTGTCTCATTTATCACATTTATAAGGTCAAAGTCCAAAATCAGTTCAATTAAGTCCCACAGTCAATCGTTTCACTGTTAAAAGCGATGCAACCTAGTAATATCAGAAAAATATCGCTAAATACATGTTGGTACGAATATGTGACGCAACCGTTGTAACTCAAACGGACTGATACCGTTAGAAAGTCAATGAAATGTAGTTTTTGAAACTGTCTCTATTTCTTCAGCGCGCGCTAACGCTAGGATTGGTCCCACAGTAAAAAATGACTTATTTATCTAAATTTTTAAATAAAGCGCTACCACAGCGCCCAGTGTAATTGCTGAGTTCCAGCAATTATGTCAAATTAAGAAGAATGTTATTTCCTGGAGTCCAATTGTCTCATTTATGACATCTATAAGGTCAAAGTCCAAAATCAGTTCAATTAAGTCCCACAGTCAATCGTTTCACTGTTAAAAGCGATGCAACCTAGTAATATCAGAAAAATATCGCTAAATACATGTTGGTACGAATATCTGACGCACCCGTTGTAACTAAAACGGATTGATACCGTTAGAAAGTCAATGAAATGTAGTTTTTGAAACTGTCTCTATTTCTTCAGCGCGCGCTAACGGCTAGGATTGGTCCCACAGTAAAAAATGACTTATTTATCTAAATTTTTAAATAAAGCGCTACCACAGCGCCCAGTGTAATTGCTGAGTTCCAGCAATCATGTCAAATTAAGAAGAATGTTATTTCTTGGAGTCCAATTGTCTCATTTATCACATTTATAAGGTCAAAGTCCAAAATCAGTTCAACTAAGTCCCACAGTCAATCGTTTCACTGTTAAAGGCGATGCAACCTAGTAATATCAGAAAAATATCGCTAAATACATGTTGGTACGAATATGTGACGCAACCGTTGTAACTCAAACGGACTGATACCGTTAGAAAGTCAATGAAATGTAGTTTTTGAAACTGTCTCTATTTCTTCAGCGCGCGCTAACGCTAGGATTGGCAAAAAATGACTTATTTATCTAAATTTTTAAATAAAGCGCTACCACAGCGCCCAGTGTAATTGCTGAGTTCCAGCAATCATGTCAAATTAAGAAGAATGTTATTTCCTGGAGTCCAATTGTCTCATTTATCACATTTATAAGGTCAAAGTCCAAAATCAGTTCAATTAAGTCCCACAGTCAATCGTTTCACTGTTAAAAGCGATGCAACCTAGTAATATCAGAAAAATATCGCTAAAATACATGTTAGTACGAATATGTGACGCAACCGTTGTAACTCAAACGGACTGATACCGTTAGAAAGTCAATGAAATGTAGTTTTTGAAACTGTCTCTATTTCTTCAGCGCGCGCTAACGGCTAGGATTGGTCCCACAGTAAAAAATGACTTATTTATCTAAATTTTTAAATAAAGCGCTACCACAGCGCCCAGTGTAATCGCTGAGTTCCAGCAATCATGTCAAATTAAGAAGAATGTTATTTCCTGGAGTCCAATTGTCTCATTTATCACATTTATAAGGTCAAAGTCCAAAATCAGTTCAATTAAGTCCCACAGTCAATCGTTTCACTGTTAAAAGCGATGCAACCTAGTAATATCAGAAAAATATCGCTAAATACATGTTGGTACGAATATGTGACACAACCGTTGTAACTCAAACGGACTGATACCGTTAGAAAGTCAATGAAATGTAGTTTTTGAAACTGTCTCTATTTCTTCAGCGCGCGCTAACGGCTAGGATTGGTCCCACAGTAAAAAATGACTTATTTATCTAAATTTTAAATAAAGCGCTACCACAGCGCCCAGTGTAATTGCTGAGTTCCAGCAATCATGTCAAATTAAGAAGAATGTTATTTCTTGGAGTCCAATTGTCTCATTTATCACATTTATAAGGTCAAAGTCCAAAATCAGTTCAATTAAGTCCCACAGTCAATCGTTTCACTGTTAAAAGCGATGCAACCTAGTAATATCAGAAAAATATCGCTAAATACATGTTGGTACGAATATGTGACGCAACCGTTGTAACTCAAACGGACTGATACCGTTAGAAAGTCAATGAAATGTAGTTTTTGAAACTGTCTCTATTTCTTCAGCGCGCGCTAACGCTAGGATTGGGCCCACAGTAAAAAATGACTTATTTATCTAAATTTTAAATAAAGCGCTACCACAGCGCCCAGTGTAATTGCTGAGTTCCAGCAATCATGTCAAATTAAGAAGAATGTTATTTCCTGGAGTCCAATTGTCTCATTTATCACATTTATAAGGTCAAAGTCCAAAATCAGTTCAATAAGTCCCACAGTCAATCGTTTCACTGTTAAAAGCGATGCAACCTAGTAATATCAGAAAAATATCGCTAAATACATGTTAGGTACGAATATGTGACGCAACCGTTGTAACTCAAACGGACTGATACCGTTAGAAAGTCAATGAAATGTAGTTTTCGAAACTGTCTCTATTTCTTCAGCGCGCGCTAACGGCTAGGATTGGTCCCACAGTAAAAAATGACTTATTTATCTAAATTTTAAATAAAGCGCTACCACAGCGCCCAGTGTAATTGCTGAGTTCCAGCAATCATGTCAAATTAAGAAGAATGTTATTTCTTGGAGTCCAATTGTCTCATTTATCACATTTATAAGGTCAAAGTCCAAAATCAGTTCAATTAAGTCCCACAGTCAATCGTTTCACTGTTAAAAGGGATGCAACCTAGTAATATCAGAAAAATATCGCTAAATACATGTTAGTACGAATATGTGACGCAACCGTTGTAACTCAAACGGATTGATACCGTTAGAAAGTCAATGAAATGTAGTTTTTGAAACTGTCTCTATTTCTTCAGCGCGCGCTAACGGCTAGGATTGGTCCCACAGTAAAAAATGACTTATTTATCTAAATTTTAAATAAAGCGCTACCACAGCGCCCAGTGTAATCGCTGAGTTCCAGCAATCATGTCAAATTAAGAAGAATGTTATTTCTTGGAGTCCAATTGTCTCATTTATCACATTTATAAGGTCAAAGTCCAAAATCAGTTCAATTAAGTCCCACAGTCAATCGTTTTCACTGTTAAAAGGCGATGCAACCTAGTAATATCAGAAAAATATCGCTAAATACATGTTAGTACGAATATGTGACGCAACCGTTGTAACTCAAACGGACTGATACCGTTAGAAAGTCAATGAAATGTAGTTTTTGAAACTGTCTCTATTTCTTCAGCGCGCGCTAACGGCTAGGATTGGTCCCACAGTAAAAAATGACTTATTTATCTAAATTTTTAAATAAAGCGCTACCACAGCGCCCAGTGTAATTGCTGAGTTCCAGCAATCATGTCAAATTAAGAAGAATGTTATTTCTTGGAGTCCAATTGTCTCATTTATCACATTTATAAGGTCAAAGTCCAAAATCAGTTCAATTAAGTCCCACAGTCAATCGTTTCACTGTTAAAAGCGATGCAACCTAGTAATATCAGAAAAATATTGCTAAATACATGTTGGTACGAATATCTGACGCAACCGTTGTAACTAAACGGACTGATACCGTTAGAAAGTCAATGAAATGTAGTTTTTGAAAACTGTCTCTATTTCTTCAGCGCGCGCTAACGGCTAGGATTGGTCCCACAGTAAAAAATGACTTATTTATCTAAATTTTAAATAAAGCGCTACCACAGCGCCCAGTGTAATCGCTGAGTTCCAGCAATCATGTCAAATTAAGAAGAATGTTATTTCTTGGAGTCCAATTGTCTCATTTATCACATTTATAAGGTCAAAGTCCCAAATCAGTTCAAATTAAGTCCCACAGTCAATCGTTTCACTGTTAAAAGCGATGCAACCTAGTAATATCAGAAAAATATCGCTAAATACATGTTGGTACGAATATGTGACGCAACCGTTGTAACTCAAACGGACTGATACCGTTAGAAAGTCAATGAAATGTAGTTTTTGAAACTGTCTCTATTTCTTCAGCGCGCGCCTAACGGCTAGGATTGGTCCCACAGTAAAAAATGACTTATTTATCTAAATTTTTAAATAAAGCGCTACCACAGCGCCCAGTGTAATCGCTGAGTTCCAGCAATCATGTCAAATTAAGAAGAATGTTATTTCCTGGAGTCCAATTGTCTCATTTATCACATTTATAAGGTCAAAGTCCAAAATCAGTTCAATTAAGTCCCACAGTCAATCGTTTCACTGTTAAAAAGCGATGCAACCTAGTAATATCAGAAAAATAATCGCTAAATACATGTTGGTACGAATATGTGACACAACCGTTGTAACTCAAACGGACTGATACCGTTAGAAAGTCAATGAAATGTAGTTTTTGAAACTGTCTCTATTTCTTCAGCGCGCGCTAACGGCTAGGATTGGTCCCACAGTAAAAATGACTTATTTATCTAAATTTTTAAATAAAGCGCTACCACAGCGCCCAGTGTAATCGCTGAGTTCCAGCAATATGTCAAATTAAGAAGAATGTTATTTCTTGGAGTCCAATTGTCTCATTTATCACATTTATAAGGTCAAAGTCCAAAATCAGTTCAATAAGTCCCACAGTCAATCGTTTCACTGTTAAAAGCGATGCAACCTAGTAATATCAGAAAAATATCGCTAAATACATGTTGGTACGAATATGTGACGCAACCGTTGTAACTCAAACGGACTGATACCGTTAGAAAGTCAATGAAATGTAGTTTTTGAAACTGTCTCTATTTCTTCAGCGCGCGCTAACGCTAGGATTGGTCCACAGTAAAAATGACTTATTTATCTAAATTTTTAAATAAAGCGCTACCACAGCGCCCAGTGTAATCGCTGAGTTCCAGCAATTCATGTCAAATTAAGAAGAATGTTATTTCCTGGAGTCCAATTGTCTCATTTATCACATTTATAAGGTCAAAGTCCAAAATCAGTTCAATTAAGTCCCACAGTCAATCGTTTCACTGTTAAAAGCGATGCAACCTAGTAATATCAGAAAAATATCGCTAAATACATGTTGGTACGAATATGTGACGCAACCGTTGTAACTCAAACGGACTGATACCGTTAGAAAGTCAATGAAATGTAGTTTTTTGAAACTGTCTCTATTTCTTCAGCGCGCGCTAACGGCTAGGATTGGTCCCACAGTAAAAATGACTTATTTATCTAAATTTTTAAATAAAGCGCTACCACAGCGCCCAGTGTAATCGCTGAGTTCCAGCAATCATGTCAAATTAAGAAGAATGTTATTTCTTGGAGTCCAATTGTCTCATTTATCACATTTATAAGGTCAAAGTCCAAAATCAAGTTCAATTAAGTCCCACAGTCAATCGTTTCACTGTTAAAAGCGATGCAACCTAGTAATATCAGAAAAATATCGCTAAAATACATGTTGGTACGAATATCTGACGCAACCGTTGTAACTCAAACGGACTGATACCGTTAGAAAGTCAATGAAATGTAGTTTTTGAAACTGTCTCTATTTCTTCAGCGCGCGCTAACGGCTAGGATTGGTCCCACAGTAAAAAATGACTTATTTATCTAAATTTTAAAATAAAGCGCTACCACAGCGCCCAGTGTAATCGCTGAGTTCCAGCAATCATGTCAAATTAAGAAGAATGTTATTTCTTGGAGTCCAATTGTCTCATTTATCACATTTATAAGGTCAAAGTCCAAAATCAGTTCAATTAAGTCCCACAGTCAATCGTTTCACTGTTAAAGGCGATGCAACCTAGTAATATCAGAAAAATATTCGCTAAATACATGTTAGTACGAATATGTGACGCAACCGTTGTAACTCAAACGGACTGATACCGTTAGAAAGTCAATGAAATGTAGTTTTTGAAACTGTCTCTATTTCTTCAGCGCGCGCTAACGGCTAGGATTGGTCCCACAGTAAAAAATGACTTATTTATCTAAATTTTTAAATAAAGCGCTTATCACAGCGCCCAGTGTAATTGCTGAGTTTCCAGCAATCATGTCAAATTAAGAAGAATGTTATTTCTTGGAGTCCAATTGTCTCATTTATCACATTTATAAGGATCAAGGTCCAAAATCAGTTCAATTAAGTCCCACAGTCAATCGTTTCACTGTTAAAAGCGATGCAACCTAGTAATATCAGAAAAATATCGCTAAATACATGTTGGTGCGAATATGTGACGCAACCGTTGTAACTCAAACGGACTGATACCGTTAGAAAGTCAATGAAATGTAGTTTTTGAAACTCTCTCTATTTCTTCAGCGCGCGTTAACGGCTAGGATTGGTCCCACAGTAAAAAATGACTTAAATATCTAAATTTTTAAATAAAGCGCTATCACAGCGCCCAATGTAATTGCTGAGTTACACGAATCATGTCAAATTAAGAAGAATGTTATTTCCTGGAGTCCAATTGTCTCATTTATCACACTTATAAAGTCAAAGTCCAAAATCAGTTCAATTAAATCCCACAGTCAATCGTTTCACTATTAAAAGCGATGCAACCTACTAATATCAGAAAAATATTGCTAAATACATGTTGGTACGAATATCTGACGCACCCGTTGTAACTAAAACGGACTGATACCGTTAGAAAGTCAATGAAATGTAGCTTTTGAAACTGTCTCTATTTCTTCAGCGCGCGCTAACGGCTAGTATTGGTACCACAGTAAAAAATGACTTATTTATCTAAATTTTTAAATAAAGCGCTACCACGGCGCCCAGTGTAATTGCTGAGTTCCAGCAATCATGTCAAATTAAGAAGAATGTTATTTCCTGGAGTCCCATTGTCTCATTTATCACATTTATAAGGTCAAAGTCCAAAATCAGTTCAATTAAGTCCCACAGTCAATCGTTTCACTGTTAAAAGCAATGCAACCTAGTAATATCAGAAAAATATTGCTAAATACATGTTGGTACGAATATCTGTCGCACCCGTTGTAACTAAAACTGACTGATACCGTTAGAAAGTCAATGAAATGCATTTTTTTAAACTGTCTCTATTTCTTCAGCGCGCGCTAACGGCTAGGATTGGTCCCACAGTAAAAAATGACTTATTTATCTAAATTTTTAAATAAAGCGCTACCACAGCGCCCAGTGTAATTGCTGAGTTCCAGCAATCATGTCAAATTAAGAAAAATATTATTTCTTGGAGTCCAATTGTCTCATTTATCACATTTATAAGTTCAAAGTCCAAAATCAATTCAATTAAGTCCCACAGTCAATTGTTTCATTGTTAAAAGCGATGCAACCTAGTAATATCAGAAAAATATCGCTAAATACATGTTGGTACGAATATCTGACACAACCGTTGTAACTCAAACGGACTGATACCGTAAGAAAGTCAATGAAATGTAGTTTTTGAAACTGTCTCTATTTCTTCAGCGCGCGCTAACGGCTAGGATTGATCCCACAGTAAAAAATGACTTATTTATCTAAATCTTTAAATAAAGCGCTACCACAGCGCCCAGTGTAATCGCTGAGTTCCAGCAATTATGTCAAATTAAGAAGAATGTTATTTCTTGGAGTCCAATTGTCTCATTTATCACATTTATAAGGTCAAAGTCCAAAACCAGTGCAATTAAGTCCCACAGTCAATCGTTTCACTGTTAAAAGCGATGCAACCTAGTAATATCAGAAAAATTTCGCTAAATACATGTTAGTACGAATATGTGACGCAACCGTTGTAACTCAAACGGACTGATACCGTTAGAAATTCAATGAAATGTAGTTTTTGAAACTGTCTCTATTTCTTCAGCGCGCGCTAACGGCTAGGATTGGTCCCACAGTAAAAAATGACTTATTTATCTAAATTTTTAAATAAAGCGTTATCACAGCGCCCAATGTAATTACTGAGTTCCAGCAATCATGTCAAATTAAGAAGAATGTTATTTCTCGGAGTCCAATTGTCTCATTTATTACATTTATAAGGTCAAAGTCCCAAGTCAGTTCGATTAAGTCCCACAGTCAATCGTTTCACTGTTAAAAGCGATGCAACCTAGTAATATCAGAAAAATATCGGTAAATACATGTTGGTACGAATATCTGACACAACCGTTGTAACTAAAACGGACTGATACCGTAAGAAAGTCAATGAAATGTAGTTTTTGAAACTGTCTCTATTTCTTCAGCGCGCGCTAACGGCTAGGATTGATCCCACAGTAAAAAATGACTTATTTATCTAAATCTTTAAATAAAGCGCTACCACAACGCCCAGTGTAATCGCTGAGTTCCAGCAATTATGTCAAATTAAGAAGAATGTTATTTCTTGGAGTCCAATTGTCTCATTTATCACATTTATAAGGTCAAAGTCCAAAACCAGTGCAATTAAGTCCCACAGTCAATCGTTTCACTGTTAAAAGGGATGCAACCTAGTAATATCAGAAAAATATCGCTAAATACATGTTAGTACGAATATGTGACGCAACCGTTGTAACTCAAACGGACTGATACCGTTAGAAAGTCAATGAAATGTAGTTTTTGAAACTGTCTCTATTTCTTCAGCGCGTGCTAACGGCTAGGATTGGTCCCACAGAAAAAATGACTTATTTATCTAAATTTTTAAATAAAGCGCTACCACAGCGCCCAGTGTAATTGCTGAGTTCCAGCAATTATTTTAAATTAAGAAGAATGTTATTTCTTAGAGTCCAATTGTCTCATTTATCACATTTATAAGGTCAAAGTCCAAAACCAGTGCAATTAAGTCCCACAGTCAATCGTTTTACTGTTAAAAGGGATGCAACCTAGTAATATCAGAAAAATATTGCTAAATACATGTTAGTACGAATATGTGACGCAACCGTTGTAACTCAAACGGACTGATACCATTAGAAAGTCAATGAAATGTAGTTTTCGAAACTGTCTCTATTTCTTCAGCGCGCCCTAACGGCTAGGATTGGTACCACAGTAAAAAAAGACTTATTTATCTAAATCTTTAAATAAAGCGCTACCACAACGCCCAGTGTAATCGCTGAGTTCCAGCAATTATGTCAAATTAAGAAGAATGTTATTGCGGAGAGAAGCGGAGGGCGCGTAGCGGAGCCCATTTCCTCATTAAATAAGCCAAGTATAAGGGACGGAGGAGAGTGTATAGGATTTCCGCACGTATACATCAAAATTTTCAATTTTCGTCAACTTTTTTGACTGGGTTGCCCAGTAGCTTACTGTGGTCATTTTCCCCGTAAATTTATGATTCAGCGAGACAACGTGAAGTTAGCGCGGCGATGGAGTTTTTGTTGATTTTTAAATATGGCGACGATGTGAGAAGGACCACGAGAGTTTTACTTGAGAAAGACCACGAGAATTTTACTGGAAAAGTTTACCTTTTATATCTATCAATCTCAGGTAGTAATATCCTTATTTAATTCTCATTAGATATACTTTATCTTAAGTTATTAACTTTTAGTGCTTTCTTCTTTTCGTTATATATATATGGAAACTTTGTCCAGCGTAGCTATACCTAGCTAGCTAGCTATAAAGAAAGCTGAAGGGAATTTTTCATTGAATACCTAGCTAACAACCTAGCTAGCTAGCTAGCTAGCTATCTATGTAGTAGCTAGTATATTATTTTTTACATACAATGAACCCCTTTGCTTGTGGTAATAAAAACCCGAGTCGGCAAGTCGGAAAAAACCCGGAAAAATCGGACAGCCCGACCGACTCATTTTTACAGGAACTTCTGGACGCGAACATATAACATATTTTGATGATGATAGCCTAAAGCTAGCTAACAGACTTATACTGATATTTTCTGGTCTATGTATTAGCTACCTAGCTAGTGCTAGTTCCACATACTAGGTAGCTAGCAGACACCTTCAGTGAGATATTTCTTGCCATAGCTAGTTAGCTACATATTTTTTGAAAAGAAACCTAAGCATTTGGTTTAGCCTGGATGGAGTTTCTTAAAATTTGAGCCTCAAGCGTTTGGACTATGGTTTTGATATATATGAACAACATTTTCTAGCTATGTTTGTACGTATTTTTTCTGTTATACATTAGCTATATGTATAAAAGTTTCTTAATGTTGGAGATTTCTAAAAATTTGGTCTTTCTGAGCCTAAGGTTTCTTATAAACTGGTTTCTTATAAAAACAAGCATGTATATAATCGTTTACAAAAAATGAATGTGACCGATTAATTAAACGATACAAAGCGTGTTTTAAGGAATCTGTTCAAAATAAGGGCCACTAAAAATTTTCGCTTGCGAACCTAGGGTGCTCAGTCCCACGCTCCGCAACACTTTCTATATTGATTGCGGAGAGAAGCGGAGTGCGCGCCAGCGCACGGAGCGTAGCGGAGCCCATTTCCTCATTAAATAAGCAAAATAAAAGGGGCGGAGGAGAGTGTATAGGATTTCCGCACGTATACATCAAAATTTTCAATTTTCGTCAACTTTTTTGACTGGGTTGCCCAGTAGCTTACTCTGGTCATTTTCCCCGTAAATTTATGGTTCAGCGAGACAAAACCTAAGTCATGGCGATGGAGTGCTTTTGTTATTTTTAAAGATGGCCTAGCGGGGATTTCCAGTTGAGATTAAGTTAGCTTTAGCCACGTGATATATAGTCACTTTGACTAATATCACGTGACTTTTTCTCAGATAACATAGCGCCTCAAACTCAAACTTCCGTTAATCTAAGCTAGCTATATCGCAGCTGTCGGAGGAAGGGCTTGTTCAAGAAAACGAAGAAAGGGTAGGTTTAGCTCGCTAGTATATCACTATTTTTTACATGTAATGAACCCATTCTTATTCTCACTCACACCTAAAGCTAGCTAGCTTAAAACTGCAGATTTAGATAGAATAATAATAGAACTAGATAGCATTTAGCTACCTAGCTACTGTAAGAGTTAGCTAGCATAAAAACAACAAAACAATGCAATATAGCTAGCATAAAAACTAGCTACAAAGCTTGCATAAAATTAACTACTTAGCTGGGATAGAACTACCCATGTAGCTAGCAATAAATTGCTATTTTTGCTGGCATAAAATCAGCAACATAGCTAGCATAGAAAAATTCTTTGAGACAGATTTTCTACCTATCCTCTAGCTAGCTATCATACATATATACTACACAGTGAGTGAGATAATTCTACTCTAGGAATGTCCCATCATACAGCTTGTTCTAGCTACAATCGTCCACAAAAGGTTTGTCTCTGGCAACTTTATGCCAAAAACCAAGAACCAAAAAGTTTAGCAAAGTCAGCAAAAGAACATAGCCAGCTAGATATTTTGCAGATAGTACGTTCTGTTCTCACTCGTGATCAATGTTTATATACAGGTATGTCACGTGTAGTTGTTTACGTTGCTTAGCCACAAAAGGGCAGTTCTTAACATTAATGGGGAATAGAGAGCCATATTTTCGTGGACGATTGTAGCTAGCTATATATATTGCACACACGTCAGGAAATAAACTTTTTTAACCCTGTTGCTGAGCATACATCAGTGCGGCTCAAGTTGCAGAAGCGAAAATTATTTCAATATATATATATATATCGGGAAATTTTTACAACATCAACATTTGTTATTACTGAGGCTTTTTAAATTGTGAATAGCGGTTCTTGTTCAATCGTCAACATGTGTTGAAAATCTCCAAATGTATTCATTATTTCTTACTTAATTTCACGATATGCAAATAATGTCCCAATAATTTCTGTTTTTGTAACTTGACCTGATCTTTACACCAATGGGGCTCTAACGACGTTTTTGTTCAGTTTGGAGTAACAGCTTTTTATCCTACTGTCATGAAAACTTGTTTGCAAAATAAACATATGCTGCTGTTTGATTTTTAGCTGGACAGGGAAACAACGGGCTGTTTCCGCTGTGTTTTTTTAAACCGAAGTTGCAATAAAGGTTTTTTGGAAAATGTGTTACGCCTATCAGATGTCACGATTAATTTTTGATCTTTCACAGAAACTTTTCCCATAAAATATTGCAGTTTTTTTTTGCTTTGAGAGGGTAAAAACAGGTTATAATTGTATTTTTATTTTTAAATGTTACAAAATTTTCCACAAAGTAAAATTGTTTTAGGTGCGTAGGATAACAACAGGTTGTTAACTGTCTGTTTGTTTGAACCAAAGTTAGGATAGTTTTTTTGGAAAATGGGTATTATGCCGAAACGTATGTGCGAAACAGCATACCTGTTCAAATCACTCAGCCCAATGTTAACAACAAGCTGTTACCTGTGTTTCTATTTAACAGAGTTGCGCTAATTTTATGTTTGAAATGGTATTAAACCTATATGGATGTGCGACATTGTTTACCTATACTAAGCGCTCACCCTGGATTGAAATTCACTTTTTAAGTTTTGCGAGAAACATTTTGAGAAATTCGCTAAGATTGGCACAACATATAAACTGTATTTTTGAAGAAAAGTTATTATTTGAAAAATATATTACACCTGAACCGTCTTACTGTTGTGTGTGATTCACATAATTTATGATATACTCCATACTTGTACTAAAGTGCTCCACATGAATGTGTGGCACAGTTTACAAAACGTATAAATCGCTCTACACCAGACGTTTAACGCCAGGTGTTACAGTTACTTGTGACTAAACCAGACATTTCAACGCCAGGTCCCCCTGTCTAGTTAGTAAAAAGGCTATGTGAGCATATAAAAGATGCTCATGTAAAGTTTTTCATATATATATATATATATTCATGCCCTGTTGGTCTAATGGCCATGACACTCATGCAAATGAGAGATCCAGGTTCAAATCCTGGACAGGGCTAGGAAAAGTATAATTATCTTGCATCTACAACAAGCAGGTATTCATAAGTATATGATATTAGCTATATTGAGTATAATAGGTAATCTCTGAGTCGTAGAGGGGGGAATTGCGTACATTCATCGCTTTCATTTATAGAGCCCAAAAATGCTTTGTTTTTGTAATAGATCTATCACTTTATGGTAAAAAGTTTTGTGTTGATAAACCTGCTAGGCACAAGAAACCAAAGAAGGCGTTTTTTACTAAACTTTTTTGCCTTTCTTGTGGACTTATCTGATTATTTCTAATTCTTGACTTTTTAATGTTTTTGTCATTGGAACCAAGTTAATTTTTAATCTCAGATTTATCAAAATATGATAGTTTTTTCGGCGTTATGACCGATTGCTTAAATACTTGTATTGGCACATAATTCTGCTAACATGATTCACTGTATATTGACCTGATATAAATTTGAGACCTTTTTTATGAGCTATTGAATTTGAAATATTGGCACCTTAATATGTTCTTATACTCCTGGCCTAATATGATACATATCTTAGACATATTGAGTATACACAATCTTTCAGTTGTAGGGGGGAGATTTTCTATTAAGTGCCTGCCCCTGCCTTGCCGTTCCCTGGCCTTGCCAGCACTGACCGTTCCTTTGCCTACTCTTCCTATGCCTTTTCTGGTGCCTGCCTACTATGCCCTTGCCTGTGCCTCCCATGCCTTGCCTACCCCTGCCTTGCCTACCCCTGCCATGCTGATTCCTCTTAAGACATTTACAGAATGCCCAATATTCTGTAAATGTCGTGCTTAATGCCTTTGCCTTGGCAACCTCTCCGCAACACTTTCTATACTATCTTAATTAAGTTTTTGGTCTTAAAATAACACTTATAATGACTTTCTTATGCCCAATATTCTGTAAATGTCTTCTTTGCTCTATTGTGTTCTGTCGCATGTCCCGTACAGCTAAAGGCTATAGCTCAAACTAACTAGGATTCCTCTTCCTGTTTCCTTGCCTGCCTTTGCCGTGCCCTTTCCTTGCCGTGCTTAATGCCTTTGCCTTGGCAACCTCTCCGCAACACTTTCTATACTAGTTTCTTGGAGTCCAATTGTCTCATTTATCACATTTATAAGGTCAAAGTCCAAAACCAGTGCAATTAAGTCCCACAGTCAATCGTTTCACTGTTAAAAGGGATGCAACCTAGTAATATCAGAAAAATATCGCTAAATACATGTTAGTACTAATATGTGACGCAACCGTTGTAACTCAAACGGACTGATACCGTTAGAAAGTCAATGAAATGTAGTTTTTGAAACTGTCTCTATTTCTTCAGCGCGCGCTAACGGCTAGGATTGGTACCACAGTAAAAAATGACTTATTTATCTAAATTTTTAAATAAAGCGCTACCACAGCGCCCAGTGTAATTGCTGAGTTCCAGCAATCATGTCAAATTAAGAAGAATGTTATTTCTTGGAGTCCAATTGTCTCATTTATCACATTTATAAGGTCAAAGTCCAAAATCGGTTCAATTAAGTCCCACAGTCAATCGTTTCACTGTTAAAAGCGATGTAACCTAGTAATATCAGAAAAATATCGCTAAATACATGTTGGTACGAATATGTGACACAACCGTTGTAACTAAAACGGACTGATACCGTAAGAAGGTCAATGATATGTAGTTTTTGAAACTGTCTCTATTTCTTCAGCGCGCGCTAACGACTAGGATTGATCCCACAGTAAAAAATGACTTATTTATCTAAATCTTTAAATAAAGCGCTACCACAGCGCCCAGTGTAATCGCTGAGTTCCAGCAATTATTTTAAATTAAGAAGAATGTTATTTCTTAGAGTCCAATTGTCTCATTTATCACATTTATAAGGTCAAAGTCCAAAACCAGTGCAATTAAGTCCCACAGTCAATCGTTTTACTGTTAAAAGGGATGCAACCTAGTAATATCAGAAAAATATTGCTAAATACAAGTTAGTACGAATATGTGACGCAACTGTTGTAACTCAAACGGACTGATACCATTAGAAAGTCAATGAAATGTAGTTTTCGAAACTGTCTCTATTTCTTCAGCGCGCGCTAACGGCTAGGATTGGTACCACAGTAAAAAAAGACTTATTTATCTAAATCTTTAAATAAAGCGCTACCACAACGCCCAGTGTAATCGCTGAGTTCCAGCAATTATGTCAAATTAAGAAGAATGTTATTTCTTGGAGTCCAATTGTCTCATTTATCACATTTATAAGGTCAAAGTCCAAAACCAGTGCTATTAAGTCCCACAGTCAATCGTCTCACTGTTAAAAGGGATGCAACCTAGTAATATCAGAAAAATATCGCTAAATACATGTTAGTACTAATATGTGACGCAACCGTTGTAACTCAAACGGACTGATACCGTTAGAAAGTCAATGAAATGTAGTTTTTGAAACTGTCTCTATTTCTTCAGCGCGCGCTAACGGCTAGGATTGGTACCACAGTAAAAAATGACTTATTTATCTAAATTTTTAAATAAAGCGCTACCACAGCGCCCAGTGTAATTGCTGAGTTCCAGCAATCGTGTCAAATTAAGAAGAATGTTATTTCTTGGAGTCCAATTGTCTCATTTATCACATTTATAAGGTCAAAGTCCAAAATCAGTTCAATTAAGTCCCACAGTCAATCGTTTCACTGTTAAAAGCGATGTAACCTAGTAATATCAGAAAAATATCGCTAAATACATGTTTGGTACGAAATATCTGAACACAACCGTTGTAACTAAAAACGGACTGATACCGTAAGAAGGTCAATGAAATGTAGTTTTTGAAACTGTCTCTAATTCTTCAGCGCGCGCTAACGACTAGGATTGATCCCACAGTAAAAAATGACTTATTTATCTAAATCTTTAAATAAATCGCTACCACAGCGCCCAGTGTAATCGCTGAGTTCCAGCAATTATTTTAAATTAAGAAGAATGTTATTTCTTGTACTCCAATTGTCTCATTTATCACATTTATAAGGTCAAAGTCCCAAGTCAGTTCGATTAAGTCCCACAGTCAATCATTTCACTGTTAAAAGCGATGCACCTAGTAATATCAACAAAATATCGCTAAATACATGGTGGTACGAATTTGTGACACAACCGTTGTAACTCAAACGGACTGATACTTATTTATTGATACTCAAACATACTGATACTTATTTATCTAAATCTCTAAATAAAGCGCTACCACAGCGCCCAGTGTAATTGCTGAGTTCCAGCAATCATGTCAAATTAAGAAGAATGTTATTTCTTGGAGTCCAATTGTCTCATTTATCACATTTATAAGGTCAAAGTCCAAAATCAGTTCAATTAAGTCCCACAGTCAATCGTTTCACTGTTAAAAGCGATGCAACCTAGTAATATCAGAAAAGTATTGCTAAATACATGTTGGTACGAATATCTGACGCACCCGTTGTAACTAAAACTGACTAATACTGTTAGAAAGTCAATGAAATGTAGTTTTTGAAATTGTCTCTATTTCTTCAGCGAGCGCTAACGGCTAGGATTAGTCCCACAGTAAAAAATGACTTATTTATCTAAATTTTTAAATAAAGCGCTATCACAGCGCCCAATGTAATTGCTGAGTTCCAGCAATCATGTCAAATTAAGAAGAATGTTATTTCTTGGAGTCCCATTGTCTCATTTATCCCATTTATAAGGTCAAAGTCCCAAGTCAGTTCGATTAAGTCCCACAGTCAATCGTTTCACTGTTAAAAGCGATGCAACCTAGTAATATCAGAAAAATATTGCTAAATACATGTTGGTACGAATATGTGACACAACCGTTGTAACTCAAACGGACTGATACCGTTAGAAAGTCAATGAAATGTAGTTTTTGAAACTGTCTCTATTTCTTCAGCGCGCGCTAACGGCTAGGATTGGTCCCACAGTAAAAAATGACTTATTTATCTAAATTTTTAAATAAAGCGCTACCACAGCGCCCAGTGTAATTGCTGAGTTCCAGCAATCATGTCAAATTAAGAAGAATGTTATTTCTTGGAGTCCAATTGTCTCATTTATCACATTTATAAGGTCAAAGTCCAAAATCAGTTCAATTAAGTCCCACAGTCAATCGTTTCACTGTTAAAAGCGATGCAACCTAGTAATATCAGAAAAATATCGCTAAATACATGTTGGTACGAATATGTGACGCAACCGTTGTAACTCAAACGGACTGATACCGTTAGAAAGTCAATGAAATGTAGTTTTTGAAACTGTCTCTATTTCTTCAGCGCGCGCTAACGGCTAGGATTGGTCCCACAGTAAAAAATGACTTATTTATCTAAATTTTTAAATAAAGCGCTACCACAGCGCCCAGTGTAATGCTGAGTTCCAGCAATCATGTCAAATTAAGAAGAATGTTATTTCTTGGAGTCCAATTGTCTCATTTATCACATTTATAAGGTCAAAGTCCAAAATCAGTTCAATTAAGTCCCACAGTCAATCGTTTCACTGTTAAAAGCGATGCAACCTAGTAATATCAGAAAAATATTGCTAAATACATGTTGGTACGAATCTGTGACACAACCGTTGTAACTCAAACGGACTGATACCGTTAGAAAGTCAATGAAATGTAGTTTTTGAAACTGTCTCTATTTCTTCAGCGCGCGCTAACGGCTAGGATTGGTCCCACAGTAAAAAATGACTTATTTATCTAAATTTTTAAATAAAGCGCTATCACAGCGCCCAGTGTAATTGCTGAGTTCCAGCAATCATGTCAAATTAAGAAGAATGTTATTTCTTGGAGTCCAATTGTCTCATTTATCACATTTATAAGGTCAAAGTCCAAAATCAGTTCAATTAAGTCCCACAGTCAATCGTTTCACTGTTAAAAGCGATGCAACCTAGTAATATCAGAAAAATATCGCTAAATACATGTTGGTACGAATATGTGACGCAACCGTTGTAACTCAAACGGACTGATACCGTTAGAAAGTCAATGAAATGTAGTTTTTGAAACTGTCTCTATTTCTTCAGCGCGCGCTAACGGCTAGGATTGGTCCCACAGTAAAAATGACTTATTTATCTAAATTTTTAAATAAAGCGCTACCACAGCGCCCAGTGTAATTGCTGAGTTCCAGCAATCATGTCAAATTAAGAAGAATGTTATTTCTTGGAGTCCAATTGTCTCATTTATCACATTTATAAGGTCAAAGTCCAAAATCAGTTCAATTAAGTCCCACAGTCAATCGTTTCACTGTTAAAAGCGATGCAACCTAGTAATATCAGAAAAATATCGCTAAATACATGTTGGTACGAATATGTGACGCAACCGTTGTAACTCAAACGGACTGATACCGTTAGAAAGTCAATGAAATGTAGTTTTTGAAACTGTCTCTATTTCTTCAGCGCGCGCTAACGGCTAGGATTGGTCCCACAGTAAAAAATGACTTATTTATCTAAATTTTTAAATAAAGCGCTACCACAGCGCCCAGTGTAATTGCTGAGTTCCAGCAATCATGTCAAATTAAGAAGAATGTTATTTCTTGGAGTCCAATTGTCTCATTTATCACATTTATAAGGTCAAAGTCCAAAATCAGTTCAATTAAGTCCCACAGTCAATCGTTTCACTGTTAAAAGCGATGCAACCTAGTAATATCAGAAAAATATCGCTAAATACATGTTGGTACGAATATGTGACGCAACCGTTGTAACTCAAACGGACTGATACCGTTAGAAAGTCAATGAAATGTAGTTTTTGAAACTGTCTCTATTTCTTCAGCGCGCGCTAACGGCTAGGATTGGTCCCACAGTAAAAAATGACTTATTTATCTAAATTTTTAAATAAAGCGCTACCACAGCGCCCAGTGTAATGCTGAGTTCCAGCAATCATGTCAAATTAAGAAGAATGTTATTTCTTGGAGTCCAATTGTCTCATTTATCACATTTATAAGGTCAAAGTCCAAAATCAGTTCAATTAAGTCCCACAGTCAATCGTTTCACTGTTAAAAGCGATGCAACCTAGTAATATCAGAAAAATATCGCTAAATACATGTTGGTACGAATATGTGACGCAACCGTTGTAACTCAAACGGACTGATACCGTTAGAAAGTCAATGAAATGTAGTTTTTGAAACTGTCTCTATTTCTTCAGCGCGCGCTAACGGCTAGGATTGGTCCCACAGTAAAAAATGACTTATTTATCTAAATTTTTAAATAAAGCGCTACCACAGCGCCCAGTGTAATTGCTGAGTTCCAGCAATCATGTCAAATTAAGAAGAATGTTATTTCTTGGAGTCCAATTGTCTCATTTATCACATTTATAAGGTCAAAGTCCAAAATCAGTTCAATTAAGTCCCACAGTCAATCGTTTCACTGTTAAAAGCGATGCAACCTAGTAATATCAGAAAAATATCGCTAAATACATGTTGGTACGAATATGTGACGCAACCGTTGTAACTCAAACGGACTGATACCGTTAGAAAGTCAATGAAATGTAGTTTTTGAAACTGTCTCTATTTCTTCAGCGCGCGCTAACGGCTAGGATTGGTCCCACAGTAAAAAATGACTTATTTATCTAAATTTTTAAATAAAGCGCTACCACAGCGCCCAGTGTAATGCTGAGTTCCAGCAATCATGTCAAATTAAGAAGAATGTTATTTCTTGGAGTCCAATTGTCTCATTTATCACATTTATAAGGTCAAAGTCCAAAATCAGTTCAATTAAGTCCCACAGTCAATCGTTTCACTGTTAAAAGCGATGCAACCTAGTAATATCAGAAAAATATCGCTAAATACATGTTGGTACGAATATGTGACGCAACCGTTGTAACTCAAACGGACTGATACCGTTAGAAAGTCAATGAAATGTAGTTTTTGAAACTGTCTCTATTTCTTCAGCGCGCGCTAACGGCTAGGATTGGTCCCACAGTAAAAAATGACTTATTTATCTAAATTTTTAAATAAAGCGCTACCACAGCGCCCAGTGTAATTGCTGAGTTCCAGCAATCATGTCAAATTAAGAAGAATGTTATTTCTTGGAGTCCAATTGTCTCATTTATCACATTTATAAGGTCAAAGTCCAAAATCAGTTCAATTAAGTCCCACAGTCAATCGTTTCACTGTTAAAAGCGATGCAACCTAGTAATATCAGAAAAATATCGCTAAATACATGTTGGTACGAATATGTGACGCAACCGTTGTAACTCAAACGGACTGATACCGTTAGAAAGTCAATGAAATGTAGTTTTTGAAACTGTCTCTATTTCTTCAGCGCGCGCTAACGGCTAGGATTGGTCCCACAGTAAAAAATGACTTATTTATCTAAATTTTTAAATAAAGCGCTACCACAGCGCCCAGTGTAATGCTGAGTTCCAGCAATCATGTCAAATTAAGAAGAATGTTATTTCTTGGAGTCCAATTGTCTCATTTATCACATTTATAAGGTCAAAGTCCAAAATCAGTTCAATTAAGTCCCACAGTCAATCGTTTCACTGTTAAAAGCGATGCAACCTAGTAATATCAGAAAAATATCGCTAAATACATGTTGGTACGAATATGTGACGCAACCGTTGTAACTCAAACGGACTGATACCGTTAGAAAGTCAATGAAATGTAGTTTTTGAAACTGTCTCTATTTCTTCAGCGCGCGCTAACGGCTAGGATTGGTCCCACAGTAAAAAATGACTTATTTATCTAAATTTTTAAATAAAGCGCTACCACAGCGCCCAGTGTAATGCTGAGTTCCAGCAATCATGTCAAATTAAGAAGAATGTTATTTCTTGGAGTCCAATTGTCTCATTTATCACATTTATAAGGTCAAAGTCCAAAATCAGTTCAATTAAGTCCCACAGTCAATCGTTTCACTGTTAAAAGCGATGCAACCTAGTAATATCAGAAAAATATCGCTAAATACATGTTGGTACGAATATGTGACGCAACCGTTGTAACTCAAACGGACTGATACCGTTAGAAAGTCAATGAAATGTAGTTTTTGAAACTGTCTCTATTTCTTCAGCGCGCGCTAACGGCTAGGATTGGTCCCACAGTAAAAAATGACTTATTTATCTAAATTTTTAAATAAAGCGCTACCACAGCGCCCAGTGTAATCGCTGAGTTCCAGCAATCATGTCAAATTAAGAAGAATGTTATTTCTTGGAGTCCAATTGTCTCATTTATCACATTTATAAGGTCAAAGTCCAAAATCAGTTCAATTAAGTCCCACAGTCAATCGTTTCACTGTTAAAAGCGATGCAACCTAGTAATATCAGAAAAATATCGCTAAATACATGTTGGTACGAATATGTGACGCAACCGTTGTAACTCAAACGGACTGATACCGTTAGAAAGTCAATGAAATGTAGTTTTTGAAACTGTCTCTATTTCTTCAGCGCGCGCTAACGGCTAGGATTGGTCCCACAGTAAAAAATGACTTATTTATCTAAATTTTTAAATAAAGCGCTACCACAGCGCCCAGTGTAATGCTGAGTTCCAGCAATCATGTCAAATTAAGAAGAATGTTATTTCTTGGAGTCCAATTGTCTCATTTATCACATTTATAAGGTCAAAGTCCAAAATCAGTTCAATTAAGTCCCACAGTCAATCGTTTCACTGTTAAAAGCGATGCAACCTAGTAATATCAGAAAAATATCGCTAAATACATGTTGGTACGAATATGTGACGCAACCGTTGTAACTCAAACGGACTGATACCGTTAGAAAGTCAATGAAATGTAGTTTTTGAAACTGTCTCTATTTCTTCAGCGCGCGCTAACGGCTAGGATTGGTCCCACAGTAAAAAATGACTTATTTATCTAAATTTTTAAATAAAGCGCTACCACAGCGCCCAGTGTAATGCTGAGTTCCAGCAATCATGTCAAATTAAGAAGAATGTTATTTCTTGGAGTCCAATTGTCTCATTTATCACATTTATAAGGTCAAAGTCCAAAATCAGTTCAATTAAGTCCCACAGTCAATCGTTTCACTGTTAAAAGCGATGCAACCTAGTAATATCAGAAAAATATCGCTAAATACATGTTGGTACGAATATGTGACGCAACCGTTGTAACTCAAACGGACTGATACCGTTAGAAAGTCAATGAAATGTAGTTTTTGAAACTGTCTCTATTTCTTCAGCGCGCGCTAACGGCTAGGATTGGTCCCACAGTAAAAAATGACTTATTTATCTAAATTTTTAAATAAAGCGCTACCACAGCGCCCAGTGTAATGCTGAGTTCCAGCAATCATGTCAAATTAAGAAGAATGTTATTTCTTGGAGTCCAATTGTCTCATTTATCACATTTATAAGGTCAAAGTCCAAAATCAGTTCAATTAAGTCCCACAGTCAATCGTTTCACTGTTAAAAGCGATGCAACCTAGTAATATCAGAAAAATATCGCTAAATACATGTTGGTACGAATATGTGACGCAACCGTTGTAACTCAAACGGACTGATACCGTTAGAAAGTCAATGAAATGTAGTTTTTGAAACTGTCTCTATTTCTTCAGCGCGCGCTAACGGCTAGGATTGGTCCCACAGTAAAAAATGACTTATTTATCTAAATTTTTAAATAAAGCGCTACCACAGCGCCCAGTGTAATGCTGAGTTCCAGCAATCATGTCAAATTAAGAAGAATGTTATTTCTTGGAGTCCAATTGTCTCATTTATCACATTTATAAGGTCAAAGTCCAAAATCAGTTCAATTAAGTCCCACAGTCAATCGTTTCACTGTTAAAAGCGATGCAACCTAGTAATATCAGAAAAATATCGCTAAATACATGTTGGTACGAATATGTGACGCAACCGTTGTAACTCAAACGGACTGATACCGTTAG
This sequence comes from Hydractinia echinata, assembly GCA_030067915.1. Classification (NCBI taxonomy): domain Eukaryota; kingdom Metazoa; phylum Cnidaria; class Hydrozoa; order Anthoathecata; family Hydractiniidae; genus Hydractinia; species Hydractinia echinata. Next base: position 66,059 of record JASGCC010000313.1, on the reverse strand, counting down.
AAAGTCAATGAAATGTAGTTTTTGAAACTGTCTCTATTTCTTCAGCGCGCGCTAACGGCTAGGATTGGTCCCACAGTAAAAAATGACTTATTTATCTAAATTTTTAAATAAAGCGCTACCACAGCGCCCAGTGTAATGCTGAGTTCCAGCAATCATGTCAAATTAAGAAGAATGTTATTTCTTGGAGTCCAATTGTCTCATTTATCACATTTATAAGGTCAAAGTCCAAAATCAGTTCAATTAAGTCCCACAGTCAATCGTTTCACTGTTAAAAGCGATGCAACCTAGTAATATCAGAAAAATATCGCTAAATACATGTTGGTACGAATATGTGACGCAACCGTTGTAACTCAAACGGACTGATACCGTTAGAAAGTCAATGAAATGTAGTTTTTGAAACTGTCTCTATTTCTTCAGCGCGCGCTAACGGCTAGGATTGGTCCCACAGTAAAAAATGACTTATTTATCTAAATTTTTAAATAAAGCGCTACCACAGCGCCCAGTGTAATGCTGAGTTCCAGCAATCATGTCAAATTAAGAAGAATGTTATTTCTTGGAGTCCAATTGTCTCATTTATCACATTTATAAGGTCAAAGTCCAAAATCAGTTCAATTAAGTCCCACAGTCAATCGTTTCACTGTTAAAAGCGATGCAACCTAGTAATATCAGAAAAATATCGCTAAATACATGTTGGTACGAATATGTGACGCAACCGTTGTAACTCAAACGGACTGATACCGTTAGAAAGTCAATGAAATGTAGTTTTTGAAACTGTCTCTATTTCTTCAGCGCGCGCTAACGGCTAGGATTGGTCCCACAGTAAAAAATGACTTATTTATCTAAATTTTTAAATAAAGCGCTACCACAGCGCCCAGTGTAATGCTGAGTTCCAGCAATCATGTCAAATTAAGAAGAATGTTATTTCTTGGAGTCCAATTGTCTCATTTATCACATTTATAAGGTCAAAGTCCAAAATCAGTTCAATTAAGTCCCACAGTCAATCGTTTCACTGTTAAAAGCGATGCAACCTAGTAATATCAGAAAAATATCGCTAAATACATGTTGGTACGAATATGTGACGCAACCGTTGTAACTCAAACGGACTGATACCGTTAGAAAGTCAATGAAATGTAGTTTTTGAAACTGTCTCTATTTCTTCAGCGCGCGCTAACGGCTAGGATTGGTCCCACAGTAAAAAATGACTTATTTATCTAAATTTTTAAATAAAGCGCTACCACAGCGCCCAGTGTAATCGCTGAGTTCCAGCAATCATGTCAAATTAAGAAGAATGTTATTTCTTGGAGTCCAATTGTCTCATTTATCACATTTATAAGGTCAAAGTCCAAAATCAGTTCAATTAAGTCCCACAGTCAATCGTTTCACTGTTAAAAGCGATGCAACCTAGTAATATCAGAAAAATATCGCTAAATACATGTTGGTACGAATATGTGACGCAACCGTTGTAACTCAAACGGACTGATACCGTTAGAAAGTCAATGAAATGTAGTTTTTGAAACTGTCTCTATTTCTTCAGCGCGCGCTAACGGCTAGGATTGGTCCCACAGTAAAAAATGACTTATTTATCTAAATTTTTAAATAAAGCGCTACCACAGCGCCCAGTGTAATGCTGAGTTCCAGCAATCATGTCAAATTAAGAAGAATGTTATTTCTTGGAGTCCAATTGTCTCATTTATCACATTTATAAGGTCAAAGTCCAAAATCAGTTCAATTAAGTCCCACAGTCAATCGTTTCACTGTTAAAAGCGATGCAACCTAGTAATATCAGAAAAATATCGCTAAATACATGTTGGTACGAATATGTGACGCAACCGTTGTAACTCAAACGGACTGATACCGTTAGAAAGTCAATGAAATGTAGTTTTTGAAACTGTCTCTATTTCTTCAGCGCGCGCTAACGGCTAGGATTGGTCCCACAGTAAAAAATGACTTATTTATCTAAATTTTTAAATAAAGCGCTACCACAGCGCCCAGTGTAATGCTGAGTTCCAGCAATCATGTCAAATTAAGAAGAATGTTATTTCTTGGAGTCCAATTGTCTCATTTATCACATTTATAAGGTCAAAGTCCAAAATCAGTTCAATTAAGTCCCACAGTCAATCGTTTCACTGTTAAAAGCGATGCAACCTAGTAATATCAGAAAAATATCGCTAAATACATGTTGGTACGAATATGTGACGCAACCGTTGTAACTCAAACGGACTGATACCGTTAGAAAGTCAATGAAATGTAGTTTTTGAAACTGTCTCTATTTCTTCAGCGCGCGCTAACGGCTAGGATTGGTCCCACAGTAAAAAATGACTTATTTATCTAAATTTTTAAATAAAGCGCTACCACAGCGCCCAGTGTAATGCTGAGTTCCAGCAATCATGTCAAATTAAGAAGAATGTTATTTCTTGGAGTCCAATTGTCTCATTTATCACATTTATAAGGTCAAAGTCCAAAATCAGTTCAATTAAGTCCCACAGTCAATCGTTTCACTGTTAAAAGCGATGCAACCTAGTAATATCAGAAAAATATCGCTAAATACATGTTGGTACGAATATGTGACGCAACCGTTGTAACTCAAACGGACTGATACCGTTAGAAAGTCAATGAAATGTAGTTTTTGAAACTGTCTCTATTTCTTCAGCGCGCGCTAACGGCTAGGATTGGTCCCACAGTAAAAAATGACTTATTTATCTAAATTTTTAAATAAAGCGCTACCACAGCGCCCAGTGTAATGCTGAGTTCCAGCAATCATGTCAAATTAAGAAGAATGTTATTTCTTGGAGTCCAATTGTCTCATTTATCACATTTATAAGGTCAAAGTCCAAAATCAGTTCAATTAAGTCCCACAGTCAATCGTTTCACTGTTAAAAGCGATGCAACCTAGTAATATCAGAAAAATATCGCTAAATACATGTTGGTACGAATATGTGACGCAACCGTTGTAACTCAAACGGACTGATACCGTTAGAAAGTCAATGAAATGTAGTTTTTGAAACTGTCTCTATTTCTTCAGCGCGCGCTAACGGCTAGGATTGGTCCCACAGTAAAAAATGACTTATTTATCTAAATTTTTAAATAAAGCGCTACCACAGCGCCCAGTGTAATGCTGAGTTCCAGCAATCATGTCAAATTAAGAAGAATGTTATTTCTTGGAGTCCAATTGTCTCATTTATCACATTTATAAGGTCAAAGTCCAAAATCAGTTCAATTAAGTCCCACAGTCAATCGTTTCACTGTTAAAAGCGATGCAACCTAGTAATATCAGAAAAATATCGCTAAATACATGTTGGTACGAATATGTGACGCAACCGTTGTAACTCAAACGGACTGATACCGTTAGAAAGTCAATGAAATGTAGTTTTTGAAACTGTCTCTATTTCTTCAGCGCGCGCTAACGGCTAGGATTGGTCCCACAGTAAAAAATGACTTATTTATCTAAATTTTTAAATAAAGCGCTACCACAGCGCCCAGTGTAATGCTGAGTTCCAGCAATCATGTCAAATTAAGAAGAATGTTATTTCTTGGAGTCCAATTGTCTCATTTATCACATTTATAAGGTCAAAGTCCAAAATCAGTTCAATTAAGTCCCACAGTCAATCGTTTCACTGTTAAAAGCGATGCAACCTAGTAATATCAGAAAAATATCGCTAAATACATGTTGGTACGAATATGTGACGCAACCGTTGTAACTCAAACGGACTGATACCGTTAGAAAGTCAATGAAATGTAGTTTTTGAAACTGTCTCTATTTCTTCAGCGCGCGCTAACGGCTAGGATTGGTCCCACAGTAAAAAATGACTTATTTATCTAAATTTTTAAATAAAGCGCTACCACAGCGCCCAGTGTAATGCTGAGTTCCAGCAATCATGTCAAATTAAGAAGAATGTTATTTCTTGGAGTCCAATTGTCTCATTTATCACATTTATAAGGTCAAAGTCCAAAATCAGTTCAATTAAGTCCCACAGTCAATCGTTTCACTGTTAAAAGCGATGCAACCTAGTAATATCAGAAAAATATCGCTAAATACATGTTGGTACGAATATGTGACGCAACCGTTGTAACTCAAACGGACTGATACCGTTAGAAAGTCAATGAAATGTAGTTTTTGAAACTGTCTCTATTTCTTCAGCGCGCGCTAACGGCTAGGATTGGTCCCACAGTAAAAAATGACTTATTTATCTAAATTTTTAAATAAAGCGCTACCACAGCGCCCAGTGTAATGCTGAGTTCCAGCAATCATGTCAAATTAAGAAGAATGTTATTTCTTGGAGTCCAATTGTCTCATTTATCACATTTATAAGGTCAAAGTCCAAAATCAGTTCAATTAAGTCCCACAGTCAATCGTTTCACTGTTAAAAGCGATGCAACCTAGTAATATCAGAAAAATATCGCTAAATACATGTTGGTACGAATATGTGACGCAACCGTTGTAACTCAAACGGACTGATACCGTTAGAAAGTCAATGAAATGTAGTTTTTGAAACTGTCTCTATTTCTTCAGCGCGCGCTAACGGCTAGGATTGGTCCCACAGTAAAAAATGACTTATTTATCTAAATTTTTAAATAAAGCGCTACCACAGCGCCCAGTGTAATGCTGAGTTCCAGCAATCATGTCAAATTAAGAAGAATGTTATTTCTTGGAGTCCAATTGTCTCATTTATCACATTTATAAGGTCAAAGTCCAAAATCAGTTCAATTAAGTCCCACAGTCAATCGTTTCACTGTTAAAAGCGATGCAACCTAGTAATATCAGAAAAATATCGCTAAATACATGTTGGTACGAATATGTGACGCAACCGTTGTAACTCAAACGGACTGATACCGTTAGAAAGTCAATGAAATGTAGTTTTTGAAACTGTCTCTATTTCTTCAGCGCGCGCTAACGGCTAGGATTGGTCCCACAGTAAAAAATGACTTATTTATCTAAATTTTTAAATAAAGCGCTACCACAGCGCCCAGTGTAATGCTGAGTTCCAGCAATCATGTCAAATTAAGAAGAATGTTATTTCTTGGAGTCCAATTGTCTCATTTATCACATTTATAAGGTCAAAGTCCAAAATCAGTTCAATTAAGTCCCACAGTCAATCGTTTCACTGTTAAAAGCGATGCAACCTAGTAATATCAGAAAAATATCGCTAAATACATGTTGGTACGAATATGTGACGCAACCGTTGTAACTCAAACGGACTGATACCGTTAGAAAGTCAATGAAATGTAGTTTTTGAAACTGTCTCTATTTCTTCAGCGCGCGCTAACGGCTAGGATTGGTCCCACAGTAAAAAATGACTTATTTATCTAAATTTTTAAATAAAGCGCTACCACAGCGCCCAGTGTAATGCTGAGTTCCAGCAATCATGTCAAATTAAGAAGAATGTTATTTCTTGGAGTCCAATTGTCTCATTTATCACATTTATAAGGTCAAAGTCCAAAATCAGTTCAATTAAGTCCCACAGTCAATCGTTTCACTGTTAAAAGCGATGCAACCTAGTAATATCAGAAAAATATCGCTAAATACATGTTGGTACGAATATGTGACGCAACCGTTGTAACTCAAACGGACTGATACCGTTAGAAAGTCAATGAAATGTAGTTTTTGAAACTGTCTCTATTTCTTCAGCGCGCGCTAACGGCTAGGATTGGTCCCACAGTAAAAAATGACTTATTTATCTAAATTTTTAAATAAAGCGCTACCACAGCGCCCAGTGTAATGCTGAGTTCCAGCAATCATGTCAAATTAAGAAGAATGTTATTTCTTGGAGTCCAATTGTCTCATTTATCACATTTATAAGGTCAAAGTCCAAAATCAGTTCAATTAAGTCCCACAGTCAATCGTTTCACTGTTAAAAGCGATGCAACCTAGTAATATCAGAAAAATATCGCTAAATACATGTTGGTACGAATATGTGACGCAACCGTTGTAACTCAAACGGACTGATACCGTTAGAAAGTCAATGAAATGTAGTTTTTGAAACTGTCTCTATTTCTTCAGCGCGCGCTAACGGCTAGGATTGGTCCCACAGTAAAAAATGACTTATTTATCTAAATTTTTAAATAAAGCGCTACCACAGCGCCCAGTGTAATCGCTGAGTTCCAGCAATCATGTCAAATTAAGAAGAATGTTATTTCTTGGAGTCCAATTGTCTCATTTATCACATTTATAAGGTCAAAGTCCAAAATCAGTTCAATTAAGTCCCACAGTCAATCGTTTCACTGTTAAAAGCGATGCAACCTAGTAATATCAGAAAAATATCGCTAAATACATGTTGGTACGAATATGTGACGCAACCGTTGTAACTCAAACGGACTGATACCGTTAGAAAGTCAATGAAATGTAGTTTTTGAAACTGTCTCTATTTCTTCAGCGCGCGCTAACGGCTAGGATTGGTCCCACAGTAAAAAATGACTTATTTATCTAAATTTTTAAATAAAGCGCTACCACAGCGCCCAGTGTAATGCTGAGTTCCAGCAATCATGTCAAATTAAGAAGAATGTTATTTCTTGGAGTCCAATTGTCTCATTTATCACATTTATAAGGTCAAAGTCCAAAATCAGTTCAATTAAGTCCCACAGTCAATCGTTTCACTGTTAAAAGCGATGCAACCTAGTAATATCAGAAAAATATCGCTAAATACATGTTGGTACGAATATGTGACGCAACCGTTGTAACTCAAACGGACTGATACCGTTAGAAAGTCAATGAAATGTAGTTTTTGAAACTGTCTCTATTTCTTCAGCGCGCGCTAACGGCTAGGATTGGTCCCACAGTAAAAAATGACTTATTTATCTAAATTTTTAAATAAAGCGCTACCACAGCGCCCAGTGTAATTGCTGAGTTCCAGCAATCATGTCAAATTAAGAAGAATGTTATTTCTTGGAGTCCAATTGTCTCATTTATCACATTTATAAGGTCAAAGTCCAAAATCAGTTCAATTAAGTCCCACAGTCAATCGTTTCACTGTTAAAAGCGATGCAACCTAGTAATATCAGAAAAATATCGCTAAATACATGTTGGTACGAATATGTGACGCAACCGTTGTAACTCAAACGGACTGATACCGTTAGAAAGTCAATGAAATGTAGTTTTTGAAACTGTCTCTATTTCTTCAGCGCGCGCTAACGGCTAGGATTGGTCCCACAGTAAAAAATGACTTATTTATCTAAATTTTTAAATAAAGCGCTACCACAGCGCCCAGTGTAATGCTGAGTTCCAGCAATCATGTCAAATTAAGAAGAATGTTATTTCTTGGAGTCCAATTGTCTCATTTATCACATTTATAAGGTCAAAGTCCAAAATCAGTTCAATTAAGTCCCACAGTCAATCGTTTCACTGTTAAAAGCGATGCAACCTAGTAATATCAGAAAAATATCGCTAAATACATGTTGGTACGAATATGTGACGCAACCGTTGTAACTCAAACGGACTGATACCGTTAGAAAGTCAATGAAATGTAGTTTTTGAAACTGTCTCTATTTCTTCAGCGCGCGCTAACGGCTAGGATTGGTCCCACAGTAAAAATGACTTATTTATCTAAATTTTTAAATAAAGCGCTACCACAGCGCCCAGTGTAATGCTGAGTTCCAGCAATCATGTCAAATTAAGAAGAATGTTATTTCTTGGAGTCCAATTGTCTCATTTATCACATTTATAAGGTCAAAGTCCAAAATCAGTTCAATTAAGTCCCACAGTCAATCGTTTCACTGTTAAAAGCGATGCAACCTAGTAATATCAGAAAAATATCGCTAAATACATGTTGGTACGAATATGTGACGCAACCGTTGTAACTCAAACGGACTGATACCGTTAGAAAGTCAATGAAATGTAGTTTTTGAAACTGTCTCTATTTCTTCAGCGCGCGCTAACGGCTAGGATTGGTCCCACAGTAAAAAATGACTTATTTATCTAAATTTTTAAATAAAGCGCTACCACAGCGCCCAGTGTAATGCTGAGTTCCAGCAATCATGTCAAATTAAGAAGAATGTTATTTCTTGGAGTCCAATTGTCTCATTTATCACATTTATAAGGTCAAAGTCCAAAATCAGTTCAATTAAGTCCCACAGTCAATCGTTTCACTGTTAAAAGCGATGCAACCTAGTAATATCAGAAAAATATCGCTAAATACATGTTGGTACGAATATGTGACGCAACCGTTGTAACTCAAACGGACTGATACCGTTAGAAAGTCAATGAAATGTAGTTTTTGAAACTGTCTCTATTTCTTCAGCGCGCGCTAACGGCTAGGATTGGTCCCACAGTAAAAAATGACTTATTTATCTAAATTTTTAAATAAAGCGCTACCACAGCGCCCAGTGTAATGCTGAGTTCCAGCAATCATGTCAAATTAAGAAGAATGTTATTTCTTGGAGTCCAATTGTCTCATTTATCACATTTATAAGGTCAAAGTCCAAAATCAGTTCAATTAAGTCCCACAGTCAATCGTTTCACTGTTAAAAGCGATGCAACCTAGTAATATCAGAAAAATATCGCTAAATACATGTTGGTACGAATATGTGACGCAACCGTTGTAACTCAAACGGACTGATACCGTTAGAAAGTCAATGAAATGTAGTTTTTGAAACTGTCTCTATTTCTTCAGCGCGCGCTAACGGCTAGGATTGGTCCCACAGTAAAAAATGACTTATTTATCTAAATTTTTAAATAAAGCGCTACCACAGCGCCCAGTGTAATGCTGAGTTCCAGCAATCATGTCAAATTAAGAAGAATGTTATTTCTTGGAGTCCAATTGTCTCATTTATCACATTTATAAGGTCAAAGTCCAAAATCAGTTCAATTAAGTCCCACAGTCAATCGTTTCACTGTTAAAAGCGATGCAACCTAGTAATATCAGAAAAATATCGCTAAATACATGTTGGTACGAATATGTGACGCAACCGTTGTAACTCAAACGGACTGATACCGTTAGAAAGTCAATGAAATGTAGTTTTTGAAACTGTCTCTATTTCTTCAGCGCGCGCTAACGGCTAGGATTGGTCCCACAGTAAAAAATGACTTATTTATCTAAATTTTTAAATAAAGCGCTACCACAGCGCCCAGTGTAATGCTGAGTTCCAGCAATCATGTCAAATTAAGAAGAATGTTATTTCTTGGAGTCCAATTGTCTCATTTATCACATTTATAAGGTCAAAGTCCAAAATCAGTTCAATTAAGTCCCACAGTCAATCGTTTCACTGTTAAAAGCGATGCAACCTAGTAATATCAGAAAAATATCGCTAAATACATGTTGGTACGAATATGTGACGCAACCGTTGTAACTCAAACGGACTGATACCGTTAGAAAGTCAATGAAATGTAGTTTTTGAAACTGTCTCTATTTCTTCAGCGCGCGCTAACGGCTAGGATTGGTCCCACAGTAAAAAATGACTTATTTATCTAAATTTTTAAATAAAGCGCTACCACAGCGCCCAGTGTAATCGCTGAGTTCCAGCAATCATGTCAAATTAAGAAGAATGTTATTTCTTGGAGTCCAATTGTCTCATTTATCACATTTATAAGGTCAAAGTCCAAAATCAGTTCAATTAAGTCCCACAGTCAATCGTTTCACTGTTAAAAGCGATGCAACCTAGTAATATCAGAAAAATATCGCTAAATACATGTTGGTACGAATATGTGACGCAACCGTTGTAACTCAAACGGACTGATACCGTTAGAAAGTCAATGAAATGTAGTTTTTGAAACTGTCTCTATTTCTTCAGCGCGCTAACGGCTAGGATTGGTCCCACAGTAAAAAATGACTTATTTATCTAAATTTTTAAATAAAGCGCTACCACAGCGCCCAGTGTAATCGCTGAGTTCCAGCAATCATGTCAAATTAAGAAGAATGTTATTTCTTGGAGTCCAATTGTCTCATTTATCACATTTATAAGGTCAAAGTCCAAAATCAGTTCAATTAAGTCCCACAGTCAATCGTTTCACTGTTAAAAGCGATGCAACCTAGTAATATCAGAAAAATATCGCTAAATACATGTTGGTACGAATATGTGACGCAACCGTTGTAACTCAAACGGACTGATACCGTTAGAAAGTCAATGAAATGTAGTTTTTGAAACTGTCTCTATTTCTTCAGCGCGCGCTAACGGCTAGGATTGGTCCCACAGTAAAAAATGACTTATTTATCTAAATTTTTAAATAAAGCGCTACCACAGCGCCCAGTGTAATCGCTGAGTTCCAGCAATCATGTCAAATTAAGAAGAATGTTATTTCTTGGAGTCCAATTGTCTCATTTATCACATTTATAAGGTCAAAGTCCAAAATCAGTTCAATTAAGTCCCACAGTCAATCGTTTCACTGTTAAAAGCGATGCAACCTAGTAATATCAGAAAAATATCGCTAAATACATGTTGGTACGAATATGTGACGCAACCGTTGTAACTCAAACGGACTGATACCGTTAGAAAGTCAATGAAATGTAGTTTTTGAAACTGTCTCTATTTCTTCAGCGCGCGCTAACGGCTAGGATTGGTCCCACAGTAAAAAATGACTTATTTATCTAAATTTTTAAATAAAGCGCTACCACAGCGCCCAGTGTAATGCTGAGTTCCAGCAATCATGTCAAATTAAGAAGAATGTTATTTCTTGGAGTCCAATTGTCTCATTTATCACATTTATAAGGTCAAAGTCCAAAATCAGTTCAATTAAGTCCCACAGTCAATCGTTTCACTGTTAAAAGCGATGCAACCTAGTAATATCAGAAAAATATCGCTAAATACATGTTGGTACGAATATGTGACGCAACCGTTGTAACTCAAACGGACTGATACCGTTAGAAAGTCAATGAAATGTAGTTTTTGAAACTGTCTCTATTTCTTCAGCGCGCGCTAACGGCTAGGATTGGTCCCACAGTAAAAAATGACTTATTTATCTAAATTTTTAAATAAAGCGCTACCACAGCGCCCAGTGTAATGCTGAGTTCCAGCAATCATGTCAAATTAAGAAGAATGTTATTTCTTGGAGTCCAATTGTCTCATTTATCACATTTATAAGGTCAAAGTCCAAAATCAGTTCAATTAAGTCCCACAGTCAATCGTTTCACTGTTAAAAGCGATGCAACCTAGTAATATCAGAAAAATATCGCTAAATACATGTTGGTACGAATATGTGACGCAACCGTTGTAACTCAAACGGACTGATACCGTTAGAAAGTCAATGAAATGTAGTTTTTGAAACTGTCTCTATTTCTTCAGCGCGCGCTAACGGCTAGGATTGGTCCCACAGTAAAAAATGACTTATTTATCTAAATTTTTAAATAAAGCGCTACCACAGCGCCCAGTGTAATCGCTGAGTTCCAGCAATCATGTCAAATTAAGAAGAATGTTATTTCTTGGAGTCCAATTGTCTCATTTATCACATTTATAAGGTCAAAGTCCAAAATCAGTTCAATTAAGTCCCACAGTCAATCGTTTCACTGTTAAAAGCGATGCAACCTAGTAATATCAGAAAAATATCGCTAAATACATGTTGGTACGAATATGTGACGCAACCGTTGTAACTCAAACGGACTGATACCGTTAGAAAGTCAATGAAATGTAGTTTTTGAAACTGTCTCTATTTCTTCAGCGCGCGCTAACGGCTAGGATTGGTCCCACAGTAAAAAATGACTTATTTATCTAAATTTTTAAATAAAGCGCTACCACAGCGCCCAGTGTAATGCTGAGTTCCAGCAATCATGTCAAATTAAGAAGAATGTTATTTCTTGGAGTCCAATTGTCTCATTTATCACATTTATAAGGTCAAAGTCCAAAATCAGTTCAATTAAGTCCCACAGTCAATCGTTTCACTGTTAAAAGCGATGCAACCTAGTAATATCAGAAAAATATCGCTAAATACATGTTGGTACGAATATGTGACGCAACCGTTGTAACTCAAACGGACTGATACCGTTAGAAAGTCAATGAAATGTAGTTTTTGAAACTGTCTCTATTTCTTCAGCGCGCGCTAACGGCTAGGATTGGTCCCACAGTAAAAAATGACTTATTTATCTAAATTTTTAAATAAAGCGCTACCACAGCGCCCAGTGTAATGCTGAGTTCCAGCAATCATGTCAAATTAAGAAGAATGTTATTTCTTGGAGTCCAATTGTCTCATTTATCACATTTATAAGGTCAAAGTCCAAAATCAGTTCAATTAAGTCCCACAGTCAATCGTTTCACTGTTAAAAGCGATGCAACCTAGTAATATCAGAAAAATATCGCTAAATACATGTTGGTACGAATATGTGACGCAACCGTTGTAACTCAAACGGACTGATACCGTTAGAAAGTCAATGAAATGTAGTTTTTGAAACTGTCTCTATTTCTTCAGCGCGCGCTAACGGCTAGGATTGGTCCCACAGTAAAAAATGACTTATTTATCTAAATTTTTAAATAAAGCGCTACCACAGCGCCCAGTGTAATGCTGAGTTCCAGCAATCATGTCAAATTAAGAAGAATGTTATTTCTTGGAGTCCAATTGTCTCATTTATCACATTTATAAGGTCAAAGTCCAAAATCAGTTCAATTAAGTCCCACAGTCAATCGTTTCACTGTTAAAAGCGATGCAACCTAGTAATATCAGAAAAATATCGCTAAATACATGTTGGTACGAATATGTGACGCAACCGTTGTAACTCAAACGGACTGATACCGTTAGAAAGTCAATGAAATGTAGTTTTTGAAACTGTCTCTATTTCTTCAGCGCGCGCTAACGGCTAGGATTGGTCCCACAGTAAAAAATGACTTATTTATCTAAATTTTTAAATAAAGCGCTACCACAGCGCCCAGTGTAATGCTGAGTTCCAGCAATCATGTCAAATTAAGAAGAATGTTATTTCTTGGAGTCCAATTGTCTCATTTATCACATTTATAAGGTCAAAGTCCAAAATCAGTTCAATTAAGTCCCACAGTCAATCGTTTCACTGTTAAAAGCGATGCAACCTAGTAATATCAGAAAAATATCGCTAAATACATGTTGGTACGAATATGTGACGCAACCGTTGTAACTCAAACGGACTGATACCGTTAGAAAGTCAATGAAATGTAGTTTTTGAAACTGTCTCTATTTCTTCAGCGCGCTAACGGCTAGGATTGGTCCCACAGTAAAAAATGACTTATTTATCTAAATTTTTAAATAAAGCGCTACCACAGCGCCCAGTGTAATGCTGAGTTCCAGCAATCATGTCAAATTAAGAAGAATGTTATTTCTTGGAGTCCAATTGTCTCATTTATCACATTTATAAGGTCAAAGTCCAAAATCAGTTCAATTAAGTCCCACAGTCAATCGTTTCACTGTTAAAAGCGATGCAACCTAGTAATATCAGAAAAATATCGCTAAATACATGTTGGTACGAATATGTGACGCAACCGTTGTAACTCAAACGGACTGATACCGTTAGAAAGTCAATGAAATGTAGTTTTTGAAACTGTCTCTATTTCTTCAGCGCGCGCTAACGGCTAGGATTGGTCCCACAGTAAAAAATGACTTATTTATCTAAATTTTTAAATAAAGCGCTACCACAGCGCCCAGTGTAATCGCTGAGTTCCAGCAATCATGTCAAATTAAGAAGAATGTTATTTCTTGGAGTCCAATTGTCTCATTTATCACATTTATAAGGTCAAAGTCCAAAATCAGTTCAATTAAGTCCCACAGTCAATCGTTTCACTGTTAAAAGCGATGCAACCTAGTAATATCAGAAAAATATCGCTAAATACATGTTGGTACGAATATGTGACGCAACCGTTGTAACTCAAACGGACTGATACCGTTAGAAAGTCAATGAAATGTAGTTTTTGAAACTGTCTCTATTTCTTCAGCGCGCGCTAACGGCTAGGATTGGTCCCACAGTAAAAAATGACTTATTTATCTAAATTTTTAAATAAAGCGCTACCACAGCGCCCAGTGTAATGCTGAGTTCCAGCAATCATGTCAAATTAAGAAGAATGTTATTTCTTGGAGTCCAATTGTCTCATTTATCACATTTATAAGGTCAAAGTCCAAAATCAGTTCAATTAAGTCCCACAGTCAATCGTTTCACTGTTAAAAGCGATGCAACCTAGTAATATCAGAAAAATATCGCTAAATACATGTTGGTACGAATATGTGACGCAACCGTTGTAACTCAAACGGACTGATACCGTTAGAAAGTCAATGAAATGTAGTTTTTGAAACTGTCTCTATTTCTTCAGCGCGCGCTAACGGCTAGGATTGGTCCCACAGTAAAAAATGACTTATTTATCTAAATTTTTAAATAAAGCGCTACCACAGCGCCCAGTGTAATGCTGAGTTCCAGCAATCATGTCAAATTAAGAAGAATGTTATTTCTTGGAGTCCAATTGTCTCATTTATCACATTTATAAGGTCAAAGTCCAAAATCAGTTCAATTAAGTCCCACAGTCAATCGTTTCACTGTTAAAAGCGATGCAACCTAGTAATATCAGAAAAATATCGCTAAATACATGTTGGTACGAATATGTGACGCAACCGTTGTAACTCAAACGGACTGATACCGTTAGAAAGTCAATGAAATGTAGTTTTTGAAACTGTCTCTATTTCTTCAGCGCGCGCTAACGGCTAGGATTGGTCCCACAGTAAAAAATGACTTATTTATCTAAATTTTTAAATAAAGCGCTACCACAGCGCCCAGTGTAATGCTGAGTTCCAGCAATCATGTCAAATTAAGAAGAATGTTATTTCTTGGAGTCCAATTGTCTCATTTATCACATTTATAAGGTCAAAGTCCAAAATCAGTTCAATTAAGTCCCACAGTCAATCGTTTCACTGTTAAAAGCGATGCAACCTAGTAATATCAGAAAAATATCGCTAAATACATGTTGGTACGAATATGTGACGCAACCGTTGTAACTCAAACGGACTGATACCGTTAGAAAGTCAATGAAATGTAGTTTTTGAAACTGTCTCTATTTCTTCAGCGCGCTAACGGCTAGGATTGGTCCCACAGTAAAAAATGACTTATTTATCTAAATTTTTAAATAAAGCGCTACCACAGCGCCCAGTGTAATCGCTGAGTTCCAGCAATCATGTCAAATTAAGAAGAATGTTATTTCTTGGAGTCCAATTGTCTCATTTATCACATTTATAAGGTCAAAGTCCAAAATCAGTTCAATTAAGTCCCACAGTCAATCGTTTCACTGTTAAAAGCGATGCAACCTAGTAATATCAGAAAAATATCGCTAAATACATGTTGGTACGAATATGTGACGCAACCGTTGTAACTCAAACGGACTGATACCGTTAGAAAGTCAATGAAATGTAGTTTTTGAAACTGTCTCTATTTCTTCAGCGCGCGCTAACGGCTAGGATTGGTCCCACAGTAAAAAATGACTTATTTATCTAAATTTTTAAATAAAGCGCTACCACAGCGCCCAGTGTAATCGCTGAGTTCCAGCAATCATGTCAAATTAAGAAGAATGTTATTTCTTGGAGTCCAATTGTCTCATTTATCACATTTATAAGGTCAAAGTCCAAAATCAGTTCAATTAAGTCCCACAGTCAATCGTTTCACTGTTAAAAGCGATGCAACCTAGTAATATCAGAAAAATATCGCTAAATACATGTTGGTACGAATATGTGACGCAACCGTTGTAACTCAAACGGACTGATACCGTTAGAAAGTCAATGAAATGTAGTTTTTGAAACTGTCTCTATTTCTTCAGCGCGCGCTAACGGCTAGGATTGGTCCCACAGTAAAAAATGACTTATTTATCTAAATTTTTAAATAAAGCGCTACCACAGCGCCCAGTGTAATGCTGAGTTCCAGCAATCATGTCAAATTAAGAAGAATGTTATTTCTTGGAGTCCAATTGTCTCATTTATCACATTTATAAGGTCAAAGTCCAAAATCAGTTCAATTAAGTCCCACAGTCAATCGTTTCACTGTTAAAAGCGATGCAACCTAGTAATATCAGAAAAATATCGCTAAATACATGTTGGTACGAATATGTGACGCAACCGTTGTAACTCAAACGGACTGATACCGTTAGAAAGTCAATGAAATGTAGTTTTTGAAACTGTCTCTATTTCTTCAGCGCGCGCTAACGGCTAGGATTGGTCCCACAGTAAAAAATGACTTATTTATCTAAATTTTTAAATAAAGCGCTACCACAGCGCCCAGTGTAATGCTGAGTTCCAGCAATCATGTCAAATTAAGAAGAATGTTATTTCTTGGAGTCCAATTGTCTCATTTATCACATTTATAAGGTCAAAGTCCAAAATCAGTTCAATTAAGTCCCACAGTCAATCGTTTCACTGTTAAAAGCGATGCAACCTAGTAATATCAGAAAAATATCGCTAAATACA
This sequence comes from Hydractinia echinata, assembly GCA_030067915.1. Classification (NCBI taxonomy): domain Eukaryota; kingdom Metazoa; phylum Cnidaria; class Hydrozoa; order Anthoathecata; family Hydractiniidae; genus Hydractinia; species Hydractinia echinata. The sequence goes on along the minus strand of JASGCC010000313.1, from coordinate 49,744 downwards.
TGTTGGTACGAATATGTGACGCAACCGTTGTAACTCAAACGGACTGATACCGTTAGAAAGTCAATGAAATGTAGTTTTTGAAACTGTCTCTATTTCTTCAGCGCGCGCTAACGGCTAGGATTGGTCCCACAGTAAAAAATGACTTATTTATCTAAATTTTTAAATAAAGCGCTACCACAGCGCCCAGTGTAATGCTGAGTTCCAGCAATCATGTCAAATTAAGAAGAATGTTATTTCTTGGAGTCCAATTGTCTCATTTATCACATTTATAAGGTCAAAGTCCAAAATCAGTTCAATTAAGTCCCACAGTCAATCGTTTCACTGTTAAAAGCGATGCAACCTAGTAATATCAGAAAAATATCGCTAAATACATGTTGGTACGAATATGTGACGCAACCGTTGTAACTCAAACGGACTGATACCGTTAGAAAGTCAATGAAATGTAGTTTTTGAAACTGTCTCTATTTCTTCAGCGCGCGCTAACGGCTAGGATTGGTCCCACAGTAAAAAATGACTTATTTATCTAAATTTTTAAATAAAGCGCTACCACAGCGCCCAGTGTAATGCTGAGTTCCAGCAATCATGTCAAATTAAGAAGAATGTTATTTCTTGGAGTCCAATTGTCTCATTTATCACATTTATAAGGTCAAAGTCCAAAATCAGTTCAATTAAGTCCCACAGTCAATCGTTTCACTGTTAAAAGCGATGCAACCTAGTAATATCAGAAAAATATCGCTAAATACATGTTGGTACGAATATGTGACGCAACCGTTGCAACTCAAACGGACTGATACCGTTAGAAAGTCAATGAAATGTAGTTTTTGAAACTGTCTCTATTTCTTCAGCGCGCGCTAACGGCTAGGATTGGTCCCACAGTAAAAAATGACTTATTTATCTAAATTTTTAAATAAAGCGCTACCACAGCGCCCAGTGCGCTGAGTTCCAGCAATCATGTCAAATTAAGAAGAATGTTATTTCTTGGAGTCCAATTGTCTCATTTATCACATTTATAAGGTCAAAGTCCAAAATCAGTTCAATTAAGTCCCACAGTCAATCGTTTCACTGTTAAAAGCGATGCAACCTAGTAATATCAGAAAAATATCGCTAAATACATGTTGGTACGAATATGTGACGCAACCGTTGTAACTCAAACGGACTGATACCGTTAGAAAGTCAATGAAATGTAGTTTTTGAAACTGTCTCTATTTCTTCAGCGCGCGCTAACGGCTAGGATTGGTCCCACAGTAAAAAATGACTTATTTATCTAAATTTTTAAATAAAGCGCTACCACAGCGCCCAGTGTAATGCTGAGTTCCAGCAATCATGTCAAATTAAGAAGAATGTTATTTCTTGGAGTCCAATTGTCTCATTTATCACATTTATAAGGTCAAAGTCCAAAATCAGTTCAATTAAGTCCCACAGTCAATCGTTTCACTGTTAAAAGCGATGCAACCTAGTAATATCAGAAAAATATCGCTAAATACATGTTGGTACGAATATGTGACGCAACCGTTGTAACTCAAACGGACTGATACCGTTAGAAAGTCAATGAAATGTAGTTTTTGAAACTGTCTCTATTTCTTCAGCGCCGCTAACGGCTAGGATTGGTCCCACAGTAAAAAATGACTTATTTATCTAAATTTTTAAATAAAGCGCTACCACAGCGCCCAGTGTAATCGCTGAGTTCCAGCAATCATGTCAAATTAAGAAGAATGTTATTTCTTGGAGTCCAATTGTCTCATTTATCACATTTATAAGGTCAAAGTCCAAAATCAGTTCAATTAAGTCCCACAGTCAATCGTTTCACTGTTAAAAGCGATGCAACCTAGTAATATCAGAAAAATATCGCTAAATACATGTTGGTACGAATATGTGACGCAACCGTTGTAACTCAAACGGACTGATACCGTTAGAAAGTCAATGAAATGTAGTTTTTGAAACTGTCTCTATTTCTTCAGCGCGCGCTAACGGCTAGGATTGGTCCCACAGTAAAAAATGACTTATTTATCTAAATTTTTAAATAAAGCGCTACCACAGCGCCCAGTGTAATCGCTGAGTTCCAGCAATCATGTCAAATTAAGAAGAATGTTATTTCTTGGAGTCCAATTGTCTCATTTATCACATTTATAAGGTCAAAGTCCAAAATCAGTTCAATTAAGTCCCACAGTCAATCGTTTCACTGTTAAAAGCGATGCAACCTGGTAATATCAGAAAAATATAGCTAAATACATGTTGGTACGAATATGTGACGCAACCGTTGTAACTCAAACGGACTGATACCGTTAGAAAGTCAATGAAATGTAGTTTTTGAAACTGTCTCTATTTCTTCAGCGCGCGCTAACGGCTAGGATTGGTCCCACAGTAAAAAATGACTTATTTATCTAAATTTTTAAATAAAGCGCTACCACAGCGCCAGTGTAATGCTGAGTTCCAGCAATCATGTCAAATTAAGAAGAATGTTATTTCTTGGAGTCCAATTGTCTCATTTATCACATTTATAAGGTCAAAGTCCAAAATCAGTTCAATTAAGTAACACATTCAATCGTTTCACTGTTAAAAGCGATGCAACCTAGTAATATCAGAAAAATATCGCTAAATACATGTTGGTACGAATATGTGACGCAACCGTTGTAACTCAAACGGATTGATACCGTTAGAAAGTCAATGAAATGTAGTTTTTGAAACTGTTCTATTTCTTCACCGCGCGATAACGGCCTGGATTGGTCCCACAGTAAAAAATGACTTATTTATCTAAATTTTAATAAAGCGCTACCACAGCGCCCAGTGTAATCGCTGAGTTCAGCAATCATGTCAAATTAAGAAGAATGTTATTTCTTGGAGTCCAATTGTCTCATTTATCACATTTATAAGGTCAAAGTCCAAAATCAGTTCAATTAAGTCCCACAGTCAATCGTTAACATCAGCGCGCGCTAACGGCTAGGATTGGTCCCACAGTAAAAAATGACTTATTTATCTAAATTTTTAAATATATCGCTACCACAGCGCCCAGTGTAATTGCTGAGTTCCAGCAATCATGTCAAATTAAAAGAATGTTATTTCTTGGAGTTCAATTGTGTCATTTATCACATTTATAAGGTCAAAGTCCAAAATCAGTTCAATTAAGTCCCACAGTCAATCGTTTCACTGTTAAAAGCGATGCAACCTAGTAATATCAGAAAAATATCGCTAAATACATGTTGGTACGAATATGTGACGCAACCGTTGTAACTGAAACGGACTGATACCGTTAGAAAGTCAATGAAATGTAGTTTTTGAAACTGTCTCTATTTCTTCAGCGCGCTAACGGCTAGGATTGGTCCACAAAAAATGACTTATTTATCTAAATTTTTAATAAAGCGCTACCACAGCGCCCAGTGTAATCGCTGAGTTCCAGCAATCATGTCAAATTAAGAAGAATGTTATTTCTTGGAGTCCAATTGTGTCATTTATCACATTTATAAGGTCAAAGTCCAAAATCAGTTCAATTAAGTCCCACAGTCAATCGTTTCACTGTTAAAAGCGATGCAACCTAAATATCAGAAAAATATCGCTAAATACATGTTGGTACGAATATGTGACGCAACCGTTGTAACTCAAACGGACTGATACCGTTAGAAAGTCAATGAAATGTAGTTTTTGAAACTGTCTCTATTTCTTCAGCGCGCGCTAACGGCTAGGATTCCCACAGTAAAAAATGACTTATTTATCTAAATTTTTAAATAAAGCGCTACCACAGCGCCCAGTGTAATGCTGAGTTCCAGCAATCATGTCAAATTAAGAAGAATGTTATTTCTTGGAGTCCAATTGTCATTTATCACATTTATAAGGTCAAAGTCCAAAATCAGTTCAATTAAGTCCCACAGTCAATCGTTTCACTGTTAAAAGCGATGCAACCTAGTAATATCAGAGAAAATATCGCTAAATACATGTTGGTACGAATATGTGACGCAACCGTTGTAACTCAAACGGACTGATACCGTTAGAAAGTCAATGAAATGTAGTTTTTGAAACTGTCTCTATTTCAGCGCGCGCTAACGGCTAGGATTGGTCCCACAGTAAAAATGACTTATTTATCTAAATTTTTAAATAAAGCGCTACCACAGCGCCCAGTGTAATTGCTGAGTTCCAGCAATCATGTCAAATTAGAAGAATGTTATTTCTTGGAGTCCAATTGTCTCATTTATCACATTTATAAGGTCAAAGTCCAAAATCAGTTCAATTAAGTCCCACAGTCAATCGTTTCACTGTTAAAAGCGATGCAACCTAGTAATATCAGAAAAATATCGCTAAATACATGTTGGTACGAATATGTGACGCAACCGTTGTAACTCAAACGGACTGATACCGTTAGAAAGTCAATGAAATGTAGTTTTGAAACTGTCTCTATTTTTCAGCGCGCGCTAACGGCTAGGATTGGTCCCACAGAAAAATGACTTATTTATCTAAATTTTTAAATAAAGCGCTACCACAGCGCCCAGTGTAATCGCTGAGTTCCAGCAATCATGTCAAATTAAGAAGAATGATTTCTTGGAGTCCAATTGTCTCATTTATCACATTTATAAGGTCAAAGTCCAAAATCAGTTCAATTAAGTCCCACAGTCAATCGTTTCACTGTTAAAAGCGATGCAACCTAGTAATATCAGAAAAATATCGCTAAATACATGTTGGTACGAATATGTGACGCAACCGTTGTAACTCAAACGGACTGATACCGTTAGAAAGTCAATGAAATGTAGTTTTTGAAACTGTCTCTATTTTTCAGCGCGCGCTAACGGCTAGGATTGGTCCCACAGTAAAAAATGACTTATTTATCTAAATTTTTAAATAAAGCGCTACCACAGCGCCCAGTGTAATGCTGAGTTCCAGCAATCATGTCAAATTAAGAAGAATGTTATTTCTTGGAGTCCAATTGTCTCATTTATCACATTTATAAGGTCAAAGTCCAAAATCAGTTCAATTAAGTCCCACAGTCAATCGTTTCACTGTTAAAAGCGATGCAACCTAGTAATATCAGAAAATATCGCTAAATACATGTTGGTACGAATATGTGACGCAACCGTTGTAACTCAAACGGACTGATACCGTTAGAAAGTCAATGAAATGTAGTTTTTGAAACTGTCTCTATTTTTCAGCGCGCGCTAACGGCTAGGATTGGTCCCACAGTAAAAAATGACTTTTTATCTAAATTTTTAAATAAAGCGCTACCACAGCGCCCAGTGTTGCTGAGTTCCAGCAATCATGTCAAATTAAGAAGAATGTTATTTCTTGGAGTCCAATTGTCATTTATCACATTTATAAGGTCAAAGTCCAAAATCAGTTCAATTAAGTCCCACAGTCAATCGTTTCACTGTTAAAAGCGATGCAACCTAGTAATATCAGAAAATATCGCTAAATACATGTTGGTACGAATATGTGACGCAACCGTTGTAACTCAAACGGACTGATACCGTTAGAAAGTCAATGAAATGTAGTTTTTGAAACTGTCTCTATTTCTTCAGCGCGCGCTAACGGCTAGGATTGGTCCCACAGTAAAAAATGACTTATTTATCTAAATTTTTAAATAAAGCGCTACCACAGCGCCCAGTGTAATGCTGAGTTCCAGCAATCATGTCAAATTAAGAAGAATGTTATTTCTTGGAGTCCAATTGTCTCATTTATCACATTTATAAGGTCAAAGTCCTCTTCAGCGCGCGCTAACGGCTAGGATTGGTCCCACAGTAAAAAATGACTTATTTACTAAATTTTTAAATAAAGCGCTACCACAGCGCCCAGTGTAATCGCTGAGTTCCAGCAATCATTGTCAAATTAAGAAGAATGTTATTCTAGTCCAATTGTGTCATTTATCACATTTATAAGGTCAAAGTCCAAAATAGTTCAATTAAGTCCCACAGTCAAATCGTTTCACTGTTAAAAGCGATGCAACCTAGTAATATCAGAGAAATATCGCTAAATACATGTTGGTACGATATGTGTGACGCAACCGTTGTAACTCAAACGGATTGATACCGTTAGAAAGTCAATGAAATTTAGTTTTTGAAACTGTTCTATTTTTTCAGCGCGCGCTAACGGCTAGGTGGGTCCACAGTGAAAAGACTTCTTTATCTAAATTTTTAAATAAAGCGCTACCACAGCGCCAGTGTAATGCTGAGTTCCAGCAATCATGTCAAATTAGAAGAATGTTATTTCTTGGAGTCCAATTGTCTCATTTATCAATTTATAAGGTCAAAGTCCAAAATCAGTTCAATTAAGTCCACAGTCAATCGTTTCACTGTTAAAAGCGATGCAACCTAGTAATATCAGAGAAATATCGCTAAATACATGTTGGTACGAATATATGACGCAACCGTTGTAACTCAAACGGACTGATACCGTTAGAAAGTCAATGAATGTAGTTTTGAAACTGTCTCTATTTTCAGCGCGCGCTAACGGCTAGGATTGGTCCCACAGTAAAAATGACTTATTTCTAAATTTTTAAATAAAGCGCTACCACAGCGCCCAGTGTAATCTGAGTTCCAGCAATCATGTCAAATTAAGAAGAATGTTATTTCTAGGAGTCCAATTGTCATTTATCACATTTATAAGGTCAAAGTCCAAAATCAGTTCAATTAAGTCCCACAGTCAATCGTTTCACTGTTAAAAGCGATGCAACCTAGTAATCAGAGAAATATCGCTAAATACATGTTGGTACGAATGTGACGCAACCGTTGTAACTCAAACGGATGATACCGTTAGAAAGTCAATGAAATTAGTTTTTGAAACTGTCTCTATTTTTAGCGCGCGCTAACGGCTAGGATTGGTCCACAGTGAAAATGACTTATTTATCTAATTTTAAATAAAGCGTACCACAGCGCCCAGTGTAATCGCTGAGTTCCAGCAATCATGTCAAATTGAAGAATGTTATTTCTTGGAGTCCAATTGTCTCATTTATCACATTTATAAGGTGAAAGTCCAAATCAGTTCAATTAAGTCCCACAGTCAATCGTTTCACTGTTAAAGCGATGCAACCTAGTAATATCAGAAAATATCGCTAAATACATGTTGGTACGAATATGACGCAACCGTTGTAACTCAAACGGACTGATACCGTTAGAAAGTCAATGAAATGTAGTTTTTGAAATGTCTCTATTTCTTCAGCGCGCTAACGGCTAGGATTGGTCCACAGTAAAAAATGACTTATTTATCTAAATTTTAAATAAAGCGCTACCACAGCGCCCAGTGTAATCGCTGAGTTCAGCAATCATGTCAAATTAAGAGAATGTTATTTCTTGGAGTCCAATTGTGTCTATTTATCACATTTATAAGGTCAAAGTCCAAAATCAGTTCAATTAAGTCCCACAGTCAATCGTTTCACTGTAAAAGCGATGCAACCTAGTAATATCAGAGAAATATCGCTAAATACATGTTGGTACGAATATATGTGACGCAACCGTTGTAACTCAAACTGTTAAAAGCGATGCAACCTAGTAATATCAGAAAAATATCGCTAAATACATGTTGGTACGAATATGTGACGCAACCGTTGTAACTCAAACGGACTGATACCGTTAGAAAGTCAATGAAATGTAGTTTTTGAAACTGTCTCTATTTTTCAGCGCGCGCTAACGGCTAGGATTGGTCCACAGTAAAAATGACTTATTTATCTAAATTTTTAAATAAAGCGCTACCACAGCGCCCAGTGTAATCGCTGAGTTCCAGCAATCATGTCAAATTAAGAAGAATGTTATTTCTTGGAGTCCAATTGTCTCATTTATCACATTTATAAGGTCAAAGTCCAAAATCAGTTCAATTAAGTCCCACAGTCAATCGTTTCACTGTTAAAAGCGATGCAACCTAGTAATATCAGAAAAATATCGCTAAATACATGTTGGTACGAATATGTGACGCAACCGTTGTAACTCAAACGGACTGATACCGTTAGAAAGTCAATGAAATGTAGTTTTTGAAACTGTCTCTATTTCTTCAGCGCGCGCTAACGGCTAGGATTGGTCCCACAGTAAAAAATGACTTATTTATCTAAATTTTTAAATAAAGCGCTACCACAGCGCCCAGTGTAATCGCTGAGTTCCAGCAATCATGTCAAATTAAGAAGAATGTTATTTCTTGGAGTCCAATTGTGTCATTTATCACATTTATAAGGTCAAAGTCCAAAATCAGTTCAATTAAGTCCCACAGTCAATCGTTTCACTGTTAAAAGCGATGCAACCTAGTAATATCAGAAAATATCGCTAAATACATGTTGGTACGAATATGTGACGCAACCGTTGTAACTCAAACGGACTGATACCGTTAGAAAGTCAATGAAATGTAGTTTTTGAAACTGTCTCTATTTCTTCAGCGCGCGCTAACGGCTAGGATTGGTCCCACAGTAAAAAATGACTTATTTATCTAAATTTTTAAATAAAGCGCTACCACAGCGCCCAGTGTAATCGCTGAGTTCCAGCAATCATGTCAAATTAAGAAGAATGTTATTTCTTGGAGTCCAATTGTGTCATTTATCACATTTATAAGGTCAAAGTCCAAAATCAGTTCAATTAAGTCCCACAGTCAATCGTTTCACTGTTAAAAGCGATGCAACCTAGTAATATCAGAAAAATATCGCTAAATACATGTTGGTACGAATATGTGACGCAACCGTTGTAACTCAAACGGACTGATACCGTTAGAAAGTCAATGAAATGTAGTTTTTGAAACTGTCTCTATTTCTTCAGCGCGCGCTAACGGCTAGGATTGGTCCCACAGTAAAAAATGACTTATTTATCTAAATTTTTAAATAAAGCGCTACCACAGCGCCCAGTGTAATCGCTGAGTTCCAGCAATCATGTCAAATTAAGAAGAATGTTATTTCTTGGAGTCCAATTGTCTCATTTATCACATTTATAAGGTCAAAGTCCAAAATCAGTTCAATTAAGTCCCACAGTCAATCGTTTCACTGTTAAAAGCGATGCAACCTAGTAATATCAGAAAAATATCGCTAAATACATGTTGGTACGAATATGTGACGCAACCGTTGTAACTCAAACGGACTGATACCGTTAGAAAGTCAATGAAATGTAGTTTTTGAAACTGTCTCTATTTCTTCAGCGCGCGCTAACGGCTAGGATTGGTCCCACAGTAAAAAATGACTTATTTATCTAAATTTTAAATAAAGCGCTACCACAGCGCCCAGTGTAATCGCTGAGTTCCAGCAATCATGTCAAATTAAGAAGAATGTTATTTCTTGGAGTCCAATTGTCTCATTTATCACATTTATAAGGTCAAAGTCCAAAATCAGTTCAATTAAGTCCCACAGTCAATCGTTTCACTGTTAAAAGCGATGCAACCTAGTAATATCAGAAAAATATCGCTAAATACATGTTGGTACGAATATGTGACGCAACCGTTGTAACTCAAACGGACTGATACCGTTAGAAAGTCAATGAAATGTAGTTTTTGAAACTGTCTCTATTTTTCAGCGCGCGCTAACGGCTAGGATTGGTCCCACAGTAAAAAATGACTTATTTATCTAAATTTTTAAATAAAGCGCTACCACAGCGCCCAGTGTAATCGCTGAGTTCCAGCAATCATGTCAAATTAAGAAGAATGTTATTTCTTGGAGTCCAATTGTCTCATTTATCACATTTATAAGGTCAAAGTCCAAAATCAGTTCAATTAAGTCCCACAGTCAATCGTTTCACTGTTAAAAGCGATGCAACCTAGTAATATCAGAAAAATATCGCTAAATACATGTTGGTACGAATATGTGACGCAACCGTTGTAACTCAAACGGACTGATACCGTTAGAAAGTCAATGAAATGTAGTTTTTGAAACTGTCTCTATTTCTTCAGCGCGCGCTAACGGCTAGGATTGGTCCCACAGTAAAAAATGACTTATTTATCTAAATTTTTAAATAAAGCGCTACCACAGCGCCCAGTGTAATCGCTGAGTTCCAGCAATCATGTCAAATTAAGAAGAATGTTATTTCTTGGAGTCCAATTGTCTCATTTATCACATTTATAAGGTCAAAGTCCAAAATCAGTTCAATTAAGTCCCACAGTCAATCGTTTCACTGTTAAAAGCGATGCAACCTAGTAATATCAGAAAAATATCGCTAAATACATGTTGGTACGAATATGTGACGCAACCGTTGTAACTCAAACGGACTGATACCGTTAGAAAGTCAATGAAATGTAGTTTTTGAAACTGTCTCTATTTCTTCAGCGCGCGCTAACGGCTAGGATTGGTCCCACAGTAAAAAATGACTTATTTATCTAAATTTTTAAATAAAGCGCTACCACAGCGCCCAGTGTAATCGCTGAGTTCCAGCAATCATGTCAAATTAAGAAGAATGTTATTTCTTGGAGTCCAATTGTGTCATTTATCACATTTATAAGGTCAAAGTCCAAAATCAGTTCAATTAAGTCCCACAGTCAATCGTTTCACTGTTAAAAGCGATGCAACCTAGTAATATCAGAAAAATATCGCTAAATACATGTTGGTACGAATATGTGACGCAACCGTTGTAACTCAAACGGACTGATACCGTTAGAAAGTCAATGAAATGTAGTTTTTGAAACTGTCTCTATTTCTTCAGCGCGCGCTAACGGCTAGGATTGGTCCCACAGTAAAAAATGACTTATTTATCTAAATTTTTAAATAAAGCGCTACCACAGCGCCCAGTGTAATCGCTGAGTTCCAGCAATCATGTCAAATTAAGAAGAATGTTATTTCTTGGAGTCCAATTGTCTCATTTATCACATTTATAAGGTCAAAGTCCAAAATCAGTTCAATTAAGTCCCACAGTCAATCGTTTCACTGTTAAAAGCGATGCAACCTAGTAATATCAGAAAAATATCGCTAAATACATGTTGGTACGAATATGTGACGCAACCGTTGTAACTCAAACGGACTGATACCGTTAGAAAGTCAATGAAATGTAGTTTTTGAAACTGTCTCTATTTCTTCAGCGCGCGCTAACGGCTAGGATTGGTCCCACAGTAAAAAATGACTTATTTATCTAAATTTTTAAATAAAGCGCTACCACAGCGCCCAGTGTAATCGCTGAGTTCCAGCAATCATGTCAAATTAAGAAGAATGTTATTTCTTGGAGTCCAATTGTCTCATTTATCACATTTATAAGGTCAAAGTCCAAAATCAGTTCAATTAAGTCCCACAGTCAATCGTTTCACTGTTAAAAGCGATGCAACCTAGTAATATCAGAAAAATATCGCTAAATACATGTTGGTACGAATATGTGACGCAACCGTTGTAACTCAAACGGACTGATACCGTTAGAAAGTCAATGAAATGTAGTTTTTGAAACTGTCTCTATTTCTTCAGCGCGCGCTAACGGCTAGGATTGGTCCCACAGTAAAAAATGACTTATTTATCTAAATTTTTAAATAAAGCGCTACCACAGCGCCCAGTGTAATCGCTGAGTTCCAGCAATCATGTCAAATTAAGAAGAATGTTATTTCTTGGAGTCCAATTGTCTCATTTATCACATTTATAAGGTCAAAGTCCAAAATCAGTTCAATTAAGTCCCACAGTCAATCGTTTCACTGTTAAAAGCGATGCAACCTAGTAATATCAGAAAAATATCGCTAAATACATGTTGGTACGAATATGTGACGCAACCGTTGTAACTCAAACGGACTGATACCGTTAGAAAGTCAATGAAATGTAGTTTTTGAAACTGTCTCTATTTCTTCAGCGCGCGCTAACGGCTAGGATTGGTCCCACAGTAAAAAATGACTTATTTATCTAAATTTTTAAATAAAGCGCTACCACAGCGCCCAGTGTAATCGCTGAGTTCCAGCAATCATGTCAAATTAAGAAGAATGTTATTTCTTGGAGTCCAATTGTCTCATTTATCACATTTATAAGGTCAAAGTCCAAAATCAGTTCAATTAAGTCCCACAGTCAATCGTTTCACTGTTAAAAGCGATGCAACCTAGTAATATCAGAAAAATATCGCTAAATACATGTTGGTACGAATATGTGACGCAACCGTTGTAACTCAAACGGACTGATACCGTTAGAAAGTCAATGAAATGTAGTTTTTGAAACTGTCTCTATTTCTTCAGCGCGCGCTAACGGCTAGGATTGGTCCCACAGTAAAAAATGACTTATTTATCTAAATTTTTAAATAAAGCGCTACCACAGCGCCCAGTGTAATCGCTGAGTTCCAGCAATCATGTCAAATTAAGAAGAATGTTATTTCTTGGAGTCCAATTGTCTCATTTATCACATTTATAAGGTCAAAGTCCAAAATCAGTTCAATTAAGTCCCACAGTCAATCGTTTCACTGTTAAAAGCGATGCAACCTAGTAATATCAGAAAAATATCGCTAAATACATGTTGGTACGAATATGTGACGCAACCGTTGTAACTCAAACGGACTGATACCGTTAGAAAGTCAATGAAATGTAGTTTTTGAAACTGTCTCTATTTCTTCAGCGCGCGCTAACGGCTAGGATTGGTCCCACAGTAAAAAATGACTTATTTATCTAAATTTTTAAATAAAGCGCTACCACAGCGCCCAGTGTAATCGCTGAGTTCCAGCAATCATGTCAAATTAAGAAGAATGTTATTTCTTGGAGTCCAATTGTCTCATTTATCACATTTATAAGGTCAAAGTCCAAAATCAGTTCAATTAAGTCCCACAGTCAATCGTTTCACTGTTAAAAGCGATGCAACCTAGTAATATCAGAAAAATATCGCTAAATACATGTTGGTACGAATATGTGACGCAACCGTTGTAACTCAAACGGACTGATACCGTTAGAAAGTCAATGAAATGTAGTTTTTGAAACTGTCTCTATTTCTTCAGCGCGCGCTAACGGCTAGGATTGGTCCCACAGTAAAAAATGACTTATTTATCTAAATTTTTAAATAAAGCGCTACCACAGCGCCCAGTGTAATCGCTGAGTTCCAGCAATCATGTCAAATTAAGAAGAATGTTATTTCTTGGAGTCCAATTGTCTCATTTATCACATTTATAAGGTCAAAGTCCAAAATCAGTTCAATTAAGTCCCACAGTCAATCGTTTCACTGTTAAAAGCGATGCAACCTAGTAATATCAGAAAAATATCGCTAAATACATGTTGGTACGAATATGTGACGCAACCGTTGTAACTCAAACGGACTGATACCGTTAGAAAGTCAATGAAATGTAGTTTTTGAAACTGTCTCTATTTCTTCAGCGCGCGCTAACGGCTAGGATTGGTCCCACAGTAAAAAATGACTTATTTATCTAAATTTTTAAATAAAGCGCTACCACAGCGCCCAGTGTAATCGCTGAGTTCCAGCAATCATGTCAAATTAAGAAGAATGTTATTTCTTGGAGTCCAATTGTCTCATTTATCACATTTATAAGGTCAAAGTCCAAAATCAGTTCAATTAAGTCCCACAGTCAATCGTTTCACTGTTAAAAGCGATGCAACCTAGTAATATCAGAAAAATATCGCTAAATACATGTTGGTACGAATATGTGACGCAACCGTTGTAACTCAAACGGACTGATACCGTTAGAAAGTCAATGAAATGTAGTTTTTGAAACTGTCTCTATTTCTTCAGCGCGCGCTAACGGCTAGGATTGGTCCCACAGTAAAAAATGACTTATTTATCTAAATTTTTAAATAAAGCGCTACCACAGCGCCCAGTGTAATCGCTGAGTTCCAGCAATCATGTCAAATTAAGAAGAATGTTATTTCTTGGAGTCCAATTGTCTCATTTATCACATTTATAAGGTCAAAGTCCAAAATCAGTTCAATTAAGTCCCACAGTCAATCGTTTCACTGTTAAAAGCGATGCAACCTAGTAATATCAGAAAAATATCGCTAAATACATGTTGGTACGAATATGTGACGCAACCGTTGTAACTCAAACGGACTGATACCGTTAGAAAGTCAATGAAATGTAGTTTTTGAAACTGTCTCTATTTCTTCAGCGCGCGCTAACGGCTAGGATTGGTCCCACAGTAAAAAATGACTTATTTATCTAAATTTTTAAATAAAGCGCTACCACAGCGCCCAGTGTAATCGCTGAGTTCCAGCAATCATGTCAAATTAAGAAGAATGTTATTTCTTGGAGTCCAATTGTCTCATTTATCACATTTATAAGGTCAAAGTCCAAAATCAGTTCAATTAAGTCCCACAGTCAATCGTTTCACTGTTAAAAGCGATGCAACCTAGTAATATCAGAAAAATATCGCTAAATACATGTTGGTACGAATATGTGACGCAACCGTTGTAACTCAAACGGACTGATACCGTTAGAAAGTCAATGAAATGTAGTTTTTGAAACTGTCTCTATTTCTTCAGCGCGCGCTAACGGCTAGGATTGGTCCCACAGTAAAAAATGACTTATTTATCTAAATTTTTAAATAAAGCGCTACCACAGCGCCCAGTGTAATCGCTGAGTTCCAGCAATCATGTCAAATTAAGAAGAATGTTATTTCTTGGAGTCCAATTGTCTCATTTATCACATTTATAAGGTCAAAGTCCAAAATCAGTTCAATTAAGTCCCACAGTCAATCGTTTCACTGTTAAAAGCGATGCAACCTAGTAATATCAGAAAAATATCGCTAAATACATGTTGGTACGAATATGTGACGCAACCGTTGTAACTCAAACGGACTGATACCGTTAGAAAGTCAATGAAATGTAGTTTTTGAAACTGTCTCTATTTCTTCAGCGCGCGCTAACGGCTAGGATTGGTCCCACAGTAAAAAATGACTTATTTATCTAAATTTTTAAATAAAGCGCTACCACAGCGCCCAGTGTAATCGCTGAGTTCCAGCAATCATGTCAAATTAAGAAGAATGTTATTTCTTGGAGTCCAATTGTCTCATTTATCACATTTATAAGGTCAAAGTCCAAAATCAGTTCAATTAAGTCCCACAGTCAATCGTTTCACTGTTAAAAGCGATGCAACCTAGTAATATCAGAAAAATATCGCTAAATACATGTTGGTACGAATATGTGACGCAACCGTTGTAACTCAAACGGACTGATACCGTTAGAAAGTCAATGAAATGTAGTTTTTGAAACTGTCTCTATTTCTTCAGCGCGCGCTAACGGCTAGGATTGGTCCCACAGTAAAAAATGACTTATTTATCTAAATTTTTAAATAAAGCGCTACCACAGCGCCCAGTGTAATCGCTGAGTTCCAGCAATCATGTCAAATTAAGAAGAATGTTATTTCTTGGAGTCCAATTGTCTCATTTATCACATTTATAAGGTCAAAGTCCAAAATCAGTTCAATTAAGTCCCACAGTCAATCGTTTCACTGTTAAAAGCGATGCAACCTAGTAATATCAGAAAAATATCGCTAAATACATGTTGGTACGAATATGTGACGCAACCGTTGTAACTCAAACGGACTGATACCGTTAGAAAGTCAATGAAATGTAGTTTTTGAAACTGTCTCTATTTCTTCAGCGCGCGCTAACGGCTAGGATTGGTCCCACAGTAAAAAATGACTTATTTATCTAAATTTTTAAATAAAGCGCTACCACAGCGCCCAGTGTAATCGCTGAGTTCCAGCAATCATGTCAAATTAAGAAGAATGTTATTTCTTGGAGTCCAATTGTCTCATTTATCACATTTATAAGGTCAAAGTCCAAAATCAGTTCAATTAAGTCCCACAGTCAATCGTTTCACTGTTAAAAGCGATGCAACCTAGTAATATCAGAAAAATATCGCTAAATACATGTTGGTACGAATATGTGACGCAACCGTTGTAACTCAAACGGACTGATACCGTTAGAAAGTCAATGAAATGTAGTTTTTGAAACTGTCTCTATTTCTTCAGCGCGCGCTAACGGCTAGGATTGGTCCCACAGTAAAAAATGACTTATTTATCTAAATTTTTAAATAAAGCGCTACCACAGCGCCCAGTGTAATCGCTGAGTTCCAGCAATCATGTCAAATTAAGAAGAATGTTATTTCTTGGAGTCCAATTGTCTCATTTATCACATTTATAAGGTCAAAGTCCAAAATCAGTTCAATTAAGTCCCACAGTCAATCGTTTCACTGTTAAAAGCGATGCAACCTAGTAATATCAGAAAAATATCGCTAAATACATGTTGGTACGAATATGTGACGCAACCGTTGTAACTCAAACGGACTGATACCGTTAGAAAGTCAATGAAATGTAGTTTTTGAAACTGTCTCTATTTCTTCAGCGCGCGCTAACGGCTAGGATTGGTCCCACAGTAAAAAATGACTTATTTATCTAAATTTTTAAATAAAGCGCTACCACAGCGCCCAGTGTAATCGCTGAGTTCCAGCAATCATGTCAAATTAAGAAGAATGTTATTTCTTGGAGTCCAATTGTCTCATTTATCACATTTATAAGGTCAAAGTCCAAAATCAGTTCAATTAAGTCCCACAGTCAATCGTTTCACTGTTAAAAGCGATGCAACCTAGTAATATCAGAAAAATATCGCTAAATACATGTTGGTACGAATATGTGACGCAACCGTTGTAACTCAAACGGACTGATACCGTTAGAAAGTCAATGAAATGTAGTTTTTGAAACTGTCTCTATTTCTTCAGCGCGCGCTAACGGCTAGGATTGGTCCCACAGTAAAAAATGACTTATTTATCTAAATTTTTAAATAAAGCGCTACCACAGCGCCCAGTGTAATCGCTGAGTTCCAGCAATCATGTCAAATTAAGAAGAATGTTATTTCTTGGAGTCCAATTGTCTCATTTATCACATTTATAAGGTCAAAGTCCAAAATCAGTTCAATTAAGTCCCACAGTCAATCGTTTCACTGTTAAAAGCGATGCAACCTAGTAATATCAGAAAAATATCGCTAAATACATGTTGGTACGAATATGTGACGCAACCGTTGTAACTCAAACGGACTGATACCGTTAGAAAGTCAATGAAATGTAGTTTTTGAAACTGTCTCTATTTCTTCAGCGCGCGCTAACGGCTAGGATTGGTCCCACAGTAAAAAATGACTTATTTATCTAAATTTTTAAATAAAGCGCTACCACAGCGCCCAGTGTAATCGCTGAGTTCCAGCAATCATGTCAAATTAAGAAGAATGTTATTTCTTGGAGTCCAATTGTCTCATTTATCACATTTATAAGGTCAAAGTCCAAAATCAGTTCAATTAAGTCCCACAGTCAATCGTTTCACTGTTAAAAGCGATGCAACCTAGTAATATCAGAAAAATATCGCTAAATACATGTTGGTACGAATATGTGACGCAACCGTTGTAACTCAAACGGACTGATACCGTTAGAAAGTCAATGAAATGTAGTTTTTGAAACTGTCTCTATTTCTTCAGCGCGCGCTAACGGCTAGGATTGGTCCCACAGTAAAAAATGACTTATTTATCTAAATTTTTAAATAAAGCGCTACCACAGCGCCCAGTGTAATCGCTGAGTTCCAGCAATCATGTCAAATTAAGAAGAATGTTATTTCTTGGAGTCCAATTGTCTCATTTATCACATTTATAAGGTCAAAGTCCAAAATCAGTTCAATTAAGTCCCACAGTCAATCGTTTCACTGTTAAAAGCGATGCAACCTAGTAATATCAGAAAAATATCGCTAAATACATGTTGGTACGAATATGTGACGCAACCGTTGTAACTCAAACGGACTGATACCGTTAGAAAGTCAATGAAATGTAGTTTTTGAAACTGTCTCTATTTCTTCAGCGCGCGCTAACGGCTAGGATTGGTCCCACAGTAAAAAATGACTTATTTATCTAAATTTTTAAATAAAGCGCTACCACAGCGCCCAGTGTAATCGCTGAGTTCCAGCAATCATGTCAAATTAAGAAGAATGTTATTTCTTGGAGTCCAATTGTCTCATTTATCACATTTATAAGGTCAAAGTCCAAAATCAGTTCAATTAAGTCCCACAGTCAATCGTTTCACTGTTAAAAGCGATGCAACCTAGTAATATCAGAAAAATATCGCTAAATACATGTTGGTACGAATATGTGACGCAACCGTTGTAACTCAAACGGACTGATACCGTTAGAAAGTCAATGAAATGTAGTTTTTGAAACTGTCTCTATTTCTTCAGCGCGCGCTAACGGCTAGGATTGGTCCCACAGTAAAAAATGACTTATTTATCTAAATTTTTAAATAAAGCGCTACCACAGCGCCCAGTGTAATCGCTGAGTTCCAGCAATCATGTCAAATTAAGAAGAATGTTATTTCTTGGAGTCCAATTGTCTCATTTATCACATTTATAAGGTCAAAGTCCAAAATCAGTTCAATTAAGTCCCACAGTCAATCGTTTCACTGTTAAAAGCGATGCAACCTAGTAATATCAGAAAAATATCGCTAAATACATGTTGGTACGAATATGTGACGCAACCGTTGTAACTCAAACGGACTGATACCGTTAGAAAGTCAATGAAATGTAGTTTTTGAAACTGTCTCTATTTCTTCAGCGCGCGCTAACGGCTAGGATTGGTCCCACAGTAAAAAATGACTTATTTATCTAAATTTTTAAATAAAGCGCTACCACAGCGCCCAGTGTAATCGCTGAGTTCCAGCAATCATGTCAAATTAAGAAGAATGTTATTTCTTGGAGTCCAATTGTCTCATTTATCACATTTATAAGGTCAAAGTCCAAAATCAGTTCAATTAAGTCCCACAGTCAATCGTTTCACTGTTAAAAGCGATGCAACCTAGTAATATCAGAAAAATATCGCTAAATACATGTTGGTACGAATATGTGACGCAACCGTTGTAACTCAAACGGACTGATACCGTTAGAAAGTCAATGAAATGTAGTTTTTGAAACTGTCTCTATTTCTTCAGCGCGCGCTAACGGCTAGGATTGGTCCCACAGTAAAAAATGACTTATTTATCTAAATTTTTAAATAAAGCGCTACCACAGCGCCCAGTGTAATCGCTGAGTTCCAGCAATCATGTCAAATTAAGAAGAATGTTATTTCTTGGAGTCCAATTGTCTCATTTATCACATTTATAAGGTCAAAGTCCAAAATCAGTTCAATTAAGTCCCACAGTCAATCGTTTCACTGTTAAAAGCGATGCAACCTAGTAATATCAGAAAAATATCGCTAAATACATGTTGGTACGAATATGTGACGCAACCGTTGTAACTCAAACGGACTGATACCGTTAGAAAGTCAATGAAATGTAGTTTTTGAAACTGTCTCTATTTCTTCAGCGCGCGCTAACGGCTAGGATTGGTCCCACAGTAAAAAATGACTTATTTATCTAAATTTTTAAATAAAGCGCTACCACAGCGCCCAGTGTAATCGCTGAGTTCCAGCAATCATGTCAAATTAAGAAGAATGTTATTTCTTGGAGTCCAATTGTCTCATTTATCACATTTATAAGGTCAAAGTCCAAAATCAGTTCAATTAAGTCCCACAGTCAATCGTTTCACTGTTAAAAGCGATGCAACCTAGTAATATCAGAAAAATATCGCTAAATACATGTTGGTACGAATATGTGACGCAACCGTTGTAACTCAAACGGACTGATACCGTTAGAAAGTCAATGAAATGTAGTTTTTGAAACTGTCTCTATTTCTTCAGCGCGCGCTAACGGCTAGGATTGGTCCCACAGTAAAAAATGACTTATTTATCTAAATTTTTAAATAAAGCGCTACCACAGCGCCCAGTGTAATCGCTGAGTTCCAGCAATCATGTCAAATTAAGAAGAATGTTATTTCTTGGAGTCCAATTGTCTCATTTATCACATTTATAAGGTCAAAGTCCAAAATCAGTTCAATTAAGTCCCACAGTCAATCGTTTCACTGTTAAAAGCGATGCAACCTAGTAATATCAGAAAAATATCGCTAAATACATGTTGGTACGAATATGTGACGCAACCGTTGTAACTCAAACGGACTGATACCGTTAGAAAGTCAATGAAATGTAGTTTTTGAAACTGTCTCTATTTCTTCAGCGCGCGCTAACGGCTAGGATTGGTCCCACAGTAAAAAATGACTTATTTATCTAAATTTTTAAATAAAGCGCTACCACAGCGCCCAGTGTAATCGCTGAGTTCCAGCAATCATGTCAAATTAAGAAGAATGTTATTTCTTGGAGTCCAATTGTCTCATTTATCACATTTATAAGGTCAAAGTCCAAAATCAGTTCAATTAAGTCCCACAGTCAATCGTTTCACTGTTAAAAGCGATGCAACCTAGTAATATCAGAAAAATATCGCTAAATACATGTTGGTACGAATATGTGACGCAACCGTTGTAACTCAAACGGACTGATACCGTTAGAAAGTCAATGAAATGTAGTTTTTGAAACTGTCTCTATTTCTTCAGCGCGCGCTAACGGCTAGGATTGGTCCCACAGTAAAAAATGACTTATTTATCTAAATTTTTAAATAAAGCGCTACCACAGCGCCCAGTGTAATCGCTGAGTTCCAGCAATCATGTCAAATTAAGAAGAATGTTATTTCTTGGAGTCCAATTGTCTCATTTATCACATTTATAAGGTCAAAGTCCAAAATCAGTTCAATTAAGTCCCACAGTCAATCGTTTCACTGTTAAAAGCGATGCAACCTAGTAATATCAGAAAAATATCGCTAAATACATGTTGGTACGAATATGTGACGCAACCGTTGTAACTCAAACGGACTGATACCGTTAGAAAGTCAATGAAATGTAGTTTTTGAAACTGTCTCTATTTCTTCAGCGCGCGCTAACGGCTAGGATTGGTCCCACAGTAAAAAATGACTTATTTATCTAAATTTTTAAATAAAGCGCTACCACAGCGCCCAGTGTAATCGCTGAGTTCCAGCAATCATGTCAAATTAAGAAGAATGTTATTTCTTGGAGTCCAATTGTCTCATTTATCACATTTATAAGGTCAAAGTCCAAAATCAGTTCAATTAAGTCCCACAGTCAATCGTTTCACTGTTAAAAGCGATGCAACCTAGTAATATCAGAAAAATATCGCTAAATACATGTTGGTACGAATATGTGACGCAACCGTTGTAACTCAAACGGACTGATACCGTTAGAAAGTCAATGAAATGTAGTTTTTGAAACTGTCTCTATTTCTTCAGCGCGCGCTAACGGCTAGGATTGGTCCCACAGTAAAAAATGACTTATTTATCTAAATTTTTAAATAAAGCGCTACCACAGCGCCCAGTGTAATCGCTGAGTTCCAGCAATCATGTCAAATTAAGAAGAATGTTATTTCTTGGAGTCCAATTGTCTCATTTATCACATTTATAAGGTCAAAGTCCAAAATCAGTTCAATTAAGTCCCACAGTCAATCGTTTCACTGTTAAAAGCGATGCAACCTAGTAATATCAGAAAAATATCGCTAAATACATGTTGGTACGAATATGTGACGCAACCGTTGTAACTCAAACGGACTGATACCGTTAGAAAGTCAATGAAATGTAGTTTTTGAAACTGTCTCTATTTCTTCAGCGCGCGCTAACGGCTAGGATTGGTCCCACAGTAAAAAATGACTTATTTATCTAAATTTTTAAATAAAGCGCTACCACAGCGCCCAGTGTAATCGCTGAGTTCCAGCAATCATGTCAAATTAAGAAGAATGTTATTTCTTGGAGTCCAATTGTCTCATTTATCACATTTATAAGGTCAAAGTCCAAAATCAGTTCAATTAAGTCCCACAGTCAATCGTTTCACTGTTAAAAGCGATGCAACCTAGTAATATCAGAAAAATATCGCTAAATACATGTTGGTACGAATATGTGACGCAACCGTTGTAACTCAAACGGACTGATACCGTTAGAAAGTCAATGAAATGTAGTTTTTGAAACTGTCTCTATTTCTTCAGCGCGCGCTAACGGCTAGGATTGGTCCCACAGTAAAAAATGACTTATTTATCTAAATTTTTAAATAAAGCGCTACCACAGCGCCCAGTGTAATCGCTGAGTTCCAGCAATCATGTCAAATTAAGAAGAATGTTATTTCTTGGAGTCCAATTGTCTCATTTATCACATTTATAAGGTCAAAGTCCAAAATCAGTTCAATTAAGTCCCACAGTCAATCGTTTCACTGTTAAAAGCGATGCAACCTAGTAATATCAGAAAAATATCGCTAAATACATGTTGGTACGAATATGTGACGCAACCGTTGTAACTCAAACGGACTGATACCGTTAGAAAGTCAATGAAATGTAGTTTTTGAAACTGTCTCTATTTCTTCAGCGCGCGCTAACGGCTAGGATTGGTCCCACAGTAAAAAATGACTTATTTATCTAAATTTTTAAATAAAGCGCTACCACAGCGCCCAGTGTAATCGCTGAGTTCCAGCAATCATGTCAAATTAAGAAGAATGTTATTTCTTGGAGTCCAATTGTCTCATTTATCACATTTATAAGGTCAAAGTCCAAAATCAGTTCAATTAAGTCCCACAGTCAATCGTTTCACTGTTAAAAGCGATGCAACCTAGTAATATCAGAAAAATATCGCTAAATACATGTTGGTACGAATATGTGACGCAACCGTTGTAACTCAAACGGACTGATACCGTTAGAAAGTCAATGAAATGTAGTTTTTGAAACTGTCTCTATTTCTTCAGCGCGCGCTAACGGCTAGGATTGGTCCCACAGTAAAAAATGACTTATTTATCTAAATTTTTAAATAAAGCGCTACCACAGCGCCCAGTGTAATCGCTGAGTTCCAGCAATCATGTCAAATTAAGAAGAATGTTATTTCTTGGAGTCCAATTGTCTCATTTATCACATTTATAAGGTCAAAGTCCAAAATCAGTTCAATTAAGTCCCACAGTCAATCGTTTCACTGTTAAAAGCGATGCAACCTAGTAATATCAGAAAAATATCGCTAAATACATGTTGGTACGAATATGTGACGCAACCGTTGTAACTCAAACGGACTGATACCGTTAGAAAGTCAATGAAATGTAGTTTTTGAAACTGTCTCTATTTCTTCAGCGCGCGCTAACGGCTAGGATTGGTCCCACAGTAAAAAATGACTTATTTATCTAAATTTTTAAATAAAGCGCTACCACAGCGCCCAGTGTAATGCTGAGTTCCAGCAATCATGTCAAATTAAGAAGAATGTTATTTCTTGGAGTCCAATTGTCTCATTTATCACATTTATAAGGTCAAAGTCCAAAATCAGTTCAATTAAGTCCCACAGTCAATCGTTTCACTGTTAAAAGCGATGCAACCTAGTAATATCAGAAAAATATCGCTAAATACATGTTGGTACGAATATGTGACGCAACCGTTGTAACTCAAACGGACTGATACCGTTAGAAAGTCAATGAAATGTAGTTTTTGAAACTGTCTCTATTTCTTCAGCGCGCGCTAACGGCTAGGATTGGTCCCACAGTAAAAAATGACTTATTTATCTAAATTTTTAAATAAAGCGCTACCACAGCGCCCAGTGTAATGCTGAGTTCCAGCAATCATGTCAAATTAAGAAGAATGTTATTTCTTGGAGTCCAATTGTCTCATTTATCACATTTATAAGGTCAAAGTCCAAAATCAGTTCAATTAAGTCCCACAGTCAATCGTTTCACTGTTAAAAGCGATGCAACCTAGTAATATCAGAAAAATATCGCTAAATACATGTTGGTACGAATATGTGACGCAACCGTTGTAACTCAAACGGACTGATACCGTTAGAAAGTCAATGAAATGTAGTTTTTGAAACTGTCTCTATTTCTTCAGCGCGCGCTAACGGCTAGGATTGGTCCCACAGTAAAAAATGACTTATTTATCTAAATTTTTAAATAAAGCGCTACCACAGCGCCCAGTGTAATCGCTGAGTTCCAGCAATCATGTCAAATTAAGAAGAATGTTATTTCTTGGAGTCCAATTGTCTCATTTATCACATTTATAAGGTCAAAGTCCAAAATCAGTTCAATTAAGTCCCACAGTCAATCGTTTCACTGTTAAAAGCGATGCAACCTAGTAATATCAGAAAAATATCGCTAAATACATGTTGGTACGAATATGTGACGCAACCGTTGTAACTCAAACGGACTGATACCGTTAGAAAGTCAATGAAATGTAGTTTTTGAAACTGTCTCTATTTCTTCAGCGCGCGCTAACGGCTAGGATTGGTCCCACAGTAAAAAATGACTTATTTATCTAAATTTTTAAATAAAGCGCTACCACAGCGCCCAGTGTAATGCTGAGTTCCAGCAATCATGTCAAATTAAGAAGAATGTTATTTCTTGGAGTCCAATTGTCTCATTTATCACATTTATAAGGTCAAAGTCCAAAATCAGTTCAATTAAGTCCCACAGTCAATCGTTTCACTGTTAAAAGCGATGCAACCTAGTAATATCAGAAAAATATCGCTAAATACATGTTGGTACGAATATGTGACGCAACCGTTGTAACTCAAACGGACTGATACCGTTAGAAAGTCAATGAAATGTAGTTTTTGAAACTGTCTCTATTTCTTCAGCGCGCGCTAACGGCTAGGATTGGTCCCACAGTAAAAAATGACTTATTTATCTAAATTTTTAAATAAAGCGCTACCACAGCGCCCAGTGTAATCGCTGAGTTCCAGCAATCATGTCAAATTAAGAAGAATGTTATTTCTTGGAGTCCAATTGTCTCATTTATCACATTTATAAGGTCAAAGTCCAAAATCAGTTCAATTAAGTCCCACAGTCAATCGTTTCACTGTTAAAAGCGATGCAACCTAGTAATATCAGAAAAATATCGCTAAATACATGTTGGTACGAATATGTGACGCAACCGTTGTAACTCAAACGGACTGATACCGTTAGAAAGTCAATGAAATGTAGTTTTTGAAACTGTCTCTATTTCTTCAGCGCGCGCTAACGGCTAGGATTGGTCCCACAGTAAAAAATGACTTATTTATCTAAATTTTTAAATAAAGCGCTACCACAGCGCCCAGTGTAATCGCTGAGTTCCAGCAATCATGTCAAATTAAGAAGAATGTTATTTCTTGGAGTCCAATTGTCTCATTTATCACATTTATAAGGTCAAAGTCCAAAATCAGTTCAATTAAGTCCCACAGTCAATCGTTTCACTGTTAAAAGCGATGCAACCTAGTAATATCAGAAAAATATCGCTAAATACATGTTGGTACGAATATGTGACGCAACCGTTGTAACTCAAACGGACTGATACCGTTAGAAAGTCAATGAAATGTAGTTTTTGAAACTGTCTCTATTTCTTCAGCGCGCGCTAACGGCTAGGATTGGTCCCACAGTAAAAAATGACTTATTTATCTAAATTTTTAAATAAAGCGCTACCACAGCGCCCAGTGTAATGCTGAGTTCCAGCAATCATGTCAAATTAAGAAGAATGTTATTTCTTGGAGTCCAATTGTCTCATTTATCACATTTATAAGGTCAAAGTCCAAAATCAGTTCAATTAAGTCCCACAGTCAATCGTTTCACTGTTAAAAGCGATGCAACCTAGTAATATCAGAAAAATATCGCTAAATACATGTTGGTACGAATATGTGACGCAACCGTTGTAACTCAAACGGACTGATACCGTTAGAAAGTCAATGAAATGTAGTTTTTGAAACTGTCTCTATTTCTTCAGCGCGCGCTAACGGCTAGGATTGGTCCCACAGTAAAAAATGACTTATTTATCTAAATTTTTAAATAAAGCGCTACCACAGCGCCCAGTGTAATCGCTGAGTTCCAGCAATCATGTCAAATTAAGAAGAATGTTATTTCTTGGAGTCCAATTGTCTCATTTATCACATTTATAAGGTCAAAGTCCAAAATCAGTTCAATTAAGTCCCACAGTCAATCGTTTCACTGTTAAAAGCGATGCAACCTAGTAATATCAGAAAAATATCGCTAAATACATGTTGGTACGAATATGTGACGCAACCGTTGTAACTCAAACGGACTGATACCGTTAGAAAGTCAATGAAATGTAGTTTTTGAAACTGTCTCTATTTCTTCAGCGCGCGCTAACGGCTAGGATTGGTCCCACAGTAAAAAATGACTTATTTATCTAAATTTTTAAATAAAGCGCTACCACAGCGCCCAGTGTAATCGCTGAGTTCCAGCAATCATGTCAAATTAAGAAGAATGTTATTTCTTGGAGTCCAATTGTCTCATTTATCACATTTATAAGGTCAAAGTCCAAAATCAGTTCAATTAAGTCCCACAGTCAATCGTTTCACTGTTAAAAGCGATGCAACCTAGTAATATCAGAAAAATATCGCTAAATACATGTTGGTACGAATATGTGACGCAACCGTTGTAACTCAAACGGACTGATACCGTTAGAAAGTCAATGAAATGTAGTTTTTGAAACTGTCTCTATTTCTTCAGCGCGCGCTAACGGCTAGGATTGGTCCCACAGTAAAAAATGACTTATTTATCTAAATTTTTAAATAAAGCGCTACCACAGCGCCCAGTGTAATCGCTGAGTTCCAGCAATCATGTCAAATTAAGAAGAATGTTATTTCTTGGAGTCCAATTGTCTCATTTATCACATTTATAAGGTCAAAGTCCAAAATCAGTTCAATTAAGTCCCACAGTCAATCGTTTCACTGTTAAAAGCGATGCAACCTAGTAATATCAGAAAAATATCGCTAAATACATGTTGGTACGAATATGTGACGCAACCGTTGTAACTCAAACGGACTGATACCGTTAGAAAGTCAATGAAATGTAGTTTTTGAAACTGTCTCTATTTCTTCAGCGCGCGCTAACGGCTAGGATTGGTCCCACAGTAAAAAATGACTTATTTATCTAAATTTTTAAATAAAGCGCTACCACAGCGCCCAGTGTAATGCTGAGTTCCAGCAATCATGTCAAATTAAGAAGAATGTTATTTCTTGGAGTCCAATTGTCTCATTTATCACATTTATAAGGTCAAAGTCCAAAATCAGTTCAATTAAGTCCCACAGTCAATCGTTTCACTGTTAAAAGCGATGCAACCTAGTAATATCAGAAAAATATCGCTAAATACATGTTGGTACGAATATGTGACGCAACCGTTGTAACTCAAACGGACTGATACCGTTAGAAAGTCAATGAAATGTAGTTTTTGAAACTGTCTCTATTTCTTCAGCGCGCGCTAACGGCTAGGATTGGTCCCACAGTAAAAAATGACTTATTTATCTAAATTTTTAAATAAAGCGCTACCACAGCGCCCAGTGTAATGCTGAGTTCCAGCAATCATGTCAAATTAAGAAGAATGTTATTTCTTGGAGTCCAATTGTCTCATTTATCACATTTATAAGGTCAAAGTCCAAAATCAGTTCAATTAAGTCCCACAGTCAATCGTTTCACTGTTAAAAGCGATGCAACCTAGTAATATCAGAAAAATATCGCTAAATACATGTTGGTACGAATATGTGACGCAACCGTTGTAACTCAAACGGACTGATACCGTTAGAAAGTCAATGAAATGTAGTTTTTGAAACTGTCTCTATTTCTTCAGCGCGCGCTAACGGCTAGGATTGGTCCCACAGTAAAAAATGACTTATTTATCTAAATTTTTAAATAAAGCGCTACCACAGCGCCCAGTGTAATCGCTGAGTTCCAGCAATCATGTCAAATTAAGAAGAATGTTATTTCTTGGAGTCCAATTGTCTCATTTATCACATTTATAAGGTCAAAGTCCAAAATCAGTTCAATTAAGTCCCACAGTCAATCGTTTCACTGTTAAAAGCGATGCAACCTAGTAATATCAGAAAAATATCGCTAAATACATGTTGGTACGAATATGTGACGCAACCGTTGTAACTCAAACGGACTGATACCGTTAGAAAGTCAATGAAATGTAGTTTTTGAAACTGTCTCTATTTCTTCAGCGCGCGCTAACGGCTAGGATTGGTCCCACAGTAAAAAATGACTTATTTATCTAAATTTTTAAATAAAGCGCTACCACAGCGCCCAGTGTAATGCTGAGTTCCAGCAATCATGTCAAATTAAGAAGAATGTTATTTCTTGGAGTCCAATTGTCTCATTTATCACATTTATAAGGTCAAAGTCCAAAATCAGTTCAATTAAGTCCCACAGTCAATCGTTTCACTGTTAAAAGCGATGCAACCTAGTAATATCAGAAAAATATCGCTAAATACATGTTGGTACGAATATGTGACGCAACCGTTGTAACTCAAACGGACTGATACCGTTAGAAAGTCAATGAAATGTAGTTTTTGAAACTGTCTCTATTTCTTCAGCGCGCGCTAACGGCTAGGATTGGTCCCACAGTAAAAAATGACTTATTTATCTAAATTTTTAAATAAAGCGCTACCACAGCGCCCAGTGTAATCGCTGAGTTCCAGCAATCATGTCAAATTAAGAAGAATGTTATTTCTTGGAGTCCAATTGTCTCATTTATCACATTTATAAGGTCAAAGTCCAAAATCAGTTCAATTAAGTCCCACAGTCAATCGTTTCACTGTTAAAAGCGATGCAACCTAGTAATATCAGAAAAATATCGCTAAATACATGTTGGTACGAATATGTGACGCAACCGTTGTAACTCAAACGGACTGATACCGTTAGAAAGTCAATGAAATGTAGTTTTTGAAACTGTCTCTATTTCTTCAGCGCGCGCTAACGGCTAGGATTGGTCCCACAGTAAAAAATGACTTATTTATCTAAATTTTTAAATAAAGCGCTACCACAGCGCCCAGTGTAATCGCTGAGTTCCAGCAATCATGTCAAATTAAGAAGAATGTTATTTCTTGGAGTCCAATTGTCTCATTTATCACATTTATAAGGTCAAAGTCCAAAATCAGTTCAATTAAGTCCCACAGTCAATCGTTTCACTGTTAAAAGCGATGCAACCTAGTAATATCAGAAAAATATCGCTAAATACATGTTGGTACGAATATGTGACGCAACCGTTGTAACTCAAACGGACTGATACCGTTAGAAAGTCAATGAAATGTAGTTTTTGAAACTGTCTCTATTTCTTCAGCGCGCGCTAACGGCTAGGATTGGTCCCACAGTAAAAAATGACTTATTTATCTAAATTTTTAAATAAAGCGCTACCACAGCGCCCAGTGTAATGCTGAGTTCCAGCAATCATGTCAAATTAAGAAGAATGTTATTTCTTGGAGTCCAATTGTCTCATTTATCACATTTATAAGGTCAAAGTCCAAAATCAGTTCAATTAAGTCCCACAGTCAATCGTTTCACTGTTAAAAGCGATGCAACCTAGTAATATCAGAAAAATATCGCTAAATACATGTTGGTACGAATATGTGACGCAACCGTTGTAACTCAAACGGACTGATACCGTTAGAAAGTCAATGAAATGTAGTTTTTGAAACTGTCTCTATTTCTTCAGCGCGCGCTAACGGCTAGGATTGGTCCCACAGTAAAAAATGACTTATTTATCTAAATTTTTAAATAAAGCGCTACCACAGCGCCCAGTGTAATGCTGAGTTCCAGCAATCATGTCAAATTAAGAAGAATGTTATTTCTTGGAGTCCAATTGTCTCATTTATCACATTTATAAGGTCAAAGTCCAAAATCAGTTCAATTAAGTCCCACAGTCAATCGTTTCACTGTTAAAAGCGATGCAACCTAGTAATATCAGAAAAATATCGCTAAATACATGTTGGTACGAATATGTGACGCAACCGTTGTAACTCAAACGGACTGATACCGTTAGAAAGTCAATGAAATGTAGTTTTTGAAACTGTCTCTATTTCTTCAGCGCGCGCTAACGGCTAGGATTGGTCCCACAGTAAAAAATGACTTATTTATCTAAATTTTTAAATAAAGCGCTACCACAGCGCCCAGTGTAATGCTGAGTTCCAGCAATCATGTCAAATTAAGAAGAATGTTATTTCTTGGAGTCCAATTGTCTCATTTATCACATTTATAAGGTCAAAGTCCAAAATCAGTTCAATTAAGTCCCACAGTCAATCGTTTCACTGTTAAAAGCGATGCAACCTAGTAATATCAGAAAAATATCGCTAAATACATGTTGGTACGAATATGTGACGCAACCGTTGTAACTCAAACGGACTGATACCGTTAGAAAGTCAATGAAATGTAGTTTTTGAAACTGTCTCTATTTCTTCAGCGCGCGCTAACGGCTAGGATTGGTCCCACAGTAAAAAATGACTTATTTATCTAAATTTTTAAATAAAGCGCTACCACAGCGCCCAGTGTAATGCTGAGTTCCAGCAATCATGTCAAATTAAGAAGAATGTTATTTCTTGGAGTCCAATTGTCTCATTTATCACATTTATAAGGTCAAAGTCCAAAATCAGTTCAATTAAGTCCCACAGTCAATCGTTTCACTGTTAAAAGCGATGCAACCTAGTAATATCAGAAAAATATCGCTAAATACATGTTGGTACGAATATGTGACGCAACCGTTGTAACTCAAACGGACTGATACCGTTAGAAAGTCAATGAAATGTAGTTTTTGAAACTGTCTCTATTTCTTCAGCGCGCGCTAACGGCTAGGATTGGTCCCACAGTAAAAAATGACTTATTTATCTAAATTTTTAAATAAAGCGCTACCACAGCGCCCAGTGTAATGCTGAGTTCCAGCAATCATGTCAAATTAAGAAGAATGTTATTTCTTGGAGTCCAATTGTCTCATTTATCACATTTATAAGGTCAAAGTCCAAAATCAGTTCAATTAAGTCCCACAGTCAATCGTTTCACTGTTAAAAGCGATGCAACCTAGTAATATCAGAAAAATATCGCTAAATACATGTTGGTACGAATATGTGACGCAACCGTTGTAACTCAAACGGACTGATACCGTTAGAAAGTCAATGAAATGTAGTTTTTGAAACTGTCTCTATTTCTTCAGCGCGCGCTAACGGCTAGGATTGGTCCCACAGTAAAAAATGACTTATTTATCTAAATTTTTAAATAAAGCGCTACCACAGCGCCCAGTGTAATGCTGAGTTCCAGCAATCATGTCAAATTAAGAAGAATGTTATTTCTTGGAGTCCAATTGTCTCATTTATCACATTTATAAGGTCAAAGTCCAAAATCAGTTCAATTAAGTCCCACAGTCAATCGTTTCACTGTTAAAAGCGATGCAACCTAGTAATATCAGAAAAATATCGCTAAATACATGTTGGTACGAATATGTGACGCAACCGTTGTAACTCAAACGGACTGATACCGTTAGAAAGTCAATGAAATGTAGTTTTTGAAACTGTCTCTATTTCTTCAGCGCGCGCTAACGGCTAGGATTGGTCCCACAGTAAAAAATGACTTATTTATCTAAATTTTTAAATAAAGCGCTACCACAGCGCCCAGTGTAATGCTGAGTTCCAGCAATCATGTCAAATTAAGAAGAATGTTATTTCTTGGAGTCCAATTGTCTCATTTATCACATTTATAAGGTCAAAGTCCAAAATCAGTTCAATTAAGTCCCACAGTCAATCGTTTCACTGTTAAAAGCGATGCAACCTAGTAATATCAGAAAAATATCGCTAAATACATGTTGGTACGAATATGTGACGCAACCGTTGTAACTCAAACGGACTGATACCGTTAGAAAGTCAATGAAATGTAGTTTTTGAAACTGTCTCTATTTCTTCAGCGCGCGCTAACGGCTAGGATTGGTCCCACAGTAAAAAATGACTTATTTATCTAAATTTTTAAATAAAGCGCTACCACAGCGCCCAGTGTAATGCTGAGTTCCAGCAATCATGTCAAATTAAGAAGAATGTTATTTCTTGGAGTCCAATTGTCTCATTTATCACATTTATAAGGTCAAAGTCCAAAATCAGTTCAATTAAGTCCCACAGTCAATCGTTTCACTGTTAAAAGCGATGCAACCTAGTAATATCAGAAAAATATCGCTAAATACATGTTGGTACGAATATGTGACGCAACCGTTGTAACTCAAACGGACTGATACCGTTAGAAAGTCAATGAAATGTAGTTTTTGAAACTGTCTCTATTTCTTCAGCGCGCGCTAACGGCTAGGATTGGTCCCACAGTAAAAAATGACTTATTTATCTAAATTTTTAAATAAAGCGCTACCACAGCGCCCAGTGTAATGCTGAGTTCCAGCAATCATGTCAAATTAAGAAGAATGTTATTTCTTGGAGTCCAATTGTCTCATTTATCACATTTATAAGGTCAAAGTCCAAAATCAGTTCAATTAAGTCCCACAGTCAATCGTTTCACTGTTAAAAGCGATGCAACCTAGTAATATCAGAAAAATATCGCTAAATACATGTTGGTACGAATATGTGACGCAACCGTTGTAACTCAAACGGACTGATACCGTTAGAAAGTCAATGAAATGTAGTTTTTGAAACTGTCTCTATTTCTTCAGCGCGCGCTAACGGCTAGGATTGGTCCCACAGTAAAAAATGACTTATTTATCTAAATTTTTAAATAAAGCGCTACCACAGCGCCCAGTGTAATCGCTGAGTTCCAGCAATCATGTCAAATTAAGAAGAATGTTATTTCTTGGAGTCCAATTGTCTCATTTATCACATTTATAAGGTCAAAGTCCAAAATCAGTTCAATTAAGTCCCACAGTCAATCGTTTCACTGTTAAAAGCGATGCAACCTAGTAATATCAGAAAAATATCGCTAAATACATGTTGGTACGAATATGTGACGCAACCGTTGTAACTCAAACGGACTGATACCGTTAGAAAGTCAATGAAATGTAGTTTTTGAAACTGTCTCTATTTCTTCAGCGCGCGCTAACGGCTAGGATTGGTCCCACAGTAAAAAATGACTTATTTATCTAAATTTTTAAATAAAGCGCTACCACAGCGCCCAGTGTAATGCTGAGTTCCAGCAATCATGTCAAATTAAGAAGAATGTTATTTCTTGGAGTCCAATTGTCTCATTTATCACATTTATAAGGTCAAAGTCCAAAATCAGTTCAATTAAGTCCCACAGTCAATCGTTTCACTGTTAAAAGCGATGCAACCTAGTAATATCAGAAAAATATCGCTAAATACATGTTGGTACGAATATGTGACGCAACCGTTGTAACTCAAACGGACTGATACCGTTAGAAAGTCAATGAAATGTAGTTTTTGAAACTGTCTCTATTTCTTCAGCGCGCGCTAACGGCTAGGATTGGTCCCACAGTAAAAAATGACTTATTTATCTAAATTTTTAAATAAAGCGCTACCACAGCGCCCAGTGTAATGCTGAGTTCCAGCAATCATGTCAAATTAAGAAGAATGTTATTTCTTGGAGTCCAATTGTCTCATTTATCACATTTATAAGGTCAAAGTCCAAAATCAGTTCAATTAAGTCCCACAGTCAATCGTTTCACTGTTAAAAGCGATGCAACCTAGTAATATCAGAAAAATATCGCTAAATACATGTTGGTACGAATATGTGACGCAACCGTTGTAACTCAAACGGACTGATACCGTTAGAAAGTCAATGAAATGTAGTTTTTGAAACTGTCTCTATTTCTTCAGCGCGCGCTAACGGCTAGGATTGGTCCCACAGTAAAAAATGACTTATTTATCTAAATTTTTAAATAAAGCGCTACCACAGCGCCCAGTGTAATGCTGAGTTCCAGCAATCATGTCAAATTAAGAAGAATGTTATTTCTTGGAGTCCAATTGTCTCATTTATCACATTTATAAGGTCAAAGTCCAAAATCAGTTCAATTAAGTCCCACAGTCAATCGTTTCACTGTTAAAAGCGATGCAACCTAGTAATATCAGAAAAATATCGCTAAATACATGTTGGTACGAATATGTGACGCAACCGTTGTAACTCAAACGGACTGATACCGTTAGAAAGTCAATGAAATGTAGTTTTTGAAACTGTCTCTATTTCTTCAGCGCGCGCTAACGGCTAGGATTGGTCCCACAGTAAAAAATGACTTATTTATCTAAATTTTTAAATAAAGCGCTACCACAGCGCCCAGTGTAATGCTGAGTTCCAGCAATCATGTCAAATTAAGAAGAATGTTATTTCTTGGAGTCCAATTGTCTCATTTATCACATTTATAAGGTCAAAGTCCAAAATCAGTTCAATTAAGTCCCACAGTCAATCGTTTCACTGTTAAAAGCGATGCAACCTAGTAATATCAGAAAAATATCGCTAAATACATGTTGGTACGAATATGTGACGCAACCGTTGTAACTCAAACGGACTGATACCGTTAGAAAGTCAATGAAATGTAGTTTTTGAAACTGTCTCTATTTCTTCAGCGCGCGCTAACGGCTAGGATTGGTCCCACAGTAAAAAATGACTTATTTATCTAAATTTTTAAATAAAGCGCTACCACAGCGCCCAGTGTAATGCTGAGTTCCAGCAATCATGTCAAATTAAGAAGAATGTTATTTCTTGGAGTCCAATTGTCTCATTTATCACATTTATAAGGTCAAAGTCCAAAATCAGTTCAATTAAGTCCCACAGTCAATCGTTTCACTGTTAAAAGCGATGCAACCTAGTAATATCAGAAAAATATCGCTAAATACATGTTGGTACGAATATGTGACGCAACCGTTGTAACTCAAACGGACTGATACCGTTAGAAAGTCAATGAAATGTAGTTTTTGAAACTGTCTCTATTTCTTCAGCGCGCGCTAACGGCTAGGATTGGTCCCACAGTAAAAAATGACTTATTTATCTAAATTTTTAAATAAAGCGCTACCACAGCGCCCAGTGTAATGCTGAGTTCCAGCAATCATGTCAAATTAAGAAGAATGTTATTTCTTGGAGTCCAATTGTCTCATTTATCACATTTATAAGGTCAAAGTCCAAAATCAGTTCAATTAAGTCCCACAGTCAATCGTTTCACTGTTAAAAGCGATGCAACCTAGTAATATCAGAAAAATATCGCTAAATACATGTTGGTACGAATATGTGACGCAACCGTTGTAACTCAAACGGACTGATACCGTTAGAAAGTCAATGAAATGTAGTTTTTGAAACTGTCTCTATTTCTTCAGCGCGCGCTAACGGCTAGGATTGGTCCCACAGTAAAAAATGACTTATTTATCTAAATTTTTAAATAAAGCGCTACCACAGCGCCCAGTGTAATGCTGAGTTCCAGCAATCATGTCAAATTAAGAAGAATGTTATTTCTTGGAGTCCAATTGTCTCATTTATCACATTTATAAGGTCAAAGTCCAAAATCAGTTCAATTAAGTCCCACAGTCAATCGTTTCACTGTTAAAAGCGATGCAACCTAGTAATATCAGAAAAATATCGCTAAATACATGTTGGTACGAATATGTGACGCAACCGTTGTAACTCAAACGGACTGATACCGTTAGAAAGTCAATGAAATGTAGTTTTTGAAACTGTCTCTATTTCTTCAGCGCGCGCTAACGGCTAGGATTGGTCCCACAGTAAAAAATGACTTATTTATCTAAATTTTTAAATAAAGCGCTACCACAGCGCCCAGTGTAATGCTGAGTTCCAGCAATCATGTCAAATTAAGAAGAATGTTATTTCTTGGAGTCCAATTGTCTCATTTATCACATTTATAAGGTCAAAGTCCAAAATCAGTTCAATTAAGTCCCACAGTCAATCGTTTCACTGTTAAAAGCGATGCAACCTAGTAATATCAGAAAAATATCGCTAAATACATGTTGGTACGAATATGTGACGCAACCGTTGTAACTCAAACGGACTGATACCGTTAGAAAGTCAATGAAATGTAGTTTTTGAAACTGTCTCTATTTCTTCAGCGCGCGCTAACGGCTAGGATTGGTCCCACAGTAAAAAATGACTTATTTATCTAAATTTTTAAATAAAGCGCTACCACAGCGCCCAGTGTAATGCTGAGTTCCAGCAATCATGTCAAATTAAGAAGAATGTTATTTCTTGGAGTCCAATTGTCTCATTTATCACATTTATAAGGTCAAAGTCCAAAATCAGTTCAATTAAGTCCCACAGTCAATCGTTTCACTGTTAAAAGCGATGCAACCTAGTAATATCAGAAAAATATCGCTAAATACATGTTGGTACGAATATGTGACGCAACCGTTGTAACTCAAACGGACTGATACCGTTAGAAAGTCAATGAAATGTAGTTTTTGAAACTGTCTCTATTTCTTCAGCGCGCGCTAACGGCTAGGATTGGTCCCACAGTAAAAAATGACTTATTTATCTAAATTTTTAAATAAAGCGCTACCACAGCGCCCAGTGTAATGCTGAGTTCCAGCAATCATGTCAAATTAAGAAGAATGTTATTTCTTGGAGTCCAATTGTCTCATTTATCACATTTATAAGGTCAAAGTCCAAAATCAGTTCAATTAAGTCCCACAGTCAATCGTTTCACTGTTAAAAGCGATGCAACCTAGTAATATCAGAAAAATATCGCTAAATACATGTTGGTACGAATATGTGACGCAACCGTTGTAACTCAAACGGACTGATACCGTTAGAAAGTCAATGAAATGTAGTTTTTGAAACTGTCTCTATTTCTTCAGCGCGCGCTAACGGCTAGGATTGGTCCCACAGTAAAAAATGACTTATTTATCTAAATTTTTAAATAAAGCGCTACCACAGCGCCCAGTGTAATGCTGAGTTCCAGCAATCATGTCAAATTAAGAAGAATGTTATTTCTTGGAGTCCAATTGTCTCATTTATCACATTTATAAGGTCAAAGTCCAAAATCAGTTCAATTAAGTCCCACAGTCAATCGTTTCACTGTTAAAAGCGATGCAACCTAGTAATATCAGAAAAATATCGCTAAATACATGTTGGTACGAATATGTGACGCAACCGTTGTAACTCAAACGGACTGATACCGTTAGAAAGTCAATGAAATGTAGTTTTTGAAACTGTCTCTATTTCTTCAGCGCGCGCTAACGGCTAGGATTGGTCCCACAGTAAAAAATGACTTATTTATCTAAATTTTTAAATAAAGCGCTACCACAGCGCCCAGTGTAATGCTGAGTTCCAGCAATCATGTCAAATTAAGAAGAATGTTATTTCTTGGAGTCCAATTGTCTCATTTATCACATTTATAAGGTCAAAGTCCAAAATCAGTTCAATTAAGTCCCACAGTCAATCGTTTCACTGTTAAAAGCGATGCAACCTAGTAATATCAGAAAAATATCGCTAAATACATGTTGGTACGAATATGTGACGCAACCGTTGTAACTCAAACGGACTGATACCGTTAGAAAGTCAATGAAATGTAGTTTTTGAAACTGTCTCTATTTCTTCAGCGCGCGCTAACGGCTAGGATTGGTCCCACAGTAAAAAATGACTTATTTATCTAAATTTTTAAATAAAGCGCTACCACAGCGCCCAGTGTAATGCTGAGTTCCAGCAATCATGTCAAATTAAGAAGAATGTTATTTCTTGGAGTCCAATTGTCTCATTTATCACATTTATAAGGTCAAAGTCCAAAATCAGTTCAATTAAGTCCCACAGTCAATCGTTTCACTGTTAAAAGCGATGCAACCTAGTAATATCAGAAAAATATCGCTAAATACATGTTGGTACGAATATGTGACGCAACCGTTGTAACTCAAACGGACTGATACCGTTAGAAAGTCAATGAAATGTAGTTTTTGAAACTGTCTCTATTTCTTCAGCGCGCGCTAACGGCTAGGATTGGTCCCACAGTAAAAAATGACTTATTTATCTAAATTTTTAAATAAAGCGCTACCACAGCGCCCAGTGTAATCGCTGAGTTCCAGCAATCATGTCAAATTAAGAAGAATGTTATTTCTTGGAGTCCAATTGTCTCATTTATCACATTTATAAGGTCAAAGTCCAAAATCAGTTCAATTAAGTCCCACAGTCAATCGTTTCACTGTTAAAAGCGATGCAACCTAGTAATATCAGAAAAATATCGCTAAATACATGTTGGTACGAATATGTGACGCAACCGTTGTAACTCAAACGGACTGATACCGTTAGAAAGTCAATGAAATGTAGTTTTTGAAACTGTCTCTATTTCTTCAGCGCGCGCTAACGGCTAGGATTGGTCCCACAGTAAAAAATGACTTATTTATCTAAATTTTTAAATAAAGCGCTACCACAGCGCCCAGTGTAATGCTGAGTTCCAGCAATCATGTCAAATTAAGAAGAATGTTATTTCTTGGAGTCCAATTGTCTCATTTATCACATTTATAAGGTCAAAGTCCAAAATCAGTTCAATTAAGTCCCACAGTCAATCGTTTCACTGTTAAAAGCGATGCAACCTAGTAATATCAGAAAAATATCGCTAAATACATGTTGGTACGAATATGTGACGCAACCGTTGTAACTCAAACGGACTGATACCGTTAGAAAGTCAATGAAATGTAGTTTTTGAAACTGTCTCTATTTCTTCAGCGCGCGCTAACGGCTAGGATTGGTCCCACAGTAAAAAATGACTTATTTATCTAAATTTTTAAATAAAGCGCTACCACAGCGCCCAGTGTAATGCTGAGTTCCAGCAATCATGTCAAATTAAGAAGAATGTTATTTCTTGGAGTCCAATTGTCTCATTTATCACATTTATAAGGTCAAAGTCCAAAATCAGTTCAATTAAGTCCCACAGTCAATCGTTTCACTGTTAAAAGCGATGCAACCTAGTAATATCAGAAAAATATCGCTAAATACATGTTGGTACGAATATGTGACGCAACCGTTGTAACTCAAACGGACTGATACCGTTAGAAAGTCAATGAAATGTAGTTTTTGAAACTGTCTCTATTTCTTCAGCGCGCGCTAACGGCTAGGATTGGTCCCACAGTAAAAAATGACTTATTTATCTAAATTTTTAAATAAAGCGCTACCACAGCGCCCAGTGTAATGCTGAGTTCCAGCAATCATGTCAAATTAAGAAGAATGTTATTTCTTGGAGTCCAATTGTCTCATTTATCACATTTATAAGGTCAAAGTCCAAAATCAGTTCAATTAAGTCCCACAGTCAATCGTTTCACTGTTAAAAGCGATGCAACCTAGTAATATCAGAAAAATATCGCTAAATACATGTTGGTACGAATATGTGACGCAACCGTTGTAACTCAAACGGACTGATACCGTTAGAAAGTCAATGAAATGTAGTTTTTGAAACTGTCTCTATTTCTTCAGCGCGCGCTAACGGCTAGGATTGGTCCCACAGTAAAAAATGACTTATTTATCTAAATTTTTAAATAAAGCGCTACCACAGCGCCCAGTGTAATGCTGAGTTCCAGCAATCATGTCAAATTAAGAAGAATGTTATTTCTTGGAGTCCAATTGTCTCATTTATCACATTTATAAGGTCAAAGTCCAAAATCAGTTCAATTAAGTCCCACAGTCAATCGTTTCACTGTTAAAAGCGATGCAACCTAGTAATATCAGAAAAATATCGCTAAATACATGTTGGTACGAATATGTGACGCAACCGTTGTAACTCAAACGGACTGATACCGTTAGAAAGTCAATGAAATGTAGTTTTTGAAACTGTCTCTATTTCTTCAGCGCGCGCTAACGGCTAGGATTGGTCCCACAGTAAAAAATGACTTATTTATCTAAATTTTTAAATAAAGCGCTACCACAGCGCCCAGTGTAATCGCTGAGTTCCAGCAATCATGTCAAATTAAGAAGAATGTTATTTCTTGGAGTCCAATTGTCTCATTTATCACATTTATAAGGTCAAAGTCCAAAATCAGTTCAATTAAGTCCCACAGTCAATCGTTTCACTGTTAAAAGCGATGCAACCTAGTAATATCAGAAAAATATCGCTAAATACATGTTGGTACGAATATGTGACGCAACCGTTGTAACTCAAACGGACTGATACCGTTAGAAAGTCAATGAAATGTAGTTTTTGAAACTGTCTCTATTTCTTCAGCGCGCGCTAACGGCTAGGATTGGTCCCACAGTAAAAAATGACTTATTTATCTAAATTTTTAAATAAAGCGCTACCACAGCGCCCAGTGTAATCGCTGAGTTCCAGCAATCATGTCAAATTAAGAAGAATGTTATTTCTTGGAGTCCAATTGTCTCATTTATCACATTTATAAGGTCAAAGTCCAAAATCAGTTCAATTAAGTCCCACAGTCAATCGTTTCACTGTTAAAAGCGATGCAACCTAGTAATATCAGAAAAATATCGCTAAATACATGTTGGTACGAATATGTGACGCAACCGTTGTAACTCAAACGGACTGATACCGTTAGAAAGTCAATGAAATGTAGTTTTTGAAACTGTCTCTATTTCTTCAGCGCGCGCTAACGGCTAGGATTGGTCCCACAGTAAAAAATGACTTATTTATCTAAATTTTTAAATAAAGCGCTACCACAGCGCCCAGTGTAATGCTGAGTTCCAGCAATCATGTCAAATTAAGAAGAAT
Organism: Hydractinia echinata; assembly: GCA_030067915.1. Lineage (NCBI taxonomy): Eukaryota > Metazoa > Cnidaria > Hydrozoa > Anthoathecata > Hydractiniidae > Hydractinia > Hydractinia echinata. The sequence goes on along the minus strand of JASGCC010000313.1, from coordinate 9,611 downwards.
GTTATTTCTTGGAGTCCAATTGTCTCATTTATCACATTTATAAGGTCAAAGTCCAAAATCAGTTCAATTAAGTCCCACAGTCAATCGTTTCACTGTTAAAAGCGATGCAACCTAGTAATATCAGAAAAATATCGCTAAATACATGTTGGTACGAATATGTGACGCAACCGTTGTAACTCAAACGGACTGATACCGTTAGAAAGTCAATGAAATGTAGTTTTTGAAACTGTCTCTATTTCTTCAGCGCGCGCTAACGGCTAGGATTGGTCCCACAGTAAAAAATGACTTATTTATCTAAATTTTTAAATAAAGCGCTACCACAGCGCCCAGTGTAATGCTGAGTTCCAGCAATCATGTCAAATTAAGAAGAATGTTATTTCTTGGAGTCCAATTGTCTCATTTATCACATTTATAAGGTCAAAGTCCAAAATCAGTTCAATTAAGTCCCACAGTCAATCGTTTCACTGTTAAAAGCGATGCAACCTAGTAATATCAGAAAAATATCGCTAAATACATGTTGGTACGAATATGTGACGCAACCGTTGTAACTCAAACGGACTGATACCGTTAGAAAGTCAATGAAATGTAGTTTTTGAAACTGTCTCTATTTCTTCAGCGCGCGCTAACGGCTAGGATTGGTCCCACAGTAAAAAATGACTTATTTATCTAAATTTTTAAATAAAGCGCTACCACAGCGCCCAGTGTAATCGCTGAGTTCCAGCAATCATGTCAAATTAAGAAGAATGTTATTTCTTGGAGTCCAATTGTCTCATTTATCACATTTATAAGGTCAAAGTCCAAAATCAGTTCAATTAAGTCCCACAGTCAATCGTTTCACTGTTAAAAGCGATGCAACCTAGTAATATCAGAAAAATATCGCTAAATACATGTTGGTACGAATATGTGACGCAACCGTTGTAACTCAAACGGACTGATACCGTTAGAAAGTCAATGAAATGTAGTTTTTGAAACTGTCTCTATTTCTTCAGCGCGCGCTAACGGCTAGGATTGGTCCCACAGTAAAAAATGACTTATTTATCTAAATTTTTAAATAAAGCGCTACCACAGCGCCCAGTGTAATCGCTGAGTTCCAGCAATCATGTCAAATTAAGAAGAATGTTATTTCTTGGAGTCCAATTGTCTCATTTATCACATTTATAAGGTCAAAGTCCAAAATCAGTTCAATTAAGTCCCACAGTCAATCGTTTCACTGTTAAAAGCGATGCAACCTAGTAATATCAGAAAAATATCGCTAAATACATGTTGGTACGAATATGTGACGCAACCGTTGTAACTCAAACGGACTGATACCGTTAGAAAGTCAATGAAATGTAGTTTTTGAAACTGTCTCTATTTCTTCAGCGCGCGCTAACGGCTAGGATTGGTCCCACAGTAAAAAATGACTTATTTATCTAAATTTTTAAATAAAGCGCTACCACAGCGCCCAGTGTAATCGCTGAGTTCCAGCAATCATGTCAAATTAAGAAGAATGTTATTTCTTGGAGTCCAATTGTCTCATTTATCACATTTATAAGGTCAAAGTCCAAAATCAGTTCAATTAAGTCCCACAGTCAATCGTTTCACTGTTAAAAGCGATGCAACCTAGTAATATCAGAAAAATATCGCTAAATACATGTTGGTACGAATATGTGACGCAACCGTTGTAACTCAAACGGACTGATACCGTTAGAAAGTCAATGAAATGTAGTTTTTGAAACTGTCTCTATTTCTTCAGCGCGCGCTAACGGCTAGGATTGGTCCCACAGTAAAAAATGACTTATTTATCTAAATTTTTAAATAAAGCGCTACCACAGCGCCCAGTGTAATCGCTGAGTTCCAGCAATCATGTCAAATTAAGAAGAATGTTATTTCTTGGAGTCCAATTGTCTCATTTATCACATTTATAAGGTCAAAGTCCAAAATCAGTTCAATTAAGTCCCACAGTCAATCGTTTCACTGTTAAAAGCGATGCAACCTAGTAATATCAGAAAAATATCGCTAAATACATGTTGGTACGAATATGTGACGCAACCGTTGTAACTCAAACGGACTGATACCGTTAGAAAGTCAATGAAATGTAGTTTTTGAAACTGTCTCTATTTCTTCAGCGCGCGCTAACGGCTAGGATTGGTCCCACAGTAAAAAATGACTTATTTATCTAAATTTTTAAATAAAGCGCTACCACAGCGCCCAGTGTAATCGCTGAGTTCCAGCAATCATGTCAAATTAAGAAGAATGTTATTTCTTGGAGTCCAATTGTCTCATTTATCACATTTATAAGGTCAAAGTCCAAAATCAGTTCAATTAAGTCCCACAGTCAATCGTTTCACTGTTAAAAGCGATGCAACCTAGTAATATCAGAAAAATATCGCTAAATACATGTTGGTACGAATATGTGACGCAACCGTTGTAACTCAAACGGACTGATACCGTTAGAAAGTCAATGAAATGTAGTTTTTGAAACTGTCTCTATTTCTTCAGCGCGCGCTAACGGCTAGGATTGGTCCCACAGTAAAAAATGACTTATTTATCTAAATTTTTAAATAAAGCGCTACCACAGCGCCCAGTGTAATGCTGAGTTCCAGCAATCATGTCAAATTAAGAAGAATGTTATTTCTTGGAGTCCAATTGTCTCATTTATCACATTTATAAGGTCAAAGTCCAAAATCAGTTCAATTAAGTCCCACAGTCAATCGTTTCACTGTTAAAAGCGATGCAACCTAGTAATATCAGAAAAATATCGCTAAATACATGTTGGTACGAATATGTGACGCAACCGTTGTAACTCAAACGGACTGATACCGTTAGAAAGTCAATGAAATGTAGTTTTTGAAACTGTCTCTATTTCTTCAGCGCGCGCTAACGGCTAGGATTGGTCCCACAGTAAAAAATGACTTATTTATCTAAATTTTTAAATAAAGCGCTACCACAGCGCCCAGTGTAATCGCTGAGTTCCAGCAATCATGTCAAATTAAGAAGAATGTTATTTCTTGGAGTCCAATTGTCTCATTTATCACATTTATAAGGTCAAAGTCCAAAATCAGTTCAATTAAGTCCCACAGTCAATCGTTTCACTGTTAAAAGCGATGCAACCTAGTAATATCAGAAAAATATCGCTAAATACATGTTGGTACGAATATGTGACGCAACCGTTGTAACTCAAACGGACTGATACCGTTAGAAAGTCAATGAAATGTAGTTTTTGAAACTGTCTCTATTTCTTCAGCGCGCGCTAACGGCTAGGATTGGTCCCACAGTAAAAAATGACTTATTTATCTAAATTTTTAAATAAAGCGCTACCACAGCGCCCAGTGTAATCGCTGAGTTCCAGCAATCATGTCAAATTAAGAAGAATGTTATTTCTTGGAGTCCAATTGTCTCATTTATCACATTTATAAGGTCAAAGTCCAAAATCAGTTCAATTAAGTCCCACAGTCAATCGTTTCACTGTTAAAAGCGATGCAACCTAGTAATATCAGAAAAATATCGCTAAATACATGTTGGTACGAATATGTGACGCAACCGTTGTAACTCAAACGGACTGATACCGTTAGAAAGTCAATGAAATGTAGTTTTTGAAACTGTCTCTATTTCTTCAGCGCGCGCTAACGGCTAGGATTGGTCCCACAGTAAAAAATGACTTATTTATCTAAATTTTTAAATAAAGCGCTACCACAGCGCCCAGTGTAATGCTGAGTTCCAGCAATCATGTCAAATTAAGAAGAATGTTATTTCTTGGAGTCCAATTGTCTCATTTATCACATTTATAAGGTCAAAGTCCAAAATCAGTTCAATTAAGTCCCACAGTCAATCGTTTCACTGTTAAAAGCGATGCAACCTAGTAATATCAGAAAAATATCGCTAAATACATGTTGGTACGAATATGTGACGCAACCGTTGTAACTCAAACGGACTGATACCGTTAGAAAGTCAATGAAATGTAGTTTTTGAAACTGTCTCTATTTCTTCAGCGCGCGCTAACGGCTAGGATTGGTCCCACAGTAAAAAATGACTTATTTATCTAAATTTTTAAATAAAGCGCTACCACAGCGCCCAGTGTAATGCTGAGTTCCAGCAATCATGTCAAATTAAGAAGAATGTTATTTCTTGGAGTCCAATTGTCTCATTTATCACATTTATAAGGTCAAAGTCCAAAATCAGTTCAATTAAGTCCCACAGTCAATCGTTTCACTGTTAAAAGCGATGCAACCTAGTAATATCAGAAAAATATCGCTAAATACATGTTGGTACGAATATGTGACGCAACCGTTGTAACTCAAACGGACTGATACCGTTAGAAAGTCAATGAAATGTAGTTTTTGAAACTGTCTCTATTTCTTCAGCGCGCGCTAACGGCTAGGATTGGTCCCACAGTAAAAAATGACTTATTTATCTAAATTTTTAAATAAAGCGCTACCACAGCGCCCAGTGTAATCGCTGAGTTCCAGCAATCATGTCAAATTAAGAAGAATGTTATTTCTTGGAGTCCAATTGTCTCATTTATCACATTTATAAGGTCAAAGTCCAAAATCAGTTCAATTAAGTCCCACAGTCAATCGTTTCACTGTTAAAAGCGATGCAACCTAGTAATATCAGAAAAATATCGCTAAATACATGTTGGTACGAATATGTGACGCAACCGTTGTAACTCAAACGGACTGATACCGTTAGAAAGTCAATGAAATGTAGTTTTTGAAACTGTCTCTATTTCTTCAGCGCGCGCTAACGGCTAGGATTGGTCCCACAGTAAAAAATGACTTATTTATCTAAATTTTTAAATAAAGCGCTACCACAGCGCCCAGTGTAATCGCTGAGTTCCAGCAATCATGTCAAATTAAGAAGAATGTTATTTCTTGGAGTCCAATTGTCTCATTTATCACATTTATAAGGTCAAAGTCCAAAATCAGTTCAATTAAGTCCCACAGTCAATCGTTTCACTGTTAAAAGCGATGCAACCTAGTAATATCAGAAAAATATCGCTAAATACATGTTGGTACGAATATGTGACGCAACCGTTGTAACTCAAACGGACTGATACCGTTAGAAAGTCAATGAAATGTAGTTTTTGAAACTGTCTCTATTTCTTCAGCGCGCGCTAACGGCTAGGATTGGTCCCACAGTAAAAAATGACTTATTTATCTAAATTTTTAAATAAAGCGCTACCACAGCGCCCAGTGTAATGCTGAGTTCCAGCAATCATGTCAAATTAAGAAGAATGTTATTTCTTGGAGTCCAATTGTCTCATTTATCACATTTATAAGGTCAAAGTCCAAAATCAGTTCAATTAAGTCCCACAGTCAATCGTTTCACTGTTAAAAGCGATGCAACCTAGTAATATCAGAAAAATATCGCTAAATACATGTTGGTACGAATATGTGACGCAACCGTTGTAACTCAAACGGACTGATACCGTTAGAAAGTCAATGAAATGTAGTTTTTGAAACTGTCTCTATTTCTTCAGCGCGCGCTAACGGCTAGGATTGGTCCCACAGTAAAAAATGACTTATTTATCTAAATTTTTAAATAAAGCGCTACCACAGCGCCCAGTGTAATGCTGAGTTCCAGCAATCATGTCAAATTAAGAAGAATGTTATTTCTTGGAGTCCAATTGTCTCATTTATCACATTTATAAGGTCAAAGTCCAAAATCAGTTCAATTAAGTCCCACAGTCAATCGTTTCACTGTTAAAAGCGATGCAACCTAGTAATATCAGAAAAATATCGCTAAATACATGTTGGTACGAATATGTGACGCAACCGTTGTAACTCAAACGGACTGATACCGTTAGAAAGTCAATGAAATGTAGTTTTTGAAACTGTCTCTATTTCTTCAGCGCGCGCTAACGGCTAGGATTGGTCCCACAGTAAAAAATGACTTATTTATCTAAATTTTTAAATAAAGCGCTACCACAGCGCCCAGTGTAATCGCTGAGTTCCAGCAATCATGTCAAATTAAGAAGAATGTTATTTCTTGGAGTCCAATTGTCTCATTTATCACATTTATAAGGTCAAAGTCCAAAATCAGTTCAATTAAGTCCCACAGTCAATCGTTTCACTGTTAAAAGCGATGCAACCTAGTAATATCAGAAAAATATCGCTAAATACATGTTGGTACGAATATGTGACGCAACCGTTGTAACTCAAACGGACTGATACCGTTAGAAAGTCAATGAAATGTAGTTTTTGAAACTGTCTCTATTTCTTCAGCGCGCGCTAACGGCTAGGATTGGTCCCACAGTAAAAAATGACTTATTTATCTAAATTTTTAAATAAAGCGCTACCACAGCGCCCAGTGTAATCGCTGAGTTCCAGCAATCATGTCAAATTAAGAAGAATGTTATTTCTTGGAGTCCAATTGTCTCATTTATCACATTTATAAGGTCAAAGTCCAAAATCAGTTCAATTAAGTCCCACAGTCAATCGTTTCACTGTTAAAAGCGATGCAACCTAGTAATATCAGAAAAATATCGCTAAATACATGTTGGTACGAATATGTGACGCAACCGTTGTAACTCAAACGGACTGATACCGTTAGAAAGTCAATGAAATGTAGTTTTTGAAACTGTCTCTATTTCTTCAGCGCGCGCTAACGGCTAGGATTGGTCCCACAGTAAAAATGACTTATTTATCTAAATTTTTAAATAAAGCGCTACCACAGCGCCCAGTGTAATCGCTGAGTTCCAGCAATCATGTCAAATTAAGAAGAATGTTATTTCTTGGAGTCCAATTGTCTCATTTATCACATTTATAAGGTCAAAGTCCAAAATCAGTTCAATTAAGTCCCACAGTCAATCGTTTCACTGTTAAAAGCGATGCAACCTAGTAATATCAGAAAAATATCGCTAAATACATGTTGGTACGAATATGTGACGCAACCGTTGTAACTCAAACGGACTGATACCGTTAGAAAGTCAATGAAATGTAGTTTTTGAAACTGTCTCTATTTCTTCAGCGCGCGCTAACGGCTAGGATTGGTCCCACAGTAAAAATGACTTATTTATCTAAATTTTTAAATAAAGCGCTACCACAGCGCCCAGTGTAATCGCTGAGTTCCAGCAATCATGTCAAATTAAGAAGAATGTTATTTCTTGGAGTCCAATTGTCTCATTTATCACATTTATAAGGTCAAAGTCCAAAATCAGTTCAATTAAGTCCCACAGTCAATCGTTTCACTGTTAAAAGCGATGCAACCTAGTAATATCAGAAAAATATCGCTAAATACATGTTGGTACGAATATGTGACGCAACCGTTGTAACTCAAACGGACTGATACCGTTAGAAAGTCAATGAAATGTAGTTTTTGAAACTGTCTCTATTTCTTCAGCGCGCGCTAACGGCTAGGATTGGTCCCACAGTAAAAAATGACTTATTTATCTAAATTTTTAAATAAAGCGCTACCACAGCGCCCAGTGTAATGCTGAGTTCCAGCAATCATGTCAAATTAAGAAGAATGTTATTTCTTGGAGTCCAATTGTCTCATTTATCACATTTATAAGGTCAAAGTCCAAAATCAGTTCAATTAAGTCCCACAGTCAATCGTTTCACTGTTAAAAGCGATGCAACCTAGTAATATCAGAAAAATATCGCTAAATACATGTTGGTACGAATATGTGACGCAACCGTTGTAACTCAAACGGACTGATACCGTTAGAAAGTCAATGAAATGTAGTTTTTGAAACTGTCTCTATTTCTTCAGCGCGCGCTAACGGCTAGGATTGGTCCCACAGTAAAAAATGACTTATTTATCTAAATTTTTAAATAAAGCGCTACCACAGCGCCCAGTGTAATCGCTGAGTTCCAGCAATCATGTCAAATTAAGAAGAATGTTATTTCTTGGAGTCCAATTGTCTCATTTATCACATTTATAAGGTCAAAGTCCAAAATCAGTTCAATTAAGTCCCACAGTCAATCGTTTCACTGTTAAAAGCGATGCAACCTAGTAATATCAGAAAAATATCGCTAAATACATGTTGGTACGAATATGTGACGCAACCGTTGTAACTCAAACGGACTGATACCGTTAGAAAGTCAATGAAATGTAGTTTTTGAAACTGTCTCTATTTCTTCAGCGCGCGCTAACGGCTAGGATTGGTCCCACAGTAAAAATGACTTATTTATCTAAATTTTTAAATAAAGCGCTACCACAGCGCCCAGTGTAATGCTGAGTTCCAGCAATCATGTCAAATTAAGAAGAATGTTATTTCTTGGAGTCCAATTGTCTCATTTATCACATTTATAAGGTCAAAGTCCAAAATCAGTTCAATTAAGTCCCACAGTCAATCGTTTCACTGTTAAAAGCGATGCAACCTAGTAATATCAGAAAAATATCGCTAAATACATGTTGGTACGAATATGTGACGCAACCGTTGTAACTCAAACGGACTGATACCGTTAGAAAGTCAATGAAATGTAGTTTTTGAAACTGTCTCTATTTCTTCAGCGCGCGCTAACGGCTAGGATTGGTCCCACAGTAAAAATGACTTATTTATCTAAATTTTTAAATAAAGCGCTACCACAGCGCCAGTGTAATGCTGAGTTCCAGCAATCATGTCAAATTAAGAAGAATGTTATTTCTTGGAGTCCAATTGTCTCATTTATCACATTTATAAGGTCAAAGTCCAAAATCAGTTCAATTAAGTCCCACAGTCAATCGTTTCACTGTTAAAAGCGATGCAACCTAGTAATATCAGAAAAATATCGCTAAATACATGTTGGTACGAATATGTGACGCAACCGTTGTAACTCAAACGGATTGATACCGTTAGAAAGTCAATGAAATGTAGTTTTTGAAACTGTCTCTATTTCTTCAGCGCGCGCTAACGGCTAGGATTGGTCCACAGTAAAAATGACTTATTTATCTAAATTTTTAAATAAAGCGCTACCACAGCGCCAGTGTAATGCTGAGTTCCAGCAATCATGTCAAATTAAGAAGAATGTTATTTCTTGGAGTCCAATTGTCTCATTTATCACATTTATAAGGTCAAAGTCCAAAATCAGTTCAATTAAGTCCACAGTCAATCGTTTCACTGTTAAAAGCGATGCAACCTAGTAATATCAGAAAAATATCGCTAAATACATGTTGGTACGAATATGTGACGCAACCGTTGTAACTCAAACGGATTGATACCGTTAGAAAGTCAATGAAATGTAGTTTTTGAAACTGTCTCTATTTCTTCAGCGCGCGCTAACGGCTAGGATTGGTCCCACAGTAAAAATGACTTATTTATCTAAATTTTTAAATAAAGCGCTACCACAGCGCCCAGTGTAATGCTGAGTTCAGCAATCATGTCAAATTAAGAAGAATGTTATTTCTTGGAGTCCAATTGTCTCATTTATCACATTTATAAGGTCAAAGTCCAAAATCAGTTCAATTAAGTCCCACAGTCAATCGTTTCACTGTTAAAAGCGATGCAACCTAGTAATATCAGAAAAATATCGCTAAATACATGTTGGTACGAATATGTGACGCAACCGTTGTAACTCAAACGGACTGATACCGTTAGAAAGTCAATGAAATGTAGTTTTTTAAACTGTCTCTATTTCTTCAGCGCGCGCTAACGGCTAGGATTGGTCCACAGTAAAAATGACTTATTTATTACATTTTTAAATAAA